>JARHVA010000216.1:5220000-5600000 GCA_037957365.1 Torreya grandis
CAATAATGATTATTTTCAATCTTATTTTGAGTTGCCCATAATACTTTTTGTGAAGTATGTGTTACTATCATGTAATGGGTATTGAATTTATAATCCATTTGGTTCTTTTCTAAGGACAACAAAATGAATGTTCCATACCTATTTGAGTGAGATAAGGATTTAGTTACAAATCAAGAAACTTCTTACATGGGAAACTATTAATGTTTATCTATGTTATGCATGAGCATGAATTGTATTCCTATCATTGGAAGAATAAGTTGTGTACTTAATTATTGGACATGGAAGTAATCCTTTTACCTATTTTTCTTTCTAATTAAATTAATGCATATGAATGTTTATCATGTAGTAAATAGCTTTGCAAGCTTAAAGTTGACCCTTGTATTGAAAAAAAAATTAGGAAGGGAAGCTTGTGGACTACGCTTAAGCTAAGGTTTCCTTGCTACCAACAATAGTTATTTATATATTTATCATTTATTGCACAAATGGATTTTTATTACTCATAAGATGGTTGTGAACTATGGAGTTCCTGAACAAGTTATTATAACAACCTTACTTTATATAAAAGATATTTCTTATGACTGTATGTTATCTTGATGTGGAATTCACCTTAAATGATATGTTTATGAAATTTATATGTTTCCACAAACTCCACCTCTAGAGTATGTTATGTATTAACCTGGTGCAATGAAAATTTTGTGCAGTCTTGAATAGAGTTTTGGGCAAGTATGTCATTATAGTTGTATTATAAATGTATACTTTCCCTATGTTAAAGATAATGATACAAATAGTGTACTTAAATAACTATAATACTATCTTTGTACATATATTTAAGTTCTCCTTATTGTTTATTTTCTATATTTTTAATGTTGTTATAGGTTGTAGTTGAATCCTTAAAGTAATTATGATTGGGTTACTCTATCCAATTTTAGAACTATTACTATTTTAAAATTTGTTTTTATTTAATTATGTTAAATGGATCAGTTAAATATGGGTTCTGCAAATAGATTTGGTTAGAACCACCTTGTCTCTGTTTACTCTCTTCTTTTATTTCTTATATAAAATCCATTACCTAAGCTATGTAGCAACTTTATGGTTGATTAATGAATGTTGATTTGGGGCAATTTGTTTGGTGTAATTATCCATGACTACAATCATTTACTTAAATTATTTTGGACTCAAATATCAAAGTTAGGTGTATGCATAGATAGTTTGTATTTATGCTCCATGAATCTCCCAAATAATTGGAGGTAGTGCATAAGTTGTTTATCTAATTTTATAAATCTTCTTCATCTAATTGGTTTTTATATTGGGAGATTTTTCTATAAGTTTATTTGATAAATGGTTGAACTGATCTATGCATAGCCAAAACCTATCAACATATGGTTTCCAACACCTAGTTTTGTTGGTAAATGGTAATGGGTTCACATTCTTACAACTAGCAAGAGGTATCCTTTTGGGGTGGTCTAGTAGGTCAAAGAAAAATATTAGCCATTGTATCTCATCTTTTCTCATCTATTTAATATTTTATTAGGCACTCTCACTTGGGTGAAGATGATAGATTCAATCAATATGATTGAACTCAGTAAGTGTAACTTCACAGTGGTGATGGCATGTTAGTACTAACTCTTTTTGAGGTTAATGATATCATATTACTTAAGCATTGACTGAAATTATATTTGTCATCATTTACTTAGGTGATCAAGTAAGTCTAAGCTATGCTTAATAAATTTTGATTATTTTCTAAAGAAAATAATTATACAAGCTCTTGAGTGATCTAAAGTGGTCAACTCTTCAAGATAAGAGATGAAAATGTTAGCATTATATCTCTTTAACATTATTGTCTATCAATTAAGATTTGGAATGAATGGGAAAAGATTGTTGATCTTTTAAGATATATTGATATATAACATTTGAGATGGATATATCTATTTTAAAGGGTTGAAGCACAAAAAGGGTATTGCAAGAGTATGGAAGGGGTTATTAGCTCAACTACAAATCTAATTTTAAATCAAGACACTCTATGCAAGATAAGAGGAATTATGGATTAGATTATTTCCATTTAGAAAGGTATTCACTTCTTTGTTAGTGCATTTCTCATTTTTGAAAGTTATTTTATCTTGCTTTTAGAAGGAGGGCATAACTTGATCTTATTCTACCATCCCTCTATACGTGTTTTAGCATTTATTAGAATAACTTACTGTGGTCCTAAGTTTAGTGAAGTCCTTTTTTGTGGATCATCCATTATTGTACAAAAGGTAAGGAAAATTACTGTGGAGTTTTAAGTTAAGGTATTACATTTGTGACTCATGTCTTTCAAATCATATATGATGTTGTACCTAAACAATAAGAGTTGAATGCAAATGTGAAGATAGAATCTTGGGAATCTAAAAAAAATTGGTTCATTACAAATTAATGTCAGGAAATATATCTATGACATATAGTATTTCATGATGATATCATACTATGTTAGACATTAGTATTTTTATTTCCTATCTTACACATGATGTGTGTCATCATTTCTTTTGAAATATGTGCTTCACAGGTTAGTTCACATCTCAAAAGGGGGGAAAATATGATATCTATTTATATTTCCAAACTCTAGGATTAAATACATTTCCATATTATTCATGTATACCTATGAGGATAGTGATAAATTGATGTTTCAATATGTACCCAACACGACATGTGTTCCCATCATAGGGTATCTCTTGGACATTTTATAACCCTACCCTCTTTTATATTAAAACAAATTTACTTAACCAAGAATTTTGGGTCACTAAAATTTATACTTATAAATACATGATGTAGGATTTAGCAAGGGTTCTAATACTTAAATTTATTCAAGGCATTCTTATTTGGCATGAATTTGGAAATGCATGGATCTCACACATGGGTACCTCACATTTTCCAACCACATCAAGGGAATCATTTTGCTTTATCTTTTTTCATGTGTTTTTCTCATACAACCCACATGTTAATATCTATTGAATATTCAAATCATGGTCATGCACATCTCTTCTTTTCCTTCTGGTGGCACACTCACATTTGTTATGTATTCTTATGCACTCCTTTGTACTGAGCTTGATCTTAGCTCTGCATGTCAACCTCACACATGGTCATTGACTTACATGCCCAATTTGCACCAATTCATAGTCATGTACATGTATTTAAGCCATGCTATCTCATAGTCTCATGCACCTCAATCTCACTTTATCATAGACTCACATGCCTACAACTGTCATGGCTTCCACACATCCATGTGTCAATGTGCTCCAACCATGTGGTTTTTCAAGTGGAATTTACTAGCTTAGAATCTATCAATTATCCAATTGGATAGTTAGTTTCCACATACCTGGAATTTCAGTTATTTCCTAACAAGGAAGATGAAGTGTTTCTTAATTCTCTCCTTTATAATTGATAGTTGTTTTAATTGACTTTTGTATTTTCATGTATAAATATGTAACATATACATTTGGATAAGGGTGGATACAATCCAAAATTGATGTCATACGTAATTTTAATGATAGGTAGTATGCTTTGCATATCTAATATATCATACATGAATTATACATCATTGTATTAGTTTCCTTATTCACTCCCATTAAATGTGTGTTGTTTGTTCTTTCTAAATACTTTATGTGCATTCACTCTACATAACCATATGTATTATCTCTAACATATAGTTGTCTCTATGCACCTATTCCTAATCCCCCATAGTGAATATCATTGGTATCAGAGCAAATATCTCTTTCTATACATGTAAACATGCAACCGTAATGAGAGAAATAAGGTATTTCACTCAATTTTGTTTTAGACTACCTATAGGAATGCCATAGCAAGATTAAGATGGTTGACACCTAGAAACAACTTGAGATAGCCCCAGATGTTAAAAGGCTCATTATTGATGCATTGAAGGCATAACACACTAAAAATTTTGGCCAATTTTTTGAGTTGATGTTGCATCCCAACCCAACATATTTTGATCCTCATCCATAGTTTTCTCAATAATGTTTTCAATAATAAATCATCTTCAAATTGTAATTCAATCTTGGATTCCTCTATTCAAAGGAAATTGATTTCAAAGCATTGGAAGCCTAGATTTGATAGTTTGAGGCATACCTATTAGTCAACTTATTCAATGATGTTGAGAATATCACCTTCATAGTGTTGAATATGTCCATTTTTGTGGTTCACTAGTGAGATAACTTTAGCACATAGTGTGTGAAAGAGTGGTTCCAATTAAGCCTTGGAAGAACATTGTCAATATATTGATAAAAGAGTACTACCCTCTATATAAATTTAAGGATGAATACATAAATTTCAAAAATTTGTCCAACACAAAGATTAGTTAGTGCAAGACTACACCAACACATTCTATGACTACTCTATGCACTTGCAATAGAACTTGAATGAACAACATAAGGTGCTCAAGTGAATTAGTAGACTCTCACCTCATATTCATGTGAAGATGGAAGTCTTGAATTATGAAACTCTAATTAAATCATACCAAAATTTCACCAAGATTAAATCCAAGGTGAATATGAATAAGTGTTTCACCTCTTCATCTAATAACATGCACAAGGACTAGCCCTTAAAAATTCCGAATCATATCCTTATGCATATAAGTAAATAAGTTATCACAAAGGAGAAAAACCCAATAATAATTCACAAAACTCAAAAGCTTGTGTGCCTTCTACTTTAGACAAAGTCAAGAATAAGTCTAGTGATAAGTGGTGCCATTATCATTACTCACACATTCATGATGACTTTACATTATTAGATAACACCGATTAAGATGCTACTTGTCTAAGCACTAGAACCACTATAATAGACACCTTTAAGGAGAATGAATGCCTCTTTTGAACCAATTTTTGGGTAAAATGTTAGCCTCTCCATGTCATCATTAATAGTGATAACCAAAAAAACATCATTATGCAGGCTACAACACAACACCTTAGCCTTGCCATTGTTTCACATCCCAATCCATACTCACTAGGATGGCTTGAGTAAGGGGAGCTATATACTCTAGTGATAATGCATGGTATAGTAAAAAGTTAAACCTATGGAGGACACCATCACTTATGACATTGCACTTTTAGATCTCTAAGACATATTACTAGGAAGACTATATGTGTATGACTATGAATCTATATATCAATCCAACCACATTATTTAATTTCTCACATACAATATCTCTTATTCAACCTCTTTGAGTCAGTACCCATGACCAAAATCATCTTTCTCTCTTCCATGTAATGCCAAAAAATTGTTTTGTATGTGTGCAAGTTTTTTTTACTCATGGTTTGTCTTAATATACTTATGCACAAGGAAAATTATTTTTTAGCATCATGAATCATGCATTCAATGTCATAGGATTGATAGTTTTATAAGTTAATTAAGTAGCATGATGAAGTATTCACATAGATTGAAGTCCTTATAATTCACAACATAATAAATCACCACATCAATTTTGTCCTTGGATCCCCTCTTCTGAACAGCACTTTGTATAACATATCAGTTTAGGAAAAGGATTAAACTTGACACCAAATACAAGAGATCCTTGATCAATGCAAGATCAATCTTAAATATTCTCCTTGTGGGAGTTTGATTTTCCTCACACCCAGGAAGGATGAGTCCAAGAATATCTACATATACTATCATGCACTCATAAAAATCATGGTGAATAATCGATATCCCCTATCATGCATTGAACACCTTTTAGACCAAATATGAGGTGCACAATACTTCACCAAGATTGACTTGAATTCAAGTTACCATCAAGTTTAGTCCATCCTAAATATATCTAGAAGATAATCATTAAGACACAAGAAGGATTTTACAAATTTTTGATCATATCTTTCAGCCTAATTAACTCACCAACCACGTTTTATGTTCTTTATGGATGAACTATTTAGGTCTTTCCTCAATTCCTTCATTGTTGTCTACACAGATGACATCTTCATCTTCATCAAAACTTGGGAAGAATATGTCAAATATATGATGTGTGTCTTGGATACCTTACATCAACACAAGTTACATGCCAATATATCAAATTGTACATTTGATATTGTGTAAATCTAGTACCTAGGCTACGCCATTAACCATGCAAAAATACATGTAGACCCAGAAAAGATCAAAGTGATATAGCATTGTCCCACTCTATATAATATCACATAATTAAGGAGCTTATTAGACTCAAAAACTTCTATCATAAGTTCATCCTTGGAATATCACACATCTCTTGGATGATCAACCATATAAAATGCACAAAATCCAAATTTGAATGGACTCATGTATAGTAGTATAATTTTTAGGTACTCAAGAAACACCTCTAGACAATGTCTATAATTACAATGTCTAACATTGCACACCCCTTTGAAATTCAAATTGATACATCTAAATATGTACTCAATGTAGTAGTCATGTCAGATGGACATCTAGTTGCCTACCATTCAAAAACATTCATCAACACATTGCAAAGTTAATCCACTTATGAAAAAGAGTTATATGTTATTATCCAAGCAATCAAGCATTAACATCACTACATCTTGGGAAAGGATATAGTCATTCATTCTGATCATAAGCAATTTTTGTTTTTTCTGACACAAAACAAGCTAGAAATTGAATGTTTCATGCAATATATGACCTACCTATAGTAGTTTCATCTCATGATCAAGTAAAATAAAGGGAAGGATAACAAGGCATCAGATTGTCTTAGTTGACTACTAGTTCATGTGATCTGCACCACAGGCCTCAGGATTGAGTGTGAGAGGGATGACCAAGTTTGGTTGTGTAAATTGAATTCATAGAGAGTATTCATATGGAACAATCAAACATACATTCAATATAATGTAAGTCTTACTTGCAGGAAATGAAACTTCTATTCCTAATTAAAATAATAAGGGATATAGAGTAAAATGTCTATAGTGTGTGTATATCTATTAGATGTGTGAATAAATATAACTGTGTTATAACTATGTGAATGGCATTGATATAGATATATTATTAATTATTTTTATTTTATTCACTCTAATCTACTCACCCTAAAAATTCTAATTTATCCCCTTTATCCTAATCCTATTCATTTATCTAATATCATTCTTCATTATTCTTCATTCACTAACCTTATCCTTATCCCACCAATATATTAATTCTCATAAATCCCCATTATCTTATCCTAACCCCACATATCTATTATTTGGGAATTTTAAATTCCCATGACCCACCTACCCACCTACTAAGCCTATTTCTATGCTCTCATATACCCCTAGTCCCTAATCACCCACTTAATCCCTATATAATCCCCTACCTAATCCTAATTAATCCCTAATAGTATTCTATAATCCTCCAATTCTATAATCCTCTCTAACTTAGCCTTCCCCATCTAGAACCCTCTATTTTAGAGGTTTCTAAGGAATTAAAAATTCCTTGGAAAATCCCCGACCATTGATCTCAATAGCCCAAGATTTAAATCTAACCATTGATTCTTCCCTCCATACTATATATAAATAAGCCATTTCTCCATGGCCAAGATAAGAGGCAATGACATGAACTTGAATCCACATACCAAATCGATGAATCCATAATCCATGATCAAGCAACCATAATTCCAAAAATCTGAGTCTAAGGTAATCTCAATCTAATCCTCTTGTCTTTTATCTATTTAATCTTGGTTTGGAGCAATTAGATTTAGGATTAAAGTTTTGGTTTGAATAATTCATTCATCTATTTGTATTTTATTCTAATGGATTTAGATCTTACTTAGGTAATTTGATATTTTGGGTTTAAATTACATGATTTAATCCATTTGCTAAAAATTTATACTACATTTTGGTGACCACGGTGGGACCAATAAACCCAATTTAATAATTTTTCATCCTAGAAGTGTTTTTGGTAGTTATAGGACTAATTGGTTGAAGGAAATTTTCATATTTTTGACATTTGCATACACAGGTGAAAATCATGATATCCCTCTACAAATCATAACATTGTAGTGGTAGTTTTGCCTTGAGAGTCATGATATTACACAAACTACCACGTTTTAACCATTAATAGTCTTTTTTTATGGTAGGTTGTTACTCAAGTACAATACCATAGATTTTTGAATCATGGTATTGTACTAGTAATTATGATATTCCATCTCTAATTCATAATATTGTAAGCCCCTGTGTCAAGCATAAAGTCATTCATTTCATCTGTTGTCTATTATTTTCTGACCCTTGTGTGCTTATATTATATATTCTTGTGTTTCAAATTCTAGGTTTCCATCATATAATTATAAGAAAAATAGGACAGTTCAATATTTTGATGCTTGACTGTTAAACTGCAATATCTCTATTCTTAGACTCATGATATTTCCCTTTGAATTGTGGTATTGATACTGATAATCATGATATTGTAATTTGTTGGAGTTATCCTATGAAATCTTACCTAAAGGTTTCATCTTATCATTTTATACCTTGTAGGGGACTAGTAATCACATAAAACACCATTTAAACCCTTTAATAATCTTGTTTAAGTGGTTTTAGATCTTAAAGCATAGATGTTACTAACCACATTTTGTAAGGGTTTTTTATTTGTATAACCTACTATATGATTGGTTGATTGATAGGGTCAAAAAGAAACATCAAAGGGTAGGATCATTTGAAGGAAAAGCATCATAGTCTTAACCTATTTACTATCCCCCACAAAACCACTAATCACGTAGTCATGGTATTGACCTGAGAGTAGTGACATTGCACTAACAATAGTGATATTGTGATTTGATCATTTTAAGGCTATTTATTTGCTATTTAATATCTTCAAAATTCATAAGGCAAATTTTAAGACAATTCTAACTAGGAAAACATCTTATTATTCTATAGATTATTCGTGATTTTGTACATTTAGATAAAAAATATTTACTTGATGTCTTTTAATAGAATTTTGATGCATAAAGTTTTAAATCTGCCATGACTGTTTATGAATAGGCATTCTTAAATATCTAGGTAACCTATAATAATCTATTTAAGCATCTACTTTTGTCAAAAATCAAAATTTTGAAGTTTTATGCTTTATCAAAAAATCACTAATCTCAAAATCATGGCATCACTCTAATAGTCATGATATCACTCTAATAGTCATGGTTTTACATAAACTATCTAGTTGACCATCATGGTTAACTATTTATGGTGATATCAAAACTCACAATCAATAGTTTTGTTTGGTAGTCATGATATTGTAGTCTCTAGTTATGGTAGTATAGTAGTTTGACTATGTATCTATGGTATTACATTCTAAATTTATGATTTTGTACTCATTTTCATCTTGAAAATAGTCCTTTTTAGTTCATTTTTAAAGTCATTTTTTGTGATTTTTTAGTCATTTTGAGCCTCCTACAAGGCCCAAATTACCTTTGGCATCGGGGGCTCCACCCCTCGAACCCACCCTATACTGTGATAGGGAGCACACCTGGAGCACTACCCCTAGACCCCACAACGGGATTTTCCCCTTGACCCTTCAAGGGGTGATGCCCCTTGACCCCATTGGGGGCTACTGCCCCTAGACCCCTACATCATAGCCCACTCATACAAAGAAGTTGTAGAGCCAAATCATGATTTTTTTAGTGGTTTTATTAAGGCTAACTAACAATTTGTTTCTTGTAGGGATAAATCTAGTGGATATTTTGACTTGCTAACATGTTATTTTGTAGGTCATATTTTGGTCTAACATCTTGTCTTACAAGTTACCCCTCAAGATTGCCAATTAAAACTACTAATCATTTTTCTTGCAGGATGCCTGTCAAAGACATTTTGGCATTTTTAAAATCATTTTTGAAACTATTAATCATTTTAATCAATTTTTTCAAATCATTTTGCATATTCATGTATATTCTTTCATCTTGTATATATCTCACATCTAATTAATTAGTTAATTAATCTCCTTTTGGCCTACTTTTTTATCACTCGAGGGCTATGATGGTGTATGCTCTCCTCCTTGTGCCTTTGTGGCATTTCCTAGAGGATCAAAAACCACTAATAAACACTCCCATTTTCTTTTCTAGGGGAAACATGATGTAGAATTGACATCCATACACTTATCATAGTCTTAAGGGGATATTGACCATGGATTTTCTTACCATGCACTAATAAACACTTTGTGTTTTGGTAGAGTATAAATATCAAGGATAGTTATCATTAGGCTAAGTGGTTGACCCCATATAGGCCATCCCTAAAAGGAAAGAGTTAATTATCTGAATCAGGCATTAGATAGAACCATACGCAAACTTAAGCCCCATCATACCTAGACTATATAAAGGACATCCATAGAGAGCTCATTCAACCTAGCATAGGACCCTTCAACCATAATAGGTGACTTATTTCTAGAGTCAGGATTAGCTCCTAAGTATCTATCAAGTGAAGACAAGGTTAAGAGGGTTTGGTATATTCTATAATGATTCACCAACCTACAGCCTCACCCATGACACCATTATATGGTGCATTCATCAGGTTACACACCCATAATTAATTTATTAGTCTTAGGTTTGTGGTTTTCTTGATTTGGTGAGTGTCATGCTAGACCCATGTTATTTATGAGCCAAGTCAGCCTTTTACCCAAACCTATACATACTAAATCTAGGTCTTTTTGATACATCATCTTGCATATATTTTCCTCATCATAATCATCCTCTTATATATTGTCTTTGTACATCCTTTTACTTGTCTCATCATATCTCCCATTACCTTCTTGTCTTAATCCCATCATATTCTAGTCTCATCCAACTATCAATAGTCATACCCCCATCACATCCTAATCAAGTCTTATCATTGTCTAAATCCATATTAGTCACTTATCCTTAACATCAATCATATCTAATGTCATTAGACTAAGTCCAGCTTATCCATAACTAATCACACATCACCTTGACTTATTTAATTTCCTAGTTTAAACTGGTCTTGACTTTGTTTTACCTAGTCATCTTATCCATCATCTTGACAACCTAGTCATAATCATAGTCCAACCATTAATCATGTAGTCATTATTTGGTATTCATTCATATTGGAAAACATTATTATCACATCAGGGTCCTCATTCATTAGCTTTCTTTTATCTAATCAAGTTTGAATCATAATCATAATCATATCCATCATATCATACCACAATCATTTGAGTCGATCATCTTAGTCTTGAACTAGTCTTAATCTAATCAATCCCCAATTAAAATTAGTCTCTTAGGCTATTCTATCCCCACATCCAATCTTAAAGCTTATCTCACCTAGTCAAAATCCAATCCCAATCATTAAAGTCTAGCTCACAACCTAATTGGTTTACTTAAATATTATCTTACCCCATTCAACATCTCATATCATCGATTCAAACTTGAGATTGCACTAAAGCAAGCCTTTGGCCAAATTTTTCTCACACATATCATATTCATCCCTTAATATTTTCATTCAATCCCCCACACCTACCAATTGGGGATGAAAAACCACATCATTTATACTTTCCCCCATCTGTATCCATGGCATCCAAAATAACTTTGGTCAATGACCTGATTGAACAATGTCTCATGGCCAATAGGGATATGTTCCTTCTTACCTCATAGATATGAGCACTCCACATTTTATATAATTTAAGCCCATCCATCCATCATTACCTCTAGTACAAAACCATCAATGTGAGTCCCATTCAAATCTTCCATCCACTAGTCATAGCCAAATGTCTACCCCTTCCTACTCTAACAAAGGGAATCCAATCTTGGCCACCTCATCTACTAATCCTCCACCTAGCCATTCAAGTCAACAACCATCTGATCCAAATTCCAATGCTTCCACATCTAAATCATAGAGTGAATAGATCCCCTATACTTCTCTTCCTATATGTTAAGGTGTGTTCACATTGTTAATATGTATTAAACATGAATATTGTTAGTTTTAACAATATTACGTTATTAGTTTTGTGTGATCTATTATTGTTGTAAATAAAAATAATAATATACAGAGTTAATTTTGTTAGTGTTTAGTAGTTACTCAAATATATTATAATAATAATATATTTTTATATAGTCAATTAGTAAGTTAGGAGATTATTTAGTTGAGAGATTGTAGGTATCTCACCATCTCGGATATAGGAAACTCATTTCCTATATATTTGTAATCATCCAAATTATTTAATATATAGTGTGAGAATTATATTATCAGTGACTTTATTATTACTTATTTTGTATTTGACTTGTGGATTTTATTCAAGTTTATTTACATGAAATAAAGATTAGGTAAGCTCTTCCAGTTCCTAAGAGCAGTATTAGAGCAGGCTATTATTAGAGTAGGTTATGCAACTATTTATGGATTTTTAATGTTTTGTTAAGGGGAAAAAACACCATTATATTTATTACCCCAAATAATGTAGGAGCAAAATATTATTGTATTCATTTTGTTGTGGTTATTTACTCTTTTGTACATGTGCTGGTACATTTTATTGAAGTCTTTGAATAGTGTCACAGTTCTCTACTTCACTTTTATCACTCCCAGTTATTTATGTAAGTCCTAAATTACTTGATCAAATTTAGTTGTAGTTAATATCTAGGTTCACAAATTTAAGAACATCACCAATGTTATGTCATTTTATTCTATCTAGACACATGAGCAATGAGGAATGCATCTAACATCCCAATGAGAAAAGACTCTTGATGCCCCTACTAACCCAGACTCAAGGAACATATTTGAGATGAACCTTTAGCCAAGGGAAATGGGATGATACATCAAGGGAAAGTTGGCCATATATATGGGATCCTCTCTTTCCATATATTTGGTTTACTCTGAACTACAACTACATATCGTGTAGAGATAATAATATCACTCAAGATCACTCAGATCTGAATTACATTCCTAACATACTCAAAGTCTATAATTTTTTTGTTATTTTAGTATACCATTAAAATTTGTCAGAAT
The DNA here is from genome assembly GCA_037957365.1 of Torreya grandis. NCBI lineage: Eukaryota > Viridiplantae > Streptophyta > Pinopsida > Cupressales > Taxaceae > Torreya > Torreya grandis. The sequence goes on from JARHVA010000216.1 coordinate 5,232,930, forward strand.
TATGTGCTTGCATTAGAGTATTCTATGCACCAATAAATAATGTCAACTTATACCATACTGAATCATTCTTATAGCATCTATGTTTCCATACACCTGGTTCTACATCTCTACTATGTGGATCTAATCTCCCTTTTTGGTTCCCACATGCATGAAACAAACCATGTGTAACACCATGACATTCACTCCTTGAGATCTTTGCCATTCACTGTCAATATCTATAGTATCAGGCAACCAATCTCATCCCATGATAAAGCATAATAGGGTTAATTTTAAGTTTTTAAGTATTTTTTAATTTTATGTGTGTAGTTATAATTTTTCAAATTGGCTAAAAAGATATTTTTATTATTAGTATTTAGAGTCAGTTTATTAAAACCAATCCAATTTTTAAAATTGTCAATGTTGTATTGAATGTCTATGGTATTTAAGGTGATTAGTAGTAGATGGTTTTACTTTTTGGTATTAGTTGTATTATTGGCATCTTTATCTAGGTATGTTGACTTCCAAGTATGGATCCTTTGGAAATCACATGGTATTGTATGTCTTTAAATTTAGTAGTGAGTCAAGCTATATGAGTTTTAGTTATTGTCATATTATTTTGTCAAAATGTTTGATTAGTGTCAAGCATATTATATCATAAAATAGTATCATCATTTGTAAAAAGTCTTTTATGTATTTTTAATGAGTCATCATTATCAAAAAGTTCAAAATTCATCTTTATAAGAGAGTTAAAGTCAAGAGTCAGAGCCATAATAAAAAATGTTAAAATGAACAAGGACGCATTATCGCTTATACATGATGTCCTAAGTCATATGTCCAAATTATAGGGGGGATTTCTCCTTGAAAACTTTATGCATCTAAACTTAATTGATATATTGGTTGAGTGAACAGCTTCACCTACTGGATTTAGAAGAAATATAGGTAGGAGGATTTTTATGCCTCTCATTAGCCACTAGTGATGGGGCCAATTTTACTTTATGGCATATCTATTTTTTCAGTTATATGTTTGATTTCAGTTGTGTGAATAAGAATAGATGTTGTATACCTATTCACATTTGTCATAAGTGAATTGAATATACCTATGTAACTCTTTGAAAATATTATAGTGATGAGAGCTAACAACTATACTTCACATCATGATGTGGTTTATGGCAATCCTCTTGTAAAACCATTTATTTTTGGTTTGTGGTAAACCACTTATAAAACCATTGTTTATGGTTGTTGGTAATCCATCTGAAAACCATCCCATTTTGGTTTTTGGTAAGCCATTTGTAAAACCATTTATAAGGTTTGTGATTGTCTTGTGAAATTCATTGAATCATGAATATAGGTACAAATATGGGAAAGATGTTTTCCCCATGTTTACAATAATGGGGTGTAGACTTTGGATTAGGGTGAATGATAAGGTGTGTTCACATTATTAATATGTATTAAACATGAATATTGTTAGTTTTAACAATATTACGTTATTATTTTTGTGTGATCTATTATTGTTTTTAATAATAACAATAGTATGCGAGGTTAATTTTATTAGTGTTTGGTATTTACTAGAATGTATTGTAATAATAATATATTTGTATATAGTTAGTTGTTTAGTCAAGAGATTGTTTATTTGAGAGATTTTAGAGATCTCACTATCCCAAATATAAGAAACTCATTTATTATATATTTATAGTCATTTAAATGATTTAATATACAGTGTGAGAATTACATTATTAGTGAATTTATTATTACTCCATGTGTATTTTAACTATGGATTTTATTCAAGTTTATTTTCATGAAATAAAGCTCTAGTAAGCTCCTCTAGATTCTAACACTATATCCTTAAAATCCCTCTTCTAAAAACTTATCATCACTAACATGATGGTCTATCCACCCATACAACATCTTAATATTTCTAAGCCTAAGCCCTATTGGTATAAATCTAACCAATATTATCCATATCATTGAACCTAGGGGCATACCATTAATCAATTTCTAAGACTTCATCGATCGTGGTGACATAAAAATCAAGAATAAATCAAATGAGTCTACATCCTTGGGTAAACAAAAAGAGGAATGCCAAGATTCCATTCCCAATCATGATCAATCCCTTCCCATTCCAAGCCAAGGTCAAGACACCATATCCATCTCCCATGGTCCCCTCATCTTTGATAAATCCTCCATCAAAATTGAGTTTTTCCCCCATAAACCTAGTCTTTCCTTCCCTCATGAGTCCTTCTTTCATGGACCTATACTTGAAAAATCCATTATTCCTTCATCATCTCCCCATCATCCACCATATCAAAAACCCTATGTTGAGAAGTCAATTATATAAAATAAATCTTCTATTAGTAGAACCATGTCATTTACAGTAGAGTCAGCATCGAAATTAGCACAAGGATCATGTTCAACACTAGTGTCTAAATTAGACACCTCATCATCCCTCATACACATTGATGACTATGCCTATCCTTTTAAAGATACCTTTAATTTGGATAATAATCAATAACCAATTATATATTTTGATCCTAATCAAGATTATAGAGTCATAACAGAGTTCTTACAAGCTTTATTTGTTGAAGATTATCAAAGTGGATATGATTCTACATTGAACGTGTGTCTTTCAGCTAGTCCTAGTGATATTTCTTTTGATCTTGAGGAGATTTTCTCCAATGTTGAATCTAGGTCTCCTAAAAACCCCTATGAATATTATGATGCCCCATCACCACTCATTGACCTCATCATACCATCTCCCCCGCCTTCATCCATCATAAACTTTTTTTTCCTATCAATGATCATTTAATCACCACCCTCCACAGGGATAAACCAGAACATACATTGTTGGACCCTTTCTTGAGTAATATAATATGTGCCCTGAATACAAAGGTCTAAGACCATATTCAAAAGGTCATCCATAATAATAAAATCATCTTTGATCCCATAATTCAAAGTCAAGAAAATTCAAGTCATCAACCTAATCTAAAATTGTCTTCCCCCAGTGAAGCCCAATGCCAAGCACTAGGGTATCATCCAAGTTAAAATCAATCAATCTCCCTTGGTGAAGCCCAAAACTAGGCACCAGAGGGTAGTCAAAGTTAAATATAGTCAAAAAATTAGAATAATATCAAAATCATTATCAGTATGACTGATCATCTATCAAATAATCAAATCAGAGATGAACCACAAAGTCAAAGCATCTTAGATCTCTTGAAGTCTTTTATCAACTAACACCAATCAAATGTAGAGCATCTAACATTTCCAATGATTTATGTGAATTCTAGTCCCACTTCCCAATCATCCATCACATTTTCCTCTCATGGTCCTATTATCCATTCAAGTCTAATACACCCCCATCAACATTAACTTCAAATCCAATCCATACCTCCCATCACCTTCTTTGGAATTATTATATCTCATAGGGGTGAGGAAGACACTTGGCTTAAATATATAGAAGTATCATAATCAAGAATCATCAAAGGTCACATAGACCTCAATACATCCAATAGTGATAATGTGGTCCTAACATCATACATCTCTAGAATAGGTATTGGCTAAAGATATATACAATGTCACCATTCTTGCATCTCACACATATATCTAATTAATCAAGGTACTCAAAGGTCAGAAAATCTAAAAAATAAAAATTCAAAAATATAATAAAATAAAAATCATTCATCTAATAGTGAAAACCAATCTTCTGGCACCTTAGGAAAGTACCATGATGAAAATTGGTCCTTGACATCATGGTAGAATAATATAATATCTTAATTATACCTCAACACTTGGGGTAAAAATCCATCTTATTTTTCACATCCCTTTTCCACCTTGTCTATATCACCCATCCATATCATCCTTGCCTCTTTAATCCCTCTATCCATTATTCTTACCCATCATCTACCATCATATCATGCATCTTATCTCTCATTTTTTCTAGCCTTGCCCTTCGTAAGGGGATATAATATGTCTTGAGAAATGTGTTATAATCATCTTGGTATATCCTCCAATGGACACTCAAGTACTTAAACATCTAGTTCCTTATTTATTTGGTCATTGGTCCTCATCCCCTTTTTTGCCTTACCCTCATCTTTTTATCATCACATCCATTATTCCATCCATTCTCATTCTAGATACTAGGCCTGGTGTTCCCTTTGCTATCATTTGTATAGTGTACATACATATTCCAAAAATCCCTAAAATTTTGAAAATTCCCAAAAACCCTAAAAAATCATAAAATTTGAAAAATCCAAAAATATTCCATGGTGTCTTGTCTTATGTCTTTTCTCCTAGTTGCATCCATCTCCATGCATTTCATATTTCACCATCATGCCCTCCATCCTCATATTCTAACTAGGGGTAAATCTATTCTATATCAACTCTCACTTTCACCTAATCAATCTTATGTCTCTCATCTCAAATCTCTAAATCCTTAACCTAATCCTAATTCAAGTCCACATATCCAAATCCTCATCCAATACCCTCACCTATCCATATCCACATCCATATCCTTACCTAAGTCTTAATCCTAATCATCATTTTTAGTCTATTCTAAATCCAAGTCTATCCTAAGTCTACAATCACATCATGACCATTTTAGTCCATCCCATCACCCAATGACTTATCCCATCATTAGACAAAACATTATGATATTACATATAGATACTTGTGTGTATTACTTATCTATTCTATTTGGTTTGTTTGCATGTCTTTTATCATGTAAATATTTGATTATCTTTGTCTTTTGAGTCTATGTTGCATCATGTCTCTTTTTTTTATTAGGTAATGAATGAGGATGCCATGAGGTGACCAAAGCTAAAATGATACTTTTAGGTTGCCTCAATGATTCAAAGTTTATTATTTTCCCATGCACTTTGACACCATGTCCTCTTGGTCATCCTTATATCATTAATAATACTCTCAAGTGCCATATTTCTTGGATTGCTTAAACTATGATGAAATTTATGACAATTTTGATGGCTTGATCATCTACACCTTCATCATCTATATAATCATCTAATTATCCTTATTTCTCATCACTAATCTAATCCTCTTTACTCATCTGACTAACATCCAATATTTTATAATCACTACTCGTCATCATCATCATCTACTCCATCAATTATCGTTTATCCTCTAGTCAGAACTACATTATCTTGAGGTCTTTTCAGTATATGTAGGCAAAATTTGGCCACTTTTTAATGCCCAAGGATATCTCAACCACTCTCTCCTCTTTCCCATCATTTAACATCACATCTTTCCTATCCCTCATCATCCTCTAATATTTCATTAGTCAAATCCTTGAGCTATAATATCAATCATTAACCAATCTATCTACTGACCATAATCATCTCCTTAATCTCTTAGTCAATCACTTACACTTATCAATTAGGCCCAATGAATCACAACATCCATCTCTTCTTCCATTATCATTTATTAGTTAATTCATCATTTAAATTTATGATTTCTCCTTTGATTGGGGCATAACTAGGACTGTAACCTCTATCATCTCTTGTTCCCTTGCATGTGTCCTTACTAGGGCATCATTACTATTAATCACATTATGGCTCATTAATTTGACACAATGAAGTTTAATTCTCCCCCTTCATATTTTGGTCACTTGATCATACCAACTATTCTCTTTCATCCCCTTTCATCATGTCTCTCAACTTCTCTTTTGAGCTACCCTCATCATTAATCTTATCAAAACATTATCTTACCCTAGCCTAAATATCTCCCTTGCATGCATCCTTGCTTGGGATACATCAAAAAATTTCATCTTTTTGTCTTACCATCATCATGTTATGGTTTATTCCCCCTTGGGATGTGTCAACATTCATAACATAGTCATTCTCACTCCCTATGTATATGTCTTCACCAGGTGAATCATCCATTTTTATCTCACTAATTAGGTCAAGTTTATATTCTTCATCATCCATCTCAACATATAACATCCCATCCCCTTGTCTATCCATTGCATCCCACCCTTTATTTCATATTTTGAATGGCCATCCATCTCATTCTTCCTTACATGTCTCCTTGAGGGGGCATCATATCCACTAACACTCATCTATGACATGGTTTTTATTTGAAATACCATTACTCCTTCCACTTTGATCCACTCATATGCCCTTTCAAAGAGGGAAAAAATATATGCACCTAAATCTACTCACCCTAATTATTCTAATTAATCATACTAATTTATCCCCTTTATCCTGATCTTAATAATTTATATAATATCCTCCTTCATTATTCTTCATTCACTAACCTTATCCTTATCCCACCAATCTATTAATTCTCCTAAATCCCCATTATCTTATCCTAACCCCACTTATTCATTATTTGGGAATTTTAGATTCTCATAACCCACCTACTAAGCCTATTCCCTAGCTCTCCTACACCCCTAGTCCCTAATCACCCACCTAATCCATATCTAATCCCCTACCTAATCCTAATTAATCCCTAAGAGGATTATAGAATTCTCCAATTCTAAAATCCTCTGTAACTTAGCCTTCCCCATTTAGAACCCTCTATTTTAGAGGTTTCTAAGGAATTAAAAATTCCTTGTAAAATCCCCAACCATTGATCTTAATGGCCCAAGATTTAAATCTAGCCATTGTTTTTTCCCTCCATATTCTATATAAACAAGCTATTTCTCCAAGGCCAAGTTAAGAGGTAATGATATGAACTTGAATCCACATACCAAATCCATGAATTCATAATCCATGATCAATCAACCATAATGCCAAAAACCTAAATATAAGGTAATCTTAATCCAATCCTCTTATATTTTATCTATTTAATCTTGATTTGGAGTAATTATTTTAAGGATTAGAGTGTTGGTTTGATCAATCCATTCATATATTTTCATTTTATTCTAATGTCTCTAGATCTTACTTAGGTAGTTTTATATTTTGGGTTTAAATTGCATGATTTAATTAATTTGCTCAAAATTCCTACTACAATGCTAGATGTGTATGTTACATATTTAATATGAATAATAAAGAGCAGTGATGATTGTTTGGTAGCTAAAAAGTAGGATATTGATAGGTAAATCGATCCTTTATTAGATGTGGTAGTTGTAAATTATTTAAATAGTTAATGTCAAGGCTATCTTCAATGATTTCCAATCTCATAATCCTTAGTTAGTGGTTAACATCTAGTTGGGACACATTTTGAATCATGCAGTCAAGGCAGGATAATACATGGTTGCATTGAGTCAGGACCCAAAGGAGCCTTTGATTATGTATGTAGATGCCTATGAGGTGTACAGGGATGCATAGTTTAGAGTGTGTATTATGTGATATGAGGCAAATATTACATGGAAGTCTATGAAAAGGCATGGGACTTGTGCATAAATTTATGATCAAACTTATGGAAAATGAGTGCTTTATTGCATGATAGGTGTGAGTTATGTAGTAGAATAAATTAAGAGTGTGTTCATTTACATAGTAGATATGCATGGATCATTTTACCTTTATTGAAGATAAATGGTCTCCATTGCATCGGTGTGCAACTAATGAAAATACACTCAAAGTTGTTAAGAAGTGTATCACTTAGCTTTATTAGTGTATTGTCCAACCTTGACCACTCAAAAAATTTGATGTGTGTCATGGTAGGTGCGTGTGTTTATCACTTCAATGATCTAGTCCTTATCTTTGAGGCACAAGTGTTTGAGATCCAAATAAAAAGGATGTTATGTCATTGTTGGTTTAAGAAGTGGTGGAGTGTAAGGCTTAACAAGTTCCATATTGAATATTGGGTGCATGCCCAAGTATTTGAGGTAGATCAAAAATAAATTTGTTCTCACTAGCTACATGTAGAATGGTGTAAGGACCATAGTGTAAGGCTTAATATTCCGATGTGGACTTTTGAAGCATTTATTCTAAAGGTGAAGCCATTCTTTATCACCAACTAATAATGTATGAGGTGTAAAATATGTGTCATGGCACTCCTTGTAATTTACTTGTGTGAAAAAAGGATCTATTGAACTTACTAATGAATAGACTGGATGTGTCATATAAACTTATTAGTTTTTTTTGCTTCTTGTTCATATGTGTGTGACTTGGTGTCAACTAGTGCATGGTAGGAGATATCTAGAGGTGTCAAAGGTTGGAACCCAAGACATGTTTGCAATTGATTATGACCTATAAATTTGTGAAGGGATATGTTATAGTCAAGTTTAAAGTACAAAATATTATCATCCCAAGTGTGAGCATGTGTGTGGTTGTACATTTTCATAAGATAAACAAGTTTATGATTGAACACTTCAATTTGACCATCTATCTATGGATGAAAATCTATCGATAGATCCAATTGAATACCCATCAAGTCCCATAATGCTTACCAAAAGTGACTTACAAAGCATGGATATTGATCAAAGATGATGGATGTTGGAAGCCCAAAATGAACCCCAACATGGTTGAATAAATCTTGTAAAGTGTCATCTACATCTATGTCTTTTTTTAAAACAACAATGATAGCCATCTTGGAAAACCTATCCACTAAAATAAACATGGTGTCATGTTGGTGCCTCATCATACGTAACCCATTCATGAAATCCATGTTGACTAATTCCAATGGTCTAGATGAAACTGGTAGAGGTGTATAAAGTCCTAGATTCATACTCATGGGCTTGGTGATGCAGCAAAGAATGAAAGACTTGATGTGGTGTTCCATGTCTATGAACATGTTTATCTAATAAAAGTGTAACTGCAATGTAGATAGATTCTTTTTCATGTTGAAGTGTTATAATGCCTTGGCATAATGTTCCTCTCAGATGAGTCATTGGTGATGTGTATCATTAGGAACATAGGAGATGTATGATCTTGTATAGAATATAGTCATATAAGTAGAACTCCTTAAATTATTTACCTTGCCTTAGGCTGGTGTAATTCATTGCAAAGTCCTATTTAGATGAGTATATTGTACCCAATCTAAAAATTTATGGTTGCACATGTCTAGGACCATGATGAACACATGAATTGGTGGTCAACTAGGGTAATATGTTTACTTATTATCCTTCTCTTTCTTATGCTTGATCATGAGATGTAATTATTATAGGTAAGTAATCCATTTCATGTGTCACACATTTTCCAACTTATTTTGCATTTATAGGTACTAAAGTGGTTTGTGGCCCAAATGAACAACTATCTCCCTCCCCAGAATGTAGTGTCATCATTGATTGATTGCTTATACAATAACATACAATTATTTCTCATAGGTGGAGTACCTTTGCACTATGTCACTGAATGTCTATAAGTGATATGTGACTAAATGTCTATATTGTATATAAATTAAATGACTATTTTTAGATTCCACTATGTTGGTATAGTGTATTTATGTCATTTAATTTGCATATTCAGATGCATCAATGTGACTATTACGCCAAGTACATAGTTAGATGCATTAATGTGAATTTCAAAGGAATGCACAATCATAATCACATATATGATGATGAGGAAAGTTGTTTGAGGTCTAATTATTTGTGTCTATAGGTTTCATGGCTTCTTGTTATCAGTTTAATGGAGTTTAAATGCACATATTAGCTTTGAAGGAGCTATCATGGAGTTTAATTGAATTTGAATGCCATTTTTTTGTTGTTCCATGGAGCTTTGATGCACACCTCATTATTCAAAGTTCCTTTTTCATGTAAGGTGGAGTTATTTTTGAGTTGACCAATCAAGCTTCAATTTCACTTTTCATAAGTATCATGCATCTTTCCTAGGCAGACATGTCATTCAAGCTTTCAAACACTTCAAGTGGAGTTCTTACTATTGCACCAAGTTCATAATCAGATGCATCAATGTGAATCTCAAAGTAATACACAATGTTGATCATTACAAGAATAGGCATTACATATAGGCATTTCTTGAGTGCCTTAAAATTATGTTGTTGCACATGAGTCTAATCTAACTTGGATTTTGCACATGTTATCTAGTTGAGAGCCCAAGATATGTGCAAGAAACTGAGGACAAACATGTGGTAGAATTTAATAAGTCTAATAAAACTCCTCAATTATGTGATATTTCATAGAGTAGGATAATTTTGGATTAATTTGATCTTCTTTGGATCTACATGAATGTTTGTGTAATCAATGGTGTAGCTTAGGTATAGATGTGCACAGTGTCAAATGTATACTTTATTGAGTTGGCTTTAAATTCATGTTGACACAAGGTGTTGAATACATGTGAGATGTGCTCCAGGTGTTCCTCCTACGTCTTTTTGAAGATGAGAATGTATCCAAGTATATGATGATAAAATATCTAAAGAAGGGCTTAACTAGATCATCCTCAAGTGTATGAATGTGGTTAGCTCATTGATTAGGCCAAAAGGCATGACTAAAAACCATTTGTACTATCCATCCTATTTCTTGAATGTTATTTTCCAAACATATTTAAGATGGATTGGAATCTGATGGTAACTTGTATTCAAGTTGATCTTGGTGAAATATTGAGTGCCTCAAAGCTGGTCCATAAGGTCAACAATATATGTTAGTAGATACTTATTATTTACCATTATATAGTTGAGTGGATGATAGTTTATGCAAATTCTCTAAGACCCATCCTTTTTGGGTGTGAGGACTATTGGACTCCCATAAGGTGAAGAACTAGGCCTAATCTTGCCTTAATCAAGGAGATCTTGTATCTAGTGTTGGATTTCATCATTATCCCAAATTGATCTATAATATAGGAGTTATTTTGAAGAGGGGACCCAAAAACCAAATTGATATGGTGTTTTACTACACATTATGTTGGAAGGCCTTCAGATTCTATGAAGACTTAGAACTATTCTACTTTAATAACATGTCACGTTTTTGTTGTTGTGACATTATATGAGTGATGTGCACTATCAGCATGTGCTTTTTCATTTGGTGTGTAGGTGTGTTAAGGTGAACCATGAGAAACATAAATTTATATGCATGTAAGACAAGTTTATGACATTTCTTGGTAGAGACTAAAGTGACTTTAGTCATCAGTGCTCATTCAAATAGGTGGTAGAAATGATTTTGTCCAAAGATAGTCTAATGGTGTGGCTTGGATTGATATGTAGCTTTGTATTTGTACAAATATGGTCTTCCAATAGATATTTCATAGACCTTTAAAGGTGTAATGTCACAAGTGATGTTATCCTCCATAGGCTTGAATTTATACTAAAAAATGCACTGTCATTGGACTTGTATATCTTTCCCCTACTAAAGCCACACCAAAGAATATGTCTTAGGGTGTGCAGTAGTTATAAGACCAAGGCATTGTGTATAATGATGTTCTTATGATTTATATTGTTAATAATGATGTGAAGAGGTTGACCCTTCATATATAACTTGGTGTGGAAGATATGTTCACAATATCTAGAGATTTCAATCATAGTGGTGATGGTGCTTATATAAGAAACATCTAAATTAATCTTATCCATTGGTGTGGGTCCTAATGCAAATTATGACATCAAGGACTGCTATGCATGACATTAAAAGTCATTATAAGTAGATGATCATTGGTGATGGCACCACTTAGCACCAAACTTATTCTTTCCTCTATCTAAATCATAAGGTGTAGTAGCCTTCATGTATTGAGTAGCATTCTAATGATTATATGCAATGGGATGAGATGTGGAGTTGTGTGAGGGATAGACCTTGCACATTATGTTGAATGAAGAGGTGGTATGTTGATTCATATTTTCCTTGGATTTGATCTTGATATCTTTGTGGTATGTTTACCCTAGAGTGTCAAAATTAAATAATTCCAGCTTCACATGAATATAAGGTGAGAGTTCACTGATGTACTTTAGCACCGTATGTTGTTTTCTCAAGTTATCTTGTAGGCATGCAGATTAGTCATGGAATATGTTGGTGTAGTCTTCCACCAATTGATCCTTGCACTAGTACATTTGTTAAAAATTTATGTGTTCATATTCAAAGTGTTCAAGAGGGTACTATTCCTCCTTCAACACATTGATAAAAGTCTTCCATGATTCAATTGGAATGCATTCTTATGCATGTTGCACATTGAAGGTATCCCACTAGTAAAAAACTAGAATGGACATCTTTAATACTATTAAGGTGATCTTCTCAACATCGATGAAGTAGCTGACTAAGAAGTATGCCTCAAGTTATCAAATCTAGGCATCCAATGCTTTGGCATCAATATTGCCTTTGAATAGAGGGATGTTCAGATTGACTTCTACTTTGAAAGGGGTTTGTTATTGAAACCATTATGGAGTGTACTATTGAGATGAATGGGAAGGTGTCAAGTTGAGTTGCATCATTAACTCATGATAGTGACCAACAATTTTAATGCATTATGCTTTCATTGTGTTGGTGATGAGCCTTTAAACTACTAGGGCTACCTTAGGTTGATTCTGGATGTCAACCATCTTTCTTTTATTATGGCATTCTCTTGGATTCTCTAAAATAGAACTGAATATTAAACCTTCTCTCTCTCATTATGTTCATGTTTTTATTGGCATAGAAAGGAATAGAGCATATCTATGATACCAATGATTTGTACCATAGGGCCTAGGATTGAGTGTATGGGGTACAACTGAGTTTGGTTTTATAGAGTGAATTCATAAAGAGTGTTCATATGGAAAAATCAAACACACATTCAATGGAGTGAAATTCTTACTTGTATTAAATGTAAATTTTATTCATAAATCAAAAAATAAGGAATACAAAGTATAATTTCTATAGTGTATGTATACAGATTAGATGCATAGAATAAACTATGTTATCACTATGTGAATGGCATTGATCTGGTTATGTCATTAACTATTATACCAAATGTGTATGTTACATATTTAACATGTATAATATAATAATAGTGATAACTATTGTATAACTATCAAGGAGTATCTCGATAGGCATGTCGATCTCCTATTAGATGTGGTAGTTGGCAACAATTTGAATAGTTAATGTCTAGATTGTATTCAATGATTTCCAATCCCATGATCCTCAATTGGAGGTTAACAACTAGTTGGGCCATATTTTAAATCATGAGGTTGGGGTAGGATGACATGTGGTTTCACTGAGGTGGGACCCAAAGGAGACATCAAGTCTATGAGTAGATGCCTATGAGGTGTGCAGGGATATGTAGTGTGGAGTACATAGTCTACAATCTAAGGTGAACATTACACAAAAGTCTATGATCATGTGTGGTACTTATGTGTAAGGTTGTGATAAAAATTATTGCAAAGGAGTGTGTATGCTTGTATGAGGTGTGTGAACCATGTGTAGTAGAAAAAATGAGGAGTGTATTCGACTGTGAAGTGACTACGCATGAATCATCATGCATTCATCAAATTTTTTGACATGTGCAACCATAACTTCACATATTAGGCTCTAAATCTCTACTTAATTAATAATTACTTTGTAGACACTTACCTAGCCTTGTGCAAGGTAAACAAGTTTGGTATTTATACTTGTATGACCAACTTCTCTACAAATTTGGGTACCTCTATGTTTTTGATGGTGCACCTCACCAAAGAGTCATCTGAGAAGTGCATTATGTTAAGACCTCAATAAAATTTAGTGTGATAAAGACTTTCATTTCATTGCAATCAAACTTATACTAGATAATATATGCATAAACATGGAGTGCCATATCAATTATTCGATTCCTTATGGCATCACTAATCCCATGAATAAGAAGTTAGGACTATACATATCTCTATTGGATCCATCCAAACCATGGGAATATATCAAGATGGACCTCATGATTGGGTTGCTTGTGATAAAATTCCAACATGATGTTATGTTAGTTATATTGGATAGGTTTTTAAAGATGGCTATCATGGTTAATTGTAATTTAAATACATTGATGCAGTTAACACTGTGCAAGCCTTATTCAACCATGTTTGGGTTCACTATGGACTCCCAATATTCATCATCTCTAATCAAGATTCATGATTTGTGAGTCATTTTTAGAAATAAATGTGGGACTTAATGGGAACACAACTAGATCATTTGATGACATTTCATCCATAGATAGATGGACAACAAAAGTTGTCAATCAAACCCTTGTTCATTTTCTGCAAATGTACAACCCTACACATGCTTGCACCTGGGACAAAAACCTTTTGTATATTTAACATGCATATAAAAATCACTTCACAACTCTATGAGACATAGTCCATTGTATACATTTCTTGGGTTCTAGCCTTCATCACCTCTATATATATCCTACCACACATCATTCGACATTGAATCATGTGCACAAGAATTGAAAGTAAACAAAGCCAAAAAGTTCTTATGCCTCATACTATTTGTTCATCCACATGTTTAATAGATCTTTTCTCACACACAAAAAAAGTACAAATATGTTAATAGTTAATAGTTAAATGTATATATTATTATCTTAAAAATATATTTCATATATAGCTTAGGTGGTTAAGCCTATATCCTATGTTAGGTGAGTTTTTAATTAACTCACGTAGAGTCTTAGCTTGAAATAAATATGGAGATTTAGTGGTTAAATAAATATCCTTATTTATAGGTTAGATTTTCCTATATATTTGTGTAATGGTTAATGAAGCAATATAATATTATTGAATGTTGAAATATTTCTTTGTGTTTATTTGTATTTGGCTTTTACACATTAAATCTATGTATCAGCTCATGCAAAACCTATCAGTGGTATTGTTGACCAAATTTGACTTCTAGTCAAATGAGGTCAACCCCTAATATTTAAAACTTTTGTATAAATTTCCATTCATCCAATGGGGTCTCATTTTATCCTAGATATCTTGCTTAGCCATGTCCTAATCTTGGTTAAAGTTCATCCCTCTTTAATTGGCCTAGTCAACCTTGGTTAACCTGGTCAAACTTGGTAAAAAGTCCATTTTGTGTAAATTTTTCCTATCATGGTTTTTATAATAATTCAAGAGGTCTACAAGTCATGAATTGTCCATTTCCTAAGTTTCATGAGCAAAAAGGGGTCCTTTTGCCACTTTCTAGCTCATTAATGAACTTGTACAGACTTCTAAGGTATAAAATTATCATCAAGATTAGTTACAATGTGGGAGAGGTCATAATCAGGTTAGGAGCAGTCAGATTGTGGTCAAAGGTCAATTACAATCAAGAAAGATGAGTTTTTCTTTGCTTTTAGGGGGTTTTGGGCACTTATACGGCCCCCATGATCAGATATTCAGCTAAAAATGTGGGTGGGGTGTATCTTCACCTCCCCACATCCATTTACACATTTAAAATTCAAGTATAATGCAAAAAATTGCATCGACAACTTAGTTTCCTTCATTTTCCTCTTGTCATTCAAAGGAAGGTCAACTTCAAGCACTTGGTATGGAAGGTACAGGTAGAGTTGGGAGGAGTACTTCTATAGGTGGATTTTAATTTCAATTTATTTCATTTTTATAATAGTATTCTATGTTTTTTTTCCTCATCCTTTATGAACCATTTGTAACAAGCCAGGGAGATTTTTATAGAATTGCATTCAAGAGGGGTGTATGTTTGTATCTATTTCTTATTTTTAGGAATCCAAGGAGTTGTGTGAGATTAATGAGGTGTTTTCAGGTATTAATGAGGTCATATTCATGGTATTTCAACCATCCAACACTTCTCTTTCAATTCCACTTGAAGAAGGATTCCAAAATGAGCTTGTTTTCTAAATTTGTAGTTATGTGTGAGAAATCTAAGTTTTCTAAACGTGTTGGAGGATATTGAAGGTGCTTGGTATGTTTATAATATTGTTTGGAAATGTATTTTCATCATGTTATCTTTTTTTATGTCACCAACATACTCCTTCAAGGCAAACTACCCATAGTCTCTTTGCTCACTGCCTTGTTTCCAAGAAGTGCTTACAGTCAGCTTCTCCAGGAGTTTTGTATGGAGGTCTTAATGGTGAAGACATTATGAGAGCCACTTTGAGGTTGTAACACACTCAAACTACCATGGATTTCATTCCATGAAGCTAGGATTCTATTTCAAAGGGATATTTTCACTTCAAAGGATGAGCAGGTTATATTGGTTTCTCAGTCCCTAAAGGACCAAAACAGAGATCTTGAGGCTTATTTAGGACTATGTATATTATGAAAATAAAATTTTCCAATACATTTTATTTATTTTAATTGATAGCCCTATCTACATTCTATAATTATGCCAAGTTTCAAGGTCAAAGGAGGAATGGAAATTGAGTTTTGAGACCCTCAAAATTGACCAAAAATCATTGATTTGCCATAGTGATGTCTATAGGAAAATGTAAAAAAGTAAGCTTGTGTTCCAGTTTGATAACCCTAGACCATGCCATCAAGCTTGGATAATCTAAAATTATTCAAATGACATTCATGGTAAATTAGGATGGATACAAGGTATATCTTCATGGTTTTGACACCTAAGCACCTCTCTGGTCCATACACAGGCCTAGGAGAGGCCGTCCACACAGTATTTTGGCAATGAGGAAGAAGCTTGAGATTTGGAATTTGTTTGGAGTCCTTGAATAGGAGTGGGAATAGATGAAGGAAGAGAAACCTTAAAGGGTCTCAAAATATACCTAGATATACCATATGCAAGATTTATACCCTTGCCAAAATTCACTAAACAAGGGTGCAAAATGTGGACTGTGACAATCAGGCAGGGGTATAGTAGTTGAAAACCTAAGCATAATAATGCATGACTATTAAGGGTTTATAAGTGAAATAAAAACATTGTATGAGTCTTATTAAAATCTCAATATACCCTACCACACCTTAATCAAATTCAAAATGGCCTATAATCTAATCACCCACATGCTGGAAACATGCACATACAAGCAGGTAAGTCAAGAAGTGTGAAATAGACATGATTATGAATGATGTGAAGGAAATTTTAATGGTTTTTGAGAAATAAAATAAATTAATTCCATAAATTTCATTATTAACAAGTTCATATTGACTTATAAGACACCTACAAGCCCAAATGAATGGAAAATAGGCATGTACAGACTAAGACATGAAATGGACTGAGACATAAACATTTGAAGGAGTCTTAAGGCACTTTAGGGTTGCAAGAGATGGAAATGAAAAATATAATGACTTACGGAATATAAATTAGGTTTTAAAAGAATAAATAATGACCAAATCCATTCCATTCTCAACCCTAAATCACCTACAAGCTGGCTTAAGGGGTTGTCTTAGTCCTTACGGGCAAAGGTCTAGTTTGGGAAACAAGGGATGAGTTACAGCTAAAAGATGAAAATCAAATAGTAATATAGAAATATTAAAACCTATATGGGTTTTTTAACATTTTTTAGAGTTTTTCATGGTGATTAAAATCCCAAAATAGGTCAAGAACACCTACAACCAAAGCATAAAATAAATTTTCCCCTTTTCCAGGCATTCTAGGCCTAATTCATGTTTCCCAAGAGCAAGAAGGTTTTTTAAAGAGAGATAAGAATTTAATATGATTTAACACATTATTTTAGGTCCATATTATTCCTATAGTTACAAAAACAATATAAAATCATCCATTTCTTCTCCAAGTACATTTTATACCTTGCCTACCCTCAAACCCTGTCTAATCAAAAGTTTGCCTTGGAAATTGGTAGATTTTGAGGGTCAAATAGAGGATGTAGGAGATAAAATTTGGTAAATATTACCCTTAATACATATATAAAATCATCCAATAATAATATTTTATTATAAAATTTGGAAAACACTCACTATTTTGTCTTAGAATAGGGTCACTTTTAGTGTGCATGAAGGTGCCAATTTAGGGAAAAAAGATGAAATATTGAACAAAAAGGATATAAAGGGTAATTTATGAAATATATAAGTGACATAAATAAATCTATAAAACTTTAATTTAGGGTCTGGAAGCATACAGGTTGTTCCAACCAAGGGGGTTTGCAGTCAGGGGTGAAGGGAATCCCTAAGCCTAAAAGCCAAATTTGGGGTCATTCTCATTTTTTGGCCATTTCCATGACTTAAAATTGATTTTAACATGTTTTCATGGGCACATGATATGTTTTGGATCCATTATAGGTCAAATTAATCCATAGGAGTGTCAATTTGGGTCTCAAAAGGCAAGTAGGCCTATTGACATGGCATAATCCTTGTTCCAAAATAGGGGTAACTTTAAATTTTGGGTCTTCATGATATCTCCAAAATGTTTGAACATTTTTTTAGGTCATAATTATAGGTTTATTAAAAAAAAAATTATAGGAACTCATCAAGAATCCATTTTTGGCTGAGAATGGACTAAACCCCTCATAGAATGCAAGAAATGGCTCAAATGGCTAGGATGAAATGTTCATAACTTTCATGAAATGATGCATGGGAATCAAAGGAATTTAGTATATTTATATAGGGTCATTAAGTATCCTTTAGTGTAATTTTTATGGATACCCAATGTGAAATGGATATGAACAAAGGTTAGGAGTCCAGGTCACTCACAATCCTTGTAAAACCCTCATAAGGACCCGATTGGATAGAGGTAGCATTTTTACCATATAAATGAAAGGGTATTTACATGAAACCACCTTTAATTTGTATATCAATCTTATATTATCTCACACATGTACTTTTTTTTATACATAATTGTATAGAACATGGGAAAACTAGGCTTGTTTTGGCCATTTTGAGTGGTGTGCAAGCTACAAGAGGAGTTAGAGGATGAAACAAGTTTTGGAAGGAATATATACACATGAGATAACTCTAAAAATTCATCTCATATTCTTAATTATACTCTAAGTATCCTAACCATACTCACACTTTCAGCCATTCTAGTGAGCGAGAATAGTGAACACTTGGGAAAGAAATGAAAAGTAATTAGGGAGACCTTTTACATGTTTTTATTGAAAATAATGGTATGGGAGAATTTGAAAAGTGTCATTCCATATTTTTCATGAATCAGTTATTAAAATTCAAGAGTTTTGAATTCCAAGTGGAGAAGGTGCATGGAAAAGAGCCTTTTGGAAATTACCAATGATGATTTTATATGTCCACAAGAATAGGGATAGTCAGGGACCAATCCAATGCATGTGGGGGATTTTTTGTAACCCCTCTTTCTCATACCAACCATCAGACCTAATCATATGTAGGGATAGGGTTATTTTTTGAAGGCAACTTAGGTGGGTAGTTTTTAATGCCAAAATGGCAGTTTTGTGCCACTTTTCTCTATCTTTATGACTTGTTTTGGACAAGTATACACTATGACATGGCATACATCAACCCAAATATCTTACACATGCAATTTTAACATGTTCTATCAGATGGACACCTATCCAAATGACTCTTGGACTTCCCTTCTCTCTACCTTCCCAATTCTTCTATAAATTTTGGCCATTTTCGCATTGTTTGTATCTCTCTGCCTGGGTATGGTGAAGCCCTACCAAAATTTTACCTTGAAGAAATAAATAAAAATGTTTTATTTACCTCATTCAAATATTTCATTAAGTGTACATGCTTGGTTTTAGTCTTGTGCAAGTGTAATTTCCTTTACCTTCACATGTTGATTCCATTGGTACCTAGTGTATTATGTTTTCCTTCTTGTAGGTCAACAAGAAGTGTCTAAAGAGAATGCAGGTGTAAGTGATTAAGATATTCAATAGGGTGCCTTAGAATTACTATTTCTAGTTCCTCCTACCCTATGTCATCTACAAGACCCAATGTTGAAACATTGATGTGAGAGGGGAGATTGATGTTGAATGAAGTGTATGTGTTATTTGTTATTAGTTTCAAGTGTATGTCAAAGGTAAGATTAGAACATAATATTTTTGGTGCATCACCTCTAGTATAATAGGTTTATTTTTAGTTGTTCCAACCCTTTTCATCCGCCAAAGTTTTTAGTAGTAAGAATATGAGCATCAATGGTGCATCAAGGGGAGCTAGCCCCTAATCTAGAGATCCACCCCCCAATAAGGATACCCACAGCCCTGGGGTGGTTCCATTATGCCACTTGAATGAAGATAAGTTAGTATCATCTCCTCATTTGGTGAATTCAAGTGACAATATTTTTTAGCATTCCCGATGGGACTAAAGGTCCATTCCTTGAGAAGTTTTGGTGTTCTTCTCAAGATACCAGCTTTGGAGGCAATTCACTAAGCACCAATGATGAATCTAAGTTCATATCTATTAGTTAAGCAGTCCAGGTATACCTATTGAAAGTGTTTTCTTGTTTCATACTCTTTTTGTGAAGTAACTCATGGAGAATTGTGAGTTTGAGCTTGTTTTGACACAAGTTGAAGAGTCGTGTCCAGCTTTGCCTCTTCTTCCTAACTATGAGAAAGTTCTTGGCCAGCTTTGTCATGAACCTCATCAAGCATATGTTGTCAATGACCAGCCTCATCAAATTTTTGCTCCATCTAGATCACCTAGATCATCTTCAAGCCATTCCATTATTAGTTTCAAAAGAACTATCCTTGATTATCAAAACTGTATGTTAAACCTTGATATTAGGTGTGGTTGTGGTCAAAATATTCCTAGTGTTTATGTCAGGAGTATGAGGGAAGATTTGGAGCAAGTAAAAAGGGAGTGGATTCCTATAGAGAAATCTAGTTATCCATGTCTTTATAATGATATGCTTTATGTTTATGGTTTGATCTTCCATCTAGAAGAAAGGTTGAGAACTTATGAACATCTTCCATCTTGGCATCCTCAAGGTGTTCCAAATTCTTTATCCTTTCCCCAAAACTTCTCCTCTTGGAAACCCATAAAATAAATTAGTCAAGGAAAGGAAGATATCATGATGGAGCATGCTAGTACACTTGGGTAATATTGTGAAGAAGAAAAATTGAGTTTTGAGGCTCACCTTGAAAGGGAAATTGAGTTGGTAAATTAGAAGTGGATGAAACCTATCATGGTAGTTGAAAGTGAGTTATCTAGACCTACTCCTCCATCATGCAATGAAGTTACCAATCCTAAATAAACTCCAATTTTCCTAGATATATCTTTCTCTCCTTCATCATCCCCTCAACTTCATGAAAATACCCTTGAACCCACCTTCCCAAGATGGAAAGATGTGATGGCAGCTCATGAAGGAAGGAGTAAATCATGCCTAAGTGTAGAAGTTGTTAGGGAAAAAACATTTGGAACCATTCAAATCCCTCCCACCCCTCCTTAAGAAGCTTTTGAAACTAGCCTTCCATCCATTCCAAACAACCAAGTTTCCCATCCTAATGTTAAAAATTGTATTTCCACTTGGACATCCCCTTTGACTAAACTCTCCATTTTGAAATGCCTAAGATTGATGTCATTAGGAGGGAGGATGAGATTGAAATATTAGATTGGATTGAAGATGGAGAAGAGTTGAATGATGGTGAGAAAGGATCAGGTTGTGAGGATATGAAGGAATATTTCCCTTATGTTGGAAAAGATGTCTTAAAACAAGTTCTCTTGGACTCTAAGAAAGAGGAAGAAAAGGCCCTTGTTGTCTATTCTTCTCATGATGCAGGCCAACCAAAGGATGATGACCTATGGAAAAAATTTGAGAGCATATGTAATGAAGTGGAGGCTCTCAAAGAACCTACAAATCTCTTTGAGCTGACCAGTCATGATAAATAAGATGTGTCTAAAAGGGAGGACATGTGGAAGATTTACATGCAAATGTTCCAAGAGTATGAGGAGGAGGAAAAGGCCAAGTTCCTAGACAATCAAGCTCAAGGTGAGAGAGGACAAATACATGTTGAAGAGCAGCATCATGAAGAAAGCCTAGATTATACTAGAGTACTCTATGATGATTTTAGGCCCTTTGAAAGTGATTTGGAGTTTGTTCCCATATGTACCTATGCATCCACTTCCAACAACTTCCATGAAGAATGTCGACAAGAAAGACTCCCAAGTGGTTCTAATACAATGCTCCTTGAGGATTTTGAAGAGATTATGAGAATGAAAAATGATGATCAAATCCTTTAAAGAGAGATGGACTTACAACAAGTTGTCCCATATATGGATTTGTAGATTTGTCATGACAAGATAAAGGGACAACAATTTGTAGCATGCTTTGAGGTTTAAGAGGACTTCACTTACCTTAAAAATACATGAGAGATGACTCCATTGAATGGTGTGTAAAATCAAAGAGCAAAGAGAAGACAAGAGTCATCCACATCCCATCTAAGAAGAAGCATTCTTGGCATCCTCACTCATCTAGTGAGGAAGGAGACCTAAGTTACTTCATTTTTGATCCAGGAAGGGAGGTATGAACAAAATATATGTACATATTTGTTTCTTTTCTGTTGTGTTTGTTTTCCCTAAGTGCTTAGTAGCACAAGTGTGTCCTTGTCTTGTTGGTTGTTGTGTTTTATGAGTATCCTTTCATTTCTTTGTCTTGAGGTAGAATTAATATATTTTTGGTCTTTTCAAGGTCTAATCCTAATGTTTCTAGGTGTTATGTTGACTCCCTTGCCCAATGGATAGAATAAGGCTACTAGTCCTTAACATAGACAAGCATGTTACCCCTAGGAGTTGCTAAATTGTTGAAAATTTTTGAATTATAGTCAAATAAGGTCAACCCCTAATATTTAAAAAATTTGGATAAATTTCCATGCATCCTATGGGGTCTCATTTTATCCTAGATATCTTTCTTAGCCATGTCTTAATCTTGGTTGAAGTTCATCCCTTTTGAATTGGCCTAGTCAACCTTGGTCAACTTGGTCAAACCATCGTCAAACTTGGTCAAAATTAAATTTTGTGTAAATTTGTCCTATCATGATTTTTAGAATTTTTCAAGAGGTCTAAAAGTCATGAATTGTCCATTTCCTAAGTTTCATAAGCAAAAAGGGTCCTTTGGCCACTTTCTAGCTCATTAATGAACTTGTACGAACTTATAAAGTTAAAAAATTGTCATAAAGATTATTTTAAATGTGGGATAGGTTAGAATCAGGTTAGGATCAGTCAGATTGTATTCATAGGTTAGTTATAATCAAGAAAGATGAGTTTCTCCTTGATTTTTGGGGGTTTGGGGCACTTGTATGGCCCCCATGATCAGATATTGAGCTAAAAATGTGGTTAGGGTGTCTCTTCACCTCCCCAAATAAATTTACACATTTAAAATTCAATAATAATGCAAAAAATTACATCTATAACTCAGTTTCCTTCATTCTCCTCTTGGCATTCAAAGGAAGGTCAACTTTAAGCACTTGGTACGGAAGGTACAGGTAGAGATGGGAGGAGTGATTATATATGTGGATTGTACTCTTAATTTAATTCATTTTCATAATATTATTTTGTGTTTTTTTTTCTCCACATTTATGAACCATTGCTAACTAGCCAGGTAGCTTTTTATAGAATTGCATTCAAGAGGGGTGTATGTTTGTATCTATTTATTATTTTCAAGAATCCAGGGAGCTATGTGAGATTAATGAGGTGTTTTTAGGTGTTAATTAATTCCTATTTATTTTATTTCAAGCATCCAACACTTATCTTTCAATGCCACTTGAATAAGGATTCTAAAATGAGCTTGATTTCCAAGTTTGCAGCTATGGGTGAGAAATCTGAGTTTTCTGAACGTGTTGGACGATATTGAAGGTGCTTGGTATGTTTTTAATATTGTTTGGAAATTTATTTTCATTAATTTCTCTTATTTTAGGTCACCAACATACTCCTTCAAGGAAAATTGCCCATAGTCTCTTTGCTCAATGCCTTGTTTCCAAGATGTGCTTATAGTCAGCTTCTTCAGAGGTTTGTACGAAGATTTTAATGGTGAATACATGATGAGAGTCACTTTGAGGTCCTAACACACTCAAAATACCATGTATTTCATGCCATGAAGCTAGGATGATATTCTAAAGGGATATTTTCACTTCAAAGGATGAGCAGGTTATATTGGTTTCTCAGTCCCTAAAGGACCAAAATAGAGATCCTGAGGCCTATTTGGGACTATAACTATTATGAAAATAAAAGTTTTCAATACATTTTTTTGTTGTATTTGATATCCCTATCCACATTCTATAATTATTCCAAGTTTTCAAGGTCAAAGGAGGAATGGAAATTGAGTTTTGAGACCCTCAAAATTGACCAAAAACCACTGATTTGCCACAGTGATGTCTATATGAAAATGTAAAAAAGTAAGCTTGTGTTCCAATTTGAAAACCCTAGACCATGCCATCAAGATTGGATAATATCAAATTTTTAAAATGAAATTCATGGGCCAAGAGGATGGAGACAAGGTATATCTTCATGGTTATGACACCTAAGCACCTCTCTGGTCCGTACACAGGCTTGGGAGAGGCCATCCACATAGTATTTTGGTAGTGAAGAAGAATCTTGAGATTTGGACTTTGTTTGGAGTCCTTGAAGAGGAGTGGGAATATATTAAGGAAGATTTACCTTAAAGGGACTAAAAATAGACCTAGATATACCATATGCAAGACTTATACCCTTGCCAAAATACACTAAACAAGGGTGCAAAATGTGGACTATGACAGTCAAGCAGGGGTATAGTAGTTGAAAACCTAAGCATAATAATGAATGAATATGAAGGTTTTATAAGTGAAATAAAAAATTTATAGGATTCTCATGACAATATCAAGAGATCCTACCACACCTTAAGCAAATTCAAAAGGGCCTATAATCACCCACAGGCTGGAAACATGCACATACAAGCAGGTAAGTCAAGAAGTGTGAAATAGATATAATTATGAATGAGGTGAAGGAAAGTTTCATGTTTTGTGAGAAATAAAATACATTCATGTCATCAATTTCATTATTAAAAAGTTCATATTGACCTATAAGACACCTACAAGCCCAAATGAATGGAAAATAGACCTGTACAAACTGAGACAGGGAATGGATTGAGACATAAACATTTGAAGGAGTCTTAAAGCACTTTAGGGTTGAAAGAGGTGGAAATGAAAAATATAATGACTTGTGGAATATAAATTAGGTTTTTAAATAATAAATATGGACCAAATCCATGCTATTCTCAACCCCAAATCACCTACAGGTTGGCCTAAGGGGCTGTCTCAGTCCTTAAGGGCAAAGGTCTAGTTTGGGAAACAATGGATGAGTTAGGGCTAAAAGATGAAACTAAAAGATAAATATGGTAATATGGAAACCTATATGTTCTTTTTAAAAAAATTTATAGGTTTTCATGGTGATTAAAATCCCAAACTAGCTCAAGAACACCTACAGCCAAGCATAAAACAAGTTTTCCCCATTTCTAGGCAATCCAAACCTAATTCATGTTTCCCATGAGCAAGAAGGTGTTTGAAAGAGAGATCAGGATTGAATATGATTTTAAAAAATTTGGGGAGTTATATATGATGCATATAGTTCCACAAAAAATATCAAATCATCCATTTCTTCTCCAAGTATATTCTATACCTTGCCTACCCTCAAACCCTACCTAGTCAAAAGTCTGCCTTGCAAATTGGTAGATTTGGAGGGTCAAATGGAGGAGTTAGGATCTAAAATTTGGTAAGGATTACCCTTAATAAATATATAACATGATATAAAAATAATATTTTATTATATAATAGGTTAAACACTCATTGTTTTATCTCAAAATAGGGTCACTTTTAGTGTGCATGAAGGTGTCATTTTTGAGAAAAAAGATGAAATATTGAACCATAAGGATATAAAGGGTAATTTTATGATTATATATTCTAAAGGGGACATAAATAAATCTATAAAACTTTACTTTATGGTATGAAATCATATAGGTTGTTCCAACCAAGGGGCTTTACAGTCAGGAGTGAAGGGAATCCCTAGGCCTAAAAGCCAAATTTGGGGTCTTTCTCATTTTTTGCCATTTAAATGCCTTAAAATTTATTGTAACATGTTTTAAGGGTCATATGAGATGTTTTGGATCCATCATAGGTCAAATTAATCCATGGGAGTGTCAATTTGGGTCTCAAAAGGCAAGCAGGCCTGTTGACATGGCATAATCCTTGTTCCAAAACAGGGGTGACTTTCATTTTGGGGTCTTTCTGAGCTCTCCAAAGGGTTTGAACATGTTTTTATATCATACTAAGAGGTTTATGAATTTTTTTTTTGCAGAGGAACTCATCAAGAAGCTATTGTTGGCTGGGAATGGACCAAACCCCTCACAAAATGTAGGAAATGGCTCAAATGGCCAAGATGAAATGTTCATAAATTTCATGAAATGATGCATGGTAAATAGAGGCATTTAGGAGAGTTATATAGGGTACTTGAGGATCCTTCAATGGAATTTGGAGGGAGACCCAAAGTGAAATGGCTATGAACATAGGTTAAGAGTCCAAGTCACTCAAAACTCTTGTAAAACCCTCACAAGGACCCGATTGGAGAGAAGGATAATTTTGAAAATATAAATGCAAGGGGATTTTCATTAAATGACATGTAAGTTGTATATTAATCTTATTGGATCTCACACATGTACTTTTTTGTATGGAATTGTACAAAACAAGGGGAAACCAGGCTTATTTTGGCCATTTTGAGTGGTGTGCAAGCTACAAGAGGATTTAGAGGATGAAACAAGTTTTAAAAGGAAGATATACACTTGAGATAAATCCAAAAATTCATCTCATATTTTGAATCATATTTTAAGTGTCCTAACCAGACTCACACTTTCATCCAGTCCAGTGAGCCATAATAGTGAACACTTGGGAAAGTGATGAAAAGCAATTAGAGAGACCTTTTAAAGGTTTTTTCTTGAAATTGATGGTATGGGAGACTTTGACAAGTGTCATTCCCTCTTTTTCATGGATCATTTATGAAAATTGAGGAGTTTTGAATGCCAAGCAAAGAAGGTGCATGGAAAAGAGCCTTTTGGAAACTGACAGTGATGATTTTGCATGTCCACAAGAATAGGGACGGTCAAGGACCAATCCAATGCATGTGGGGGATTTATTGTAACCCCTCTTGCTCAGACCAACCATCAGACCTAACCATATGTAGGGATAGGGGTAGTTTTGAAAGGCAACTTAGGTGGGTAGTTTCTTATGCCAAAAGGGTAGTTTTGTGCCACTTTTCACTATCTTTATGACTTGTTTTGGACAAGTGTACACTATGACATGGCATAGTTTGACCCACCTCTCTTTCACATGCAATTATAGCTGATTCTATTAAATGGACACATTTCGAAGTGACTCTTGGACTTCCCTTCTCTCTACCTTCCCGATTCTTCTATAAATTTTGGCCATTTTGGCATTGTTTGTATCTCTCTATCTAGGTATGGAAAATCCCTACCAAAATTTTACATTGAAGCAATAAATAATTTTTTTTTACCTCATTCAAAAATTGCATTAAGTATACATGCTTGGTTTTAGTCTTGTGCAAGTGTAATTTCCTTTACCTTCACATGTTGATTCCATTGGTACCTAGTGTATTGTGTTTTCCTTCTTGCAGATCAACAAGTGTTTGAAGAGAATGTAGGTCTAAGTGAGTAGGCTATTCAATAGGGTGTCTTAGAATGCCTATTGTCTAGTTCCTCCTACCCTATGTCATCTACAAGACCCCATGTTGAAACACTGATGTGAGAGGGGAGATTGATGTTGAATGAAGTGTATGTGTTATTTGTCATTAGTTTCAAGTGTATGTCAAAGGTAAGAGTAGAGCAAAATCTTTTTGGTGCATCACCTCTAGTAGAATAGGTCTATTTTCAGTTGTTCTAACCCTTTTCATCCCCCTAAGTTGTTAGTAGTAGGAATACGAGCTTCAATGGTGCATCAAGGGGAACTAGCCCCTAATCTAAAAATCCACCCCCCGATTGAGATACCCATAACCTTGGGGTGGTTCCATTGTGCCGCTTGAATGAGGAGAATTTAGTCCCATCTCCTCATTGGGTGCATTCAAGTGACAACAAGGATCAAATCACTTTAAAATTCCATGAGAATCCTATAGGATCTGTTAAGAGAAGAGCAAATGATTATCAAGGATGGGTCTATGAAAAGCACGTGAGGGGAAGTTGTTTTAGGCTTCTCCTCCAAGATGAGGAAAGTATATTTTGTTGGAAAGCTTTTTTTTAAAGTACTATCCATTACCATATTATTTTCCATGCGATACTCTACATGATTACCGTTTTAAAAAAAAATATATTTAACTAGCCGTATGGCCTTTACCATTATTTTTGTGCTTCAATTACACACTTTGTTCACTTTTACATGTTACAACAATCTTTGTTTCCCCCATCCAAGTTGTTTCTCTGCATCTCCATTGTAACCCAAATTTGACCTTGTCTCGATCTACTTACCCCGAGCTCAATCTGACCTCGGTATCTCCACAGGGTCGATTTGGTTCTTTGAATTATTCTAACAAACATCTTGGAGACTCAATTCATGCAGGCAGTGCTTAATCAAACTCAGTTTATCTCCTTGGCAACGGGTCTTGACTGCGATCTAGATCGATGGTAGACTGTACTCACTATCCATGAAGTATTCGAACAACTCATACGCATATCTTTTCACCCGTGTTTTGAACTCTTTCAAAGGTGATCTCCTGAGCATTAATTCCCACAGAGCTCTGTGCAAAATTTTTGTATCTATCTTGTCGTACGTTGATTTTTACAGCAAGCTGAGTGAATAGGTATAGTCAATAGTGTATCAAATTAGTCTGGTCCTTCGATTCCTTCTCGACTTCCTCTCCAACCTGTCCTACGGTGGCGTCTTCTCTGGTCAAGTATATCTTGAAGTTTTAGGTTTATATTATTAAGTTGACTTTTCTATGTCCTTATCTTCTAGTGCGGTGTCATCAAAAAAAAGTTTTTGAGTTTTTTTATTCTATTGGATTTAAATATTATTTGTGTTTATTTTCATGAGCCTAAAGTTATGGTCCTTAATGTCATTTAGTTATGACATGTCTTAGTCTTATAGTCTATTTTGAGTTTTATAGTCTATTTTGAGTTCCTCTATTCCATATTAAGAGTAAAAATAAAAAATAAAAAATGAGTCAAAAATTAAGAGTTGTTTTTTCATCCATGTTAAGGTGTGTCAAAAATTATTTAAAAAAATGCGTCATGGATGTATTATCGCTTGTATATGATATTTAGATTATGGGGGGTTCCAATTTATATGAAAGTAAGCAATAGAGAACCTACCAAAACCATCGGAACACATGCTAACCTATTTTGTTGAATAAGCAACAACTTGTTGGAGGTCGAAAGCAACAAAGGAAGTTTGTTTCCAAAGCCTCTCATTAGTCATCAATGATATGGACCATATGTTTTGGTGGCACATTTTATTTCAGTTATGTGTTTGATTTCATTTATGTGTTAATAAGAATAGATGATATGTTCCTATTCACATTTGTAACAAGTGAGTTGAAAACTCCTTTGTATTTTCTTTGAATATGTGATAGTGAAGAGAACTGATAAAAGTACTACACATCATGATGTGCTTGGTGGTAAGTCACTTTCAAAACCATCTTTTTGTGGTTTTTGGTAAACCACTTGTAAACCATCCCTTTTATGTTATTGGTAAGCCATATGCAAAAACATCATTAAGATTTGAGGTTATCCTGAGAAAATCACCAAATCATGAACATATGTGCAGATATGGAATTGATGTTTTCCCCATGTTTACATTAAGGGGGTGTATCTTAGGAATTAATAATGTTCACAATGAGATGAATGTTAGAAATTTATAGTGTTCACATTATTAATAGTTAATAATTAAACATATTTATTATTAGCTTAACAATATATTACATATATAGCTTAGGTGGTTAAGTCTATATCCTATGTTAGGTGAGTTGTTATTATAACTCACGTAGAGTCTTAGTTTGAGATAAATATGGAAATCTAGTTGTTAAATAAAACTCCTTATTTATAGGTTAAAGTTTCCTATATATTTGTGTAATGGTTTATGAAGCAATATAATATTATTGAATGTTGAAATATTTAACTGTGTTTATTTGTATTCTACTTTTGCATGCATTAAATCTTTGTATCATCTCATGAAAAACATATCAAAGGATCACCATGACGTGCATCACACACCTCATGCATTTTGAGTTGGTGATAAATTATGGTTGCACCTTCATAAGTATCACTTCAAAGGTCCACATAGGAAGATTAAGCCTCTGTGTTATGGTCCTTACACCATTCTATGCACGGCTAGTGAGAGCACCTTCATTCTTGATCTACCTCTGTACTTAAGCATGCACCCAATTTTTAATGTGGAATTCTTCCAACATTAAATTCCTCCACTTATTAAGCCAATAATGACACAACATCCTTATGATCTTGACCCCAAACATTTGCACCCATAAAGAAGGATAAGATTATTGAGGTAACAAACACATGCACCCACCATGACACACGTACTTTTTTCAGAGTGGTCAATGTGGGGTAATATGTTGATCAAACTAAGTGGTACAACTCTCATCAACTTCATGTGTAGTTCATAAAACTACACAAAGATGTAATGGAGACCATTGCTATTAAAAAAAGGGTAAATGATATGTGCACAATGCTTACACAACACACATCTCTCCTTTGCCTTTCGATGGCACACTCGCACTTGATGCGCATTCATACACATTCCTCTATGTTTAGCTTGCTCTTGGTCCCATGTGTTAGCCTCACACATGTTTGCAAACTTACATGCCCAACTCTCACCAATTCACAAACTTGCACACTTCTTTATGCCACACTAGCTTGCATTTTTGCATGCGTCACTAGCACTTGCTCGCACTCTCGTGCACCTACACTTGTCACAACTTCCACACATCCATGTGTTAACCTACTCCAACTACATGGTTTGCATGAGCATTAGAGTTGTTGTGAGATCTTTGAGATCATGAAATATATATTTATTGTATCCTCCCGCTTTTTTCTACTTTGATATATTTTGATGCACATGCATCAAAATGGGGCATTATGTACACACCTAATTTTGGTACTAGGTAGTTATTAGTTGTAGAGTTGTATTATCCTATAATACTTGTGTGTTTTTCATTTATCAATTCATATTAACATTTGATTGCCATGTTTTCCTGATGTTTCTAGTTATTCCCATGTTCTTTTTCTCTTCATTAATCTCTTTCCTCTTTCTCTCTCCTCCCTTATTTCTTTGAGATATAGGCTTTTGTATGGTATTGGGGCGAACCTTTGTGACCTTTGTTTTGGGTTTTTCATGCCCTATGTCTTTGATTGATTGATATTTCTTGAACTTTGTATGCTAGCTTGTGCTCTAAGAGGGTCCTAATTTGAATTTGAGAAGTCTATAAATACACAAGTGCATTATTGCATATAGGACAAGATACATGATTGAGCAAAATACAAACTCTATTTTTTAGAGATCATTTGTGGAAGTGCAAGAGTAGTTAATTCAAGCATTTAAGGTATAAATCAAGCAAAATTTGAAGCATTTATTCTCTTTGCCATGCATTCATTCTAGCATGAAGAGTCATATGGGACTAGGTCATACATTTGTTTTAGCAAAAAAAGTCATATAGGACTAGGCCATGCATTCACATATTGTTTCATGACAAACATTGATATTGATTGTTGATTTTGTTCCCCCTCCAAGGGCTTATGAGGGATAACACAAGCCTACAAATGTATTTCTGATTGTTTTTTGGTATGTGATGATTTGTTAGAGTTTTGGAGAAGGAGATCAAATTCTTATAAATATACACATAATTTTGTAAAAACAAGAGAGGTTTTTGGAGCCCTAGAGTAGATGAACATGATTGTTAAATTAATTTTCACATTTAGGAAAGTTTCTTATCATACATTGATGTTTTCAAAGGAATACAATGACGTTCTAAGAAGAGTGTATTGGGTCACAGTCTATAATCACTATAATTTTTATAAGTTTTATTTGTCATATTATTTGTACCTATTTATACCATAATCTCCAAATTCATGACAATAAAATATTCTTCTTAAACTACTTCTTGTTGATTTTAAAATACTCTTTTATTACAAATTAAATGTATTTTTGTTTTTAATAAATAAGCAAGCTAAATGTCTTACATGTTAATGTAAGACAATAGACATTAGACATGGTGACTTTGATATGCACAAAGAAGGGTGCATCACAAAACAATCCCATTCACACTCTTGAGGGTGACTAGTGACTGCGATCAACAGCGTAATCGTAAGAAAATAAACTATTAAAATATATGCTTTGTATGATGTGAAGGTGGACACACAATATTATCATGATATGTTAGGAAGCTTAACAAAGCGATTGAATGTGGTTAATAATAATAATAATAATAATAATAATTATTATTATTATTATTATTATTATAATTATTTTATTTATTGTTTAGAGTGTGGTTGGTGGTCAAAATTTGTGTTTTTGAGTCTCTTCATTTTAATCCAAATCAATGAGTTAAAATCTCACTCATTTCAACTGAATTTTACTGAAACGAGGATGACGTGTAATAAATACTACCCTAATAACAATAATAATAATCATCATCATATTGTATTGTTTGGACCAAGACAAAAGCATAATATTTATTTATTGTGTGAAAGGGATGTTTAAACACACCGATTTGAAAGGTGGAAGGTATTGGAGAGGCACACTTTTGGCTCAACTCTCACGATACAGTCGGCATGGAATGTTCTGTACCGACTGCCGACTGCCGACTGCAACTAAACTAAACTAATCACCCACGTCTGCCACCACCTGTGACCAAGTCCAAAGTGTCGAGCCACAATTTTTAGCAACAGCCATCGGACTTTTTACAATGTCATATTTTTATTTTTAATATTGGAGGATCTCAAATTATAAAACTCGTGTCTAAATTTCATTCCGTCTTAATACAGCTAATACGAACACAATTATGATTACTTTACAATAATTTAGATAAATACAATGCTATCGGTATGCTACAGCCATGGAAGTTTTGTACTCCAATCCCAGTCTTGTATCCCCTCTCCCACTGTATATTTTTGTTATTTTCGCTATAATTTCTGTTCCAGCCATTTCACCATTAAAGCTGCTTCATTGAACATTGAATTCTGTTTTGTATATACAACTCCCTAAATAATGGAAACTCTTGTATAACATTTGCGGCCTCATGAATACAGTTATTGATTTTATGGCAACGAAAATTGCAATTTTTTTCCCAGGGATGTTTGTACAGTTACACTACACCAGCGTCGTTGCATTAGTAATATCTTCTTCTGCTACCAACTGGGAAACATGGCAAATAATATATTGACTATACAGAATTTAATAGTGTTCTTTATGGAAAATAAATTCGGTACTCGATCTTCGTGTGAATTTTTTAGATAGCATATTCAATTCTTTGGCCAGAACGGTTGGCCCACAGTAGAAAACGCCTGCAATTAGCGCCACAGATATTGATCAATGCGCGAGTGAGTTAATGGATGTACATCAAGATTAGAGACTGCAGGTAGAGCATTTACCAATTCTTACGCCTTGGTGTCTTATGGCCAATCTGGAGAAGACTTTGCGCCAATTGGGCCTTGCGAAATGCGTTCTCACCTGGAAATTGGAATGGAAGCTAAGGATAAATAATTAGTAAAAGTAACAGTGTTTAATTTTATTTGCAAATAAATACCGGCGTTCCAGAGAAGATATCCACTCCTCTTTTGGCATGGTGCAAAGCCTGCACCATTGTTATCAGGGCAGACCGGGCATCGCCTTCTTCGTAAACACTGGTCAGGTAATTGTGCATTTCTATCACGGACTGCAATGGCATGAATATACATCATTGACGGGACGCTATACATGTAAATTTATTACTTATTAACAAAGTAACAATACCAGCATTTTAGGATCTTGATAGGGTACCTTGGGGTCTACTTCGGCAACCTCCTTCATGATGCTTTTAAACCATTCAAATGAGCTCTGCTCTCTTGTTACCCAGTAAAAATAAGCGTT
This sequence comes from Torreya grandis, assembly GCA_037957365.1. NCBI lineage: Eukaryota > Viridiplantae > Streptophyta > Pinopsida > Cupressales > Taxaceae > Torreya > Torreya grandis. The sequence continues at coordinate 5,266,610 of JARHVA010000216.1, forward strand.
TGAAGGTCCGGTTTCCCTCCCTTGTTCTTCATCCCCAATCTGCATGCATTGCATTACATTACATACCATTATCAATCATCTGGAAAACCTGTGCATTCAATCTCATAAAATCACGGTTGTAGATTTATGTAATAAAAGAGTTACGTGGCTGTTAGAGTTAGGAGTGTTTTTGAGATTGTTTATGATGTCCTTGAGGATGCTGATGAAAGGGGTAGCGCCTATGCCAAGTCCTATCAGAAGCATCACTTGGTATTTACTGTAATCTTGTGCTGCCGAGCCATAAGGACCGTCAATGTATAATCTGGAGAATCTGTAATAGCACAAAACTTTCAATGCCGCCTGTGGATTCTAGCCGTTGCAAAATTATTAGAGTGACAGGAAAATGTATGTTCCCTAACCTTGGCATGGTGGAAATTTCTTTGTTACAATCAAATGGCGTGTTCCTGCTGAGCGCCTGCAAATGCAATGCAAGAAGAGTGATACAATTGTATGTAGGTCTAGATAACTAGTTACTCATTGCACATCACATGACGGAGATGACGTGAGGATTTGCCTCTTGAAATAAATTCCGGATGTGTCCAGTCCAGTCCCCTAGACTTCTGATGTGTACACTCAAATACTCATCCCCTGGCGCACTCGTCAAAGAGAATGGGTGCCTGTGCAGTACCGAGGAGCAATTCAAACATTTATGAATATATAAGATCAAGATCATGTAGGTTTTTATCATGTTATTTGAGACTAAATCCTTTATAGAAAAAAGCTTCCAGAAAGTAATATGATTTTTTTTTAAATAAAACTTTGAATCACATTCATGGTCAGAAACGTGGATCAAAGACCCTTCACATTCTTCTATTATCATATGGCCTGTAAGACTATCAGATCTCTTGTGTATGAATATATGTACAAATACACTTGTTATAGCAAGCTATATATAGGGGAATACCATTCTAAAGGAGAAATTTCTGGGCACTGGATGTAAATGTACATTCCACTTTTGTAATGGAATCCCTCTGGCTTCTTCATATGCAGAGATAACACATCTCCAGGATAAGTCGTCGCCTGTGTAGTCAATCAAGTTAACAAACACTAAACTAAATTTGTATGTTGCATGCAAGTAACAACATTTAAGAAGATGGTGACACTACCTTGAAAATTTTCACTTTGTATCGCCTTGCTCTCAAGGCACGCAATGTCCGCTCGCCTCCGTAAAGCATCAGGGGGATCGCAAGATACATCCAAGTCTGTATGACAATTTTTTTGTTTTTCATTATAATACTGTTTATAAAGAAATTAGTTTTTACCTAATTTAAAAAATGCAAATGGGATTTACCGATTTCTGAATCCAATCGTGCGCGAGGAAGAGGAAAATGGAGTGAATGATGAGCAAAATGTAGACAAGAAAGAACAAATGATGAGAATACCAAAAAGCATTGAATCCTGTTAGTCTATTTAGAGGCCATGGCAGAGAAAGAATGTTCTGTCTGGATAAACGAGTGGCCAGCAAGAATGCTATGCTCATTAGTAACACCATGGATATGCCCGTCAGCACTTCTGTTGTCATCACTATGTCTGTGTAGGAAGGTTGGTGACCACCGAAGTCCATTGCTATTGTGTCTTCAAATATGTAATGATCCGTTTCTACTATACGAGGAAAGTCACACGCAAGGTGACTTCCCCCGTGCAGAATCACTCCCAGCACTATGCCTCCCGCAATTACCTGCACAACGTACACAATCACCATTATGATCACCTCCATACTTTGGGACACCAACAGATCAGATAAGTGCGTTTGTCTCCACCTTATGAAAATGGATGTTGTCGTTGAAAGGAACGATGGACGAGAGAGAGGAGGAACGGAGCCAGGTGATTGTATTTCTGCATACTGGAAGGAGAATGAGAGCCATGTTAAACTTCAAAGTCTCGGCGGCGCCTTTCGCAGCACATACACAATATCCCATCACCTCAAATGCGGCCCTTCGCTTGTACTCCACAAACTTCCAAATGAAAAGTCCAACGCAGATTGCCAACCATAGACTAACAATCCACGCACGTTTCCAATGTCTTCGCGCCGCAACACTGGCTTTCCTTAGATAATGTTTGTTTCTTGGAGGTCCTAACGATTGGCTGTAATTTGGGTTACAATCATTTTCAAAGCCGCCTCCTTTGAACAGACTTTCCAGCTCTGACAGCTGATAAAACCAAACAATAAAATCCCCTTTCAACATGATAAGCGACAAATGGAAGAAATCTATTTCGCTGCTTTTAGCCAAAACATCAAATTGGTTGTAAATTTTAGAATCTATTACCCCGATGTAGCCATGATTATCGCGATCAAGCTCTTCCATAATGAGGGCCGCATATTCTTCGGCCTGTTCCTGTAATATCGAAAGCCTATTTGCAGATGCACTCAACAGAATCACCTGAGGGAACACACGGTTTTTAGGTAAAAGTGCCCACGACAACGACAGAGAATATTTATGACGTGTTAACGTTTTAGTTGGGTGCATATAATTTGGCGCTCACCTCCTTTACCTCTGCTTCTGCAATACGACCGTCGGAATCTTTATCGCACCTGTGATTTAATCCAAAATAGATTTATCAATTAACATAGCATTTGGAAAAGAATTATGAATAATTTAGTTGCATTGCGAAGCTTACAGGTCGAAGAAAATCTGCATTCGCGACTGAAAGCTCCCATCAGTGATACGGCACCAATACTCATGCAAGTCTTGCTTGGAGATGCTCTGCAACTGCTGCCCCGTCCTCCTTCTGGAAAGCGCATCAAACAATTCCAACGCAAATTCCTTGGAGTCTTTCATGCCTGCAAACACATCGTTTATCTCAGAAACTAAAAAAAGTATGATTTACGTTTACATAATTTATGACTTGTTTACAAAGCACTAACCAATGCATACTCCAAAGTCTTTGCGAGCCAGCGAGCCGTCGGGCAAGGCAAGCTTGTCGAAGCGGGTTTCAACTTGACGCCACTCCTTATCGCCCGTGGTTATGCTGATGAATCTCAGCCCTTGGATTGCCTGCTCTGCCACCGATAAGCTCTTGTCAAGGCGAGCAGGACGAGGAGGAAGATTTCCCGGCTTATTAACGTGATCGGGTGAAAAAGCGAGAGGGACAATCCTGTTAGCCTGGATGTGACCACTTCTGGACACCCGTTTGGAATCCTGGCCGTCATTACTTTCGGCAGAGGCAGGTGGTGTGTTAAGTTCGGCACTCCTCTGCCACGGCCAGGGCCACTGCAACAGAGTGCCCAAAGAAGTCGTGCTCCTCCAACCGTAATCGCTCTCATCGCCCATGCTCAAACCCACCACTCCTTCGCACCCCAACATTTCCATTTCTAACCACCACTGCAAGTGCAACGTAAATAGCACGAGTAGATTATCTAATTGCGTAAACCAAGGGTCGCAAAAAATATGTTACGCCATCATAATCATCACCACCATCTTCGATAAACATTTCTACTCAGAAAAATGGTGATTTCCTTGGCAGGCAACGTATGCAAACTCGATTTTTTTTTTAATCTAGTGTGCGTTCCAAGGATTTTCTAATGGAGACGAAATGTTGTTTAGCACGGCCTAAAATTGACAAGGCAACGACGGAGAACGGACAAGGATTTAGTTTGAAACTCACTCTATCTAACATGGGAAGTTGCCACATATTATTAACTGTGTTTTATTCAATGGTGACGAAGCGTGGACGGGAAGTAGAGAAGCACACACGCAAGCAGCATTAAGAGTTACATATGGGAAATCTCAATCTTATAACTTTTTTACAGGCCTACCAACTGCGAAACCGGTGGATTGTGTGTAGAGGAAAAACAGGCCGCTGGCTTTACCGGAGGGCGCTGCCGCCTGGGCGCAATAATTACGAAGACTGTAGTAGTAGTGTCGGCGAGCTACAACGTACAAACAAGAAAAGAGAATGTGTTTGAAGGTTTCCCAAGCCCAAGCCAATGGCATTGGCAGCCGCGTCATTGCGCGTCAGGGTGCAAAACCCAATTGTTGTGGTGGAGTTGGCGGACTGCCATTGCAGTTGCACGCGCACTTGGCCTCGCGAATCCCAACCCCAACCCCTAACAAATTAACAACCACAAACTTATAAAAATCATTTCTGCACTACTAGTGCACACAAGACAAGATGATGATAATCAACACTACCATGCGCATGCACTTCCTCTTGCTCTTTTACCCACGCAAACCTCCTGACTCTTCTTCTCCCATTCCGTTAACGTTGAGAGCCCAGATGCGAAGCAGGTCACCTAAAGGTTAACATGTATTTCTCATGACGACTCATCATCTCCATCTCCATCTCCATCTCCATCTCCATCTCGGCGGTTGGTTAGTTAACACATCCACGTTCGTGTTAACAATATTGGAGGTGACTCGAGAATGAGCGTGGTGCGCCAAATTCGATAATTCGTCGTACAAATAATAGTAATACGTTCATTTTAGGGACTTTGACAAATTTGTGCTTCATTTGTAAGTTACAATGGAGTAATGTTAATGGAAGTATGACACCTATCAATGCCCTGCACTGCCCCCATTAATTGGCGAGGAATCAAAATTATGATAGGAAAGAAAAAACAGATCCGTACATGTAGACGTGGCGTCCTCGAGCATAGATGATAGAATGACAGTGGCAGAAGGATTGATTTTCTGCTGCACCACACTGCACACTGCACACTGCCCACGGCAGGGACAATTCAAACGATGACCACATCCGGGATTGAATTACCAATGGAAGTTCATCTTTTTAAAACCCCAAAAAAAAGTAGCTAATTCAGAAGTAGAAGATCGTATTCGTGCTAGTTTTAGCAATCCAATCCACCGGCCCACATTGTTATTTATTTGATAAATTTTTCCTTCGCAACTGGATTCAACGTGCGGGAGGGGGTACGGTCCCCTCGTGTTTTGTTCACCGATAAATATGAAGTGTTTTTTTTTTTTTTTCAATTTGTTTTTATATATATTTTTATTTTAGTCTTAAATATGAAAGAATATTTATTCCATTAAATATATAGGTTTTATTTCTTAAGATTTATATGTTGTAAATGGATAGTCAACACTTTTTATACCATCATTTTTATTGTTGTGATAAAATCTACTTAATAATATGAAAAGTATTTTGTTTAAATAGTCAATTAAAAATGTAAACAAAAAAAAAATGACTTTTTTTAATTTTTTTTTTATAGAGAAATGGATATTTTTAGTTATTTATTTATTTATTATGTTTTTTTAATACTAAATAAATTTTGTAAATTTTTATTTGAAAATTTAAAGATTTTTTTAGGGTTTATTAGATAATTATTTTGGTCTTTGTTATTGTTATGTCCTTATAGATATAATATTATGGTGTATATAAGTCCATAAAAGTATATTGGTAATGTATGGGTTAAAACATGTAACTTGTGCAATTAGTATATTGGGTATTAAGTCTGCGTACATTAAGATTAAAGTTTATCAGTGTTCCATGGGGATGTGTCCCCCTCCAAAATCCTCATATTTTTGGGATGGAGAAGTCCCGAGGACGTGGGGATGTCAGGGGGACGTCCTTCCACCACCCCTCCACCTCTGCCTTGAACTGCCACTATCCTCGAAACATTTTCCTATAAGAGGGGACATCTTCGAGGCATCCCTTCAAAAAAGGGACGTTTGGAGGACTCTGGAATGTCCAGGGGATGCCTAGACGTCCATATAGATGCACAAAGTTGGGGGACAAAAAACATGACACAATAAAAAATACAAACCATTTTCTATAAAGGGCATACGCCATTTAAAAAAAAACCCCAAAGCAAAACTATGAAAGGGTCAATCCCAACCCTAAAGGGCATACGCCCTTTGTAGTCCCCTTTGCAGAGGGTTTACGTCCTTTTAAAATCCATGCATTTTTTTTGTTTGTTTTGCAATTAGACTTCTAAAAGCCATGTATTTTTTTTATAATTAGAGGTTTTTTTTGCAAGCATATATTTAGTAAAACAAATGTCAAGTATAAGTTTAAAATTAAATGTAAACTTATACTTTAAATTTATTTTACTAAATATAACAAATTAGAACCACTCATCATCTTCTGAAATTGATTATAGAGTTGTAGGAGTTATCATTTAGAAGTTAGTTTTTCAAATTCCATTCCAGTCAATACTTAGTTTTCATAATTTTAGGATCATAAGATAGAATGAGAAATGAGGTTACAAATCATGTTACGTATGTAATAGATATATACCATTGAGGATTACATGTATGTTTTACCTACTTAATTATTCCCTGTCTACTTTATCTACTTGAGTATGCTCTACATGATTAAATAACCGAGCCATGGCTTGATCTCAAGGAGTATGCCCTACCTAAATACACAAGCCATATCTTGATATTTACTATTCCCTATTAGTGTCAAATTAAGTGCTCCACTTACTCAACCTGGTCTACTTCAAGGTCCTTTAGAAATTTGCTTGCAATTAGGTCTCTTCCTAACCAAAAATTATCTCTTAGTCTATCACAAAAGGTCTTCTGAGTATTGGTATTGAAATACTAATGACTTATTCTTTAGTATTATCTCTTGACTTCTTAGCCTCTGTATTCAAATCAAAAGACATTTTCAATGACTTAAAATAGGGTACTCAGTCCCAATATAGTAATCTACCTTCAAGTAAAACCCGTCTTTGACTCCTAAAGCACTCAATTATACATCCTCACTTCTTTGAACAATATTATGAGGGTTTCACCAATTATTTGACTCATGATTATTAGTGCATAAAGAGCATCAACTCAAAACTCAGATGACAACAACTCTACCCTTTATAGGCCTATTAGGCCAAATTCTACCTCTTAAGGACTTGATACAAAGAGGTCTATAACTACCTTATTTTTTGGACTCATTCAATTCAAAAACTCAATGAAAATATCAAGACAATGATATGAGACTCATATGTTTCTTTACACAATCTCAAGATATCAATTAGATCACCAAAGCACCCAAAAAGTTGACTAAGTTCTAAGTACTGCTACAATATTGTGTATAAGCATGTTTGGTCTTGAAAAGGTGTTATTAATCTAAGCTCATCAAAGGATTCTTATAAAGCTTTATTAATATGTTTGGAGACTATCTTTGAGGATAATAAACCAATTTCCTTTATTGCTTTCTTAAAAATTAGAATTCAATGGAAACTCTACTCTTTAGGTCTGGATGGCCTAATCTGCTTACTTGGAAGGATATTAACTTGGCTTAACTATCAAATGCTTTGAATCAATTTACTTGTAAGTATTCTATAGTGTTTACATAATAACATTGGACCTTCATAAGAGGTTTATACTCAATCAAAAAAGTTGGAGATGTACTATACTTGGAGTTTGTTATTTTTGCCTTGGAATCTTCTTAACAACCTTGTTCTCAACTTAGAAAATGAAATTTAATTAATGGGTCTATCAATATGCATAAATGAATAGCCTATAGCATGAAACCTATAACATATATATATTAGTGATAAAGTCATTCATACATTACATCTACCACATACATGGTACTACATGTAGGTATTCTATCACTCATACATGACATCTTCATGTGGTTGTGATATAGTCACTCATATTGGACATGAATGTAGCTAATAACCCTAGTGCACTCCATTTCCACCTAAACCATTAACCCCAAACCTAAACCCCTAACCCTAAACACTAAACCTTAAACCCTAAACATTGAAACCTAAACCCTAAACTATGAACACTAAATAATATACCTAAACCCTAGACCCTAAGCCCTAAACCTTGAACCCTTAACCCTAATACATTAGCCCTAAACCAAAAACAATAATCCATAAACCCTAAACTATAGACCCTAAACATATAAACTTAAAACATTAAACCTTGTACTTTATAACCTAGACCCCAAACCTTAAAAACCTAAATGTAAGCCCTTAACACTAAAACCTAAACCATAAAATTAAAATCCTAAACCCTAAAACCTAAATATAAGCCCTTAACCCTAGATCCTAAGCCTAAAACCATAAATCGTAAGTCATAAACCTTAAACATTAACTCCTAAACCAAAAATTCTAAACCCAAATCTAAAATCAAAAACCCAAAAACTTAAACACTAAACCTAAATCCCTAAACCCTAAACCCTTAGCCCAAAACCCTAAACCTAAAACCACAAACCCCAAACTATAAACACTAAACCCCAAATCCTAAACCCTAAGCCCTAATCCCCAAACACTAAATCCCAAACCATAAATACTAAACACTAAGTTCCAAACCCCAAACCCTCAACCAAACTCCCAAGACCAAAACATTGAACCTTACACCCTAAACCCTAAGTGTGAAACCTTAAACCTAAAACCCTAACCCCAAACACTAATCCCCAAACCCTAAAAGATAAACTCTTGGTCCCTTAAGCCATAAACCATGAATCCCAAACCTTTAAGCATAAAATATAAATTATAAGTCCTAAATCCTAATCCCTAAGCCATAACATTGAAACTTGAACCCTAAATGCTAATCCCTATACACTAACCCTAAGCTGTGAATCTTGAACCATCAACCTTAAACCCTAAAATTATAAATCCTAAACCTCTATCCATAAACCATAATATTGAGTTATCACCTATATAGAGAAAGGAGAGGGGGCAATGGCTAAGCCATATCTTGAAAGAATAAGGGTCATTTTAACCTATATAGAGAAAGGAGTGACTAGGGACATTCATGTAAATGGCTTGAAGGTGGATTCAAGATGAATTCCTAATAATTTATGGGTTTTTAATCAATGGGTCTATTAATATGCATAAATCGCTAGAATATAGCATTCAAACTATAACATACATATAATAATGATACAATCATTCAAACATTACATCTACATCGTACCTAGTACTACATATAGGTATGTTGTCACTCATACATGACATATTCCTATATTTGTGATATAGTCACTCATACCAGACATAAATGTAGTTAATCACCCTAGTACACTCCATTTACACCTAAACTATTAACCCTAAAACCTAAACCCCAAACCTTAACATTATAAACCTTGAATTTTGAACCCTAAACACCATAAACCTTGACCACTTAACCCTAATACATTATCCCTAAACCCAAAACAATAATCCATAAACCTCAAAACCTAGACCCTAAACATAAAACCTTAAACCCTAGACTTTAAGCCCTAAAACCTAAACTTTAAGCTCTTAACCATAAATCCCAAACCATAAGCCTAAGATCCTAAATATTAAACACTAAACCATAAAACCTTAACCTTATATGTCCTTAATATTAAACATTAAACCTTAAACACACAATTCAAAATCATGAACCTTAAACCCTAAACACTGAAGCCCAAACCCTAAACCCAAAACCCAAAACCTTGACCCCTAAACTCTTAACACTAAACCCTAATATTGATACCCTAAGTACTAAACCTAAACCTTGAAATTTGAACCCTAAACCACAAAAATAGAACCATAAGACCTCAAACCCAAAACCATAGACCTTAAACCCTAAAACTAGATAAACCCTAAACCTTAAAACCTAAATGCCCAAACAATCAAATCCAAACACTAAACTATAAACTTTGAATCCTAAACCCTTAACCTGAAACCCTAAAAATGAAACCTAAATGATAAACACTAAACATACATTATGGAGACCACACTATAAAGGAATGATGCAAGCATTAGTAGTTCAACTCAACCCCCTCTCCACTTTCCTATCATAATTCTTACACAAGTGCAAAGATTTCAATGCAAGGAGAAAACATGCCATAACAAAGTCAGTGGAACAAATGCTAATATTTTATACTCTTGACCCACATCATTATGTGAGAATAAATCACAAACATGAAAATATCCAAAATGATCCAACCCTTTCACTCAATGATTTGGAAATAATTGTGTCTAAAAGAAGGATTTCACCTCATATGAAGTGAGCACAAAGAGGTAATTTTTTATCTATCATCATTTTTCATCATCCCTCATCATTCAAAATGATTTTTTTCCATACAAGTGAAAAGAGGATATTATCTTATTTTCACCATGTAAATCATTCAACAATCTCCCTAGAGTAATCCATCATGACCCTATCTAATCTACTAGACATGAATGAGAATAATCACCCTAGTACACTCGAATCAGAGCAAAAGGAATTGAAACACCATTCAAGATTCATCTAAAAAAGATATTGTTTAGTCTAAAAAAAATTATATAGACTACTGGATTGGAACACACTCTACTAGATGAGGGAGTGACTAGGGATGATGATAGAGTGATTAGGTATGATGAGTGATAATGAGGGAATGGTTAGGGATAATGAGGGATGAGAACAAATGAGGAGGGGGTGACTAGGGATGATTAAGGATGATGAGGGTTGATGAGGGAGTGATTAGGGATGATGAGAGGTCCAATGAAAGATGATGAATGATTGACTAGGGATGATAAAAAAATGATGATGGTTAATGAGAGATTTATTAGGGATGATGAGAGTGTGACTAGGGATGATGTTTGGTATGATGAGAGAATGATTAGGTATGATTAGGGTTGATGAGGTTTGATGAGGGATTATTTAGGGATGATCAATGACAATGAGGGATGATGAGGGTTGATGAGGGAGTGGTTAGAAATAATGAAGGATGATGATAGCCAATGAGGGAGTGATTAGGGATAATGAGAGACAATGAGAACTGGTGAGAGAATGAATAGTGATGATAAGTGAATATGAGGGTTGATGAGGGAGTCATTAAGGATGATGAGGGTTAATAAGGGAGTGTCTTATGTGAATTTATAGTGCTAAAATGACGTTATTCTACATGACTTTGGAATAATGCATGAGATTGAATTTGAAGAATACATGGATTGACCATCTATCTGACATTTGTTTTAGAGTGAATGGTATATTTTTAGAATGAATTTTAATGGTGTTTTGATTTATTATATTTCAAATGGATTCTATTAGGGTGATTAACTACATTCATGTCTAGTATAAGTTATCATATCATGATTATAGGTAGATGTCATGTATGAGTGACCGTATCATGACTATAGGTATGTTACAAGTTACATGATACATGGCAATCATTTATACATATTGATATACCCATTGATTGAAAACCCCACAAATTATTTAAGAATCCACCTTCAAGCTTAGGTATTTAATTGGGTAGGGCATACTCAAGTAGGTAAAATAGGTAGGGCATACTCAATTAGGTGAAATATGGGGCATAATCAATGGTATAGATCTATTACATACGCAACATTATTTGTAACCTTGTTTCTCATTCTACCTTCTGATCCTAAAATTTTGAAAACTAAGTATTGAATGGAATGGAATTTGAAAAACTAAATTCTAAATGGTAACTTCTACAGCTCTATAATCAATTTTAGAAGATGTTGAGTAGCCCTAATTTGTTATATTTAGTAAAATAAATTTAAAGTATAAGTTTACAATTAATTTTATATTACATTTTAACGTAATATAAAATTAATCATAAACTTATACTAAACATTTATTTTACTAAATATATGCTTGCAAAACATCAAACATGGCACAAAAAAATTGTAGTACAAAGTGCTTAATAACAACCTCTAGTTACAATACACACACACACACACACACACACACACACACACACACACACACACACACACACACAGGTCTTTTAACAAACTTGAATTGAAAAAAAAAAATTACTCCACAAAGGGTGTATACCCTTTATAAAGGGTGTATACCCTTTATAAAGGGTGTACACCCTTTATAAAGGACACACACCCTTGAGAAAGCATGTACACCCTTTGTAATGGGTGTGCATCCTTTCTAAAGGGCATGCATCCTTTGTATAAGGCATACACCCTTTAAACATTTCAATTTTTTCTTTGCATTTTCTCTTCAAATCTACCTTGGGTACAGGCTTGGAGAGGTCTAAACCTACCTTGAAACTGGTCATAGTGCAACCCACTTAGTTTCTAAGAAATTTAGGAGTCTTTTTCATCTTTGTCGACACATCTAATTAGGCAATTTTTATTATATATATATATATATATATATATATGGGTTTGTAGAGGAAAAAGTGTAGTTTTAGAATATATATTTTTAATGTTAAAATATTATTTATAATTATTACTTAATTTATAAATAACATAACTTATTATGGACTATATACATATCATCATAAATTCACTTATAATTTTTTGAATATTAATCAAAATTTTATGAATTTTATACCTCAACAATCTACACATTGTCAACTATGCTTTTAAAAAAATTGATTTTCATGAAGTTAAGGTAAAAAAGTTGTGTTCGTACACTTGTAATTTTAATTTTCCAGCTATATTTACTTGTAAAATTATTTAAAAATTATATATATGATAAAAAATTAATAAAAAATATTCTCAACAATCTTTGACATTTCACCTATCTATATATGAAATTTCATACAAAAATTCAATCGTTTACTCAAAAAAAGTGTGTTTGTACACATGAACCTCCTTATATATATTTTAAAAATGACTAACCTATTATCACAAATGCATCAATTTTTCACACATTTATCATTTAGGTATTGAAAAAAAAATATATTTAGAATCTACTTTAAAATGCCACAATTCATGTTTTTATGTCATTGTCAAATACATTTTCGAAGTGTCTCTAACATTCTCTCCAAGTTCAACTATTGATATTTTTATAAAAAAGGCATTGCTTTATACCCCACATCTTGTCCCCCATTATCTTGAATCTACCCATCCCTCGACCCTTTAGGAAACATGCAGGCATCCCCTGCATAGGTAGATGCCAATTTTTTTTAATTTTTTTTAAGTTTTGGGTTTTTGAACCCTCTACCCTAACACTAATTGCTAACGGGTCCCACCCCCATCCCCAAGGCTTCCCAAAAGATTATAAAAATCCATATCCCTCTCATTCCAAATCACACAAAAACTTCATTGAGTGAAGTAGAGAGTTGAAAGTAGAGGCAACAAGCTAAGAGAGAGAATTTTTCAAGAGTGAGAGGGCATTAGGAGAGATAAAGTGAAATCAAGAAGAGGATAGAGAAGCCAAGAAGACTCTATAATCTTCAAGTTCAACATTTGAGCCATAAGGTAGGCCCTATCACTATGCATTTGACTCTTTGAATTTCTAATTTTTTGTTTCATTTGTTAATTATTTTGATCTTTGATTCATGATTCATTGAATCATTTCTAAATTGAAAATTCTTATAATTATTTGTGATTCATTCAAATGTTTAAATTTTTAAATCTTCATTCAAATCAAATACTTAAATTTTAAATCTTAAGAACAATGATTCCTATTTGTGTATTATCTGCTTCTGTACTTCACACGACTTAAAGTAAGAAAAATAAAAATAAAAATAAAATCCTTGTGTCTTAATCCCTTGAATTATGCATGGTTTAAATTTTAAATTTTAAATTATAAACTTACAAAATGAAAAAAAAAATTTATCATTTCTTGTAGTGTCATTATGAGTTATCATAGCATGAGTGAGGATGAGGGTCAACCTCAAGGGTTTGAGGTTGAAGATGAAAGTGAAAATGATTCTGATAATGCACATGATGATCCTAGTTTATAAGCAATGAGGGGTGATCGTGAAAATCAAACTAGTTCTATTGGGAGTCCAAATTATAGTTTCTCTTCACAACCCCACAATACTATGCTAAGGGTCCCTTTGATCCAAAGAAACCTTTTCAATAATTTTACAACAAGGTACCAACAAATCCTAGGAGATATGGGGGCATTAGGAAATGGAAGTTCAACATATGTGACCTTGAATGGTTTGACATCATGACTAGAACAAATGCTCACCTCCTTCTTATCTGAGGCAAAAGTGTAGATGTATGTGAAAAGGTGAAAAAAACTTGAAATTTAGGGTTGAAATATGTAAATTATGGGGTGATAATGAAGAATATGCTCCTATATCTATTACTTTGCCACCAATGGGGAGGGGTCATCAGCGATAGAGTTCTACTTCTAGTACTTTAGAGAGGCCAATGAATCCATCTAGTTCGAGGGAAACAAGGCTTAAGGAGAAACACAAGGTGACTAGTGATGCTTCAAATCCACTTGCAAAATTATTCAATATACAAGAAAAAGATGAGGCAGATGATGCCATTGGAAAATTCTTCTTTGTCAATGGAATTCCATTCCATGTGGCTTGTTCTCTTCATTAGAAGGAGGCTGTGTAAAAAATATAAGAGAAAGACTATCATATGTGCCACTAGGGGAGACTAAATTAAGGACAACAATCTTGGATAAAAACTATTCCAAGATTAATATTTTAATGGAGAAAATGAAGAAAACCTAAGTCAAAAGTGGATGCAACATCATCATGTATGGGTGGATAAACATTAGGCATCATACACTTATCAATATCATGGTTATAAGTATAACTAGCCCTTATTTATTTAGGGCTATTGATTTTTTAGGGCATCATAAAGATGCCGATTTTTAGTTCTAGATCCTCAAAGATGCTATAGAGGAGGTTGGTCCATAGAATGTGGTGCAAGTAGTGATACATGCAACACATGTATGCAAAGTAATAGGGAAGTTAATTGAGGTAACTTATATACATATTTTGTGGACTCGTTGTGTACATAACATGAATAATGCACTCAAGGACATGAGAAAAATTAGTTGGATCAAAGTAGTTTTTAGTGATGCTAGAGATGTGTAGATGTTTATCTGCATCCACCACACTTCACATGCACTCTTCAGGACCTCCAAGAAGGAATTATTAAAAATTGTAGATACCGGGTATGCATCATAATTTATTCTCTTGGAGAGGATGTTTGAGTTTCCAGAGGCATTGCAACTAATGATTATGACAATAAAATGGAATTGGTGGCCTGAGTCAAAGATAAATTAGGGGAAGAGGGTGAAGGAGGTGGTGAAGAGTGATGTTTTTTTGGTTGATTCCAAATATATTGTCTCCATCATTAATCCAATATTCATAGTGATTAGATATGGGGATGTTAATGCACCTACCCTTGGATAGGTGTATGAGTGAATTGATACTATTATTGATCAAATGAAGGTTTTTTTATGAGAGAAAGACCCCACATTACAATTATACACATAACATATTTAGTCAATCATTCATCATAGATTGAAGAATCTCAACACTCACTTGCACATGGATACCTATGCATTGAACTTGAAGTGGTATGTGCAAAGGTCTGGTAGACTTACATCTATACAAGATGTTGAGGTGATGGTAGGGTTCATGAAGGCCATTCAAAAAATGTATGATTCTATAGAGGTCAACATCATTCATACTGCGTGTAAAAAAATTTCCACTCTTAGGTGATATTCACAAGAGGCCAAAATAGATAGGGAGATAATGGCACAAGAGGAACCAATTTTGTAGTGGACTTTGCATTGGATTGATTCTTTGACTACCAATCTAGCCATTCATTTTTTATCCCAAGTTTCTAGTTCTTCTGTTGTTGAGAGGAACCGGTCTACTTATAGCTTCATCCACTTTACTAAGAGGAATAGGCTTACCTCTAAGAGGGCAAAGAAGGTTGTGGATGTACATAGTGCCTTACGTCTCATTGATTGTAACACATTTATGTACAATGAGAGTCCAATATCCAGATGGGATGTAGAACTAGAGGAGCTAACATAGATTGATGATGCTGCTACATAGCCAAGGCTAGTTGGTATTGGTTTGGAGGAGCTTGAGCATGTGGAGTCCAATAGTTCTAGTGATGAGGAGTTTGGCGATGATTTTAGGGATGATTAGTAATTGAATCATTGAGTCATTAGTATAAATTAGTATTTCACTATTTTATTTTAGGATATTGTTGATACTTGATTATAATCATGAATCATCATTATGAAAATTTGAATTTGATATTTTGATTTTGATTTTCAATGTTCAATGTTCATTGGTTCAATCTTGAAACTTCATTATTAAAAAGATAAAACTTAAATCAAAATGTTAAATTTTTGATGTTCAATGAAATATAATTATTCCTTATACATCTTTTTATAACTATTTTTTCAAGTACTATATGTATTTGCACCGCTTCCCCACCGCCCCCCGTTGTCATCTCCCTACCGTCCCCGCGTTCCCCTATCAAGAAATGTCATGGAACTATGGAGTTTATTTATCCATTATTATTGAAAGAGTTCTATATAAAGGAGATGAGCATTATTATGAAGGATATCATGTAAGTGGAGAGTCTTCTATTTCATATAAGTATATTGTCAATTATCACTCTTGAAGTGGCATTCCCATATTGAGAGATATTATGGAGTTATAACTTTCTTAGGAGTGTTGTATGATGTTACACTACCTTGAGGATATTAATTTATTTATAAATACATATCATATTAAACAATCTTAGTCTATAAACATCTCTTGTGTTGTAGATCTCCATTATATTATGTATAATTTTTGATTTATTCTATTATTATATGTAAAGATCCCACAAATTAGTATTAGAGCAATAAATTGGGCAAAGTGGAAGTTAATTTTTATAATTTTTTTAAATATTACAATTTTTTTTCAAAAAGGTGTACATCTTGTTGAGGGTCATTCTCATCACACAGAGGTCTAATTTAGGTATTTTTTGTGATTGCAAAGAAAATTTTGATAGATTTATTAAAATTAGTCATAGTAAGATTTCTTTAAGAAATATATATATATATATGGATATGGTGATATGCAAATTTGGCTATGCAAAAAAGATTCCCAGTAATTTTTTTGATGCAAAATCAAGTAAAAAATAGTCAATTTTGGAGGCTTCATTTTTCATGTTATATTTTTTGATTGAGATGAACCTTACACCTATATATATATATATATATATATATATATATATATATATATATATATATATATATATATATATATATATATATATATATATATATATATATATATATGGTGATATGCAAATTTGGATATGCAAAAAAGATTCCCAGTAATTTTTTTGATGCAAAATCAGGTAAAAAATAGTCAATTTTGGAGGCTTCATTTTTCATGTTATATTTTTTGATTGAGATGAACCTTACACCAATGGAAATATAAATTTGAGAGCTTTCTGAAATGTGGCCGTAGTAAATATTTTGAGAAATATCAAAGGAGATATGGTTAATGTAAAGATCACCCTCTGAACCTCATTTTGGTTAGTTTTTCAAGGCATGGTTATGTAAAAATAATCATATATTTTATTTTAATTAAAAAAATCAAGTGCCATTTTTTAAAATTCAAAATAAACATTCAAATCTACTTGCCTACATGTTTTTATTTTTAGATCTAGGGTAGTAAATGAGATATATTAAATACTAGTGTTGTTGAAACCCTAGTTTTTGTGGACCATGGAATTATAATTTTTCTCTAGAGAATTTGATATTGATGTTAAATAATGGTGGCTCTAATTTAAAGAGATATATTTGTATACACCTAAAAAATCACTTTATCATTTTAATTATGCTTTCACTTGCAATTATTTGTCGATGCATCAATCTCCTTGAGTGCATGATTTAAAGGTAAGTGCACAAAGTTGGATGGCCAATTTGTGGATATTCTTGTGAATTAATCATAAATGTGTGCATGTTATTGAATAATGTATACTTGTTCCTTATTCTAGGCTTGGAAAATACCAAGCCTATAATTCTTATGCATTCCTTAAAACAAAAATTTTGTTAGTCTTGAGCAACTGAAAGGCAAAGAGGGTGTTAAGTATAATTTTACATTTAGATGGTTACATTTAAATAAATTAGGGTCACTCTACATATTCTAGAATCTATCTCACAACTCACAACTTAAAATTTGGAAGATAGTTTTTCAAAATATAATATGGTCAATACTTAGTCATTTTTAAGATTGTAGTAATGAACCTAGGGATTTCAAGGCATAAATTTTGAAATTTATATCTATTTTGGGTAAACATATAGTCATTATTTAGGTTTTGGGGCCTTCTGGATTGCTTACTAACATTTCTAAGAGTTACAGGTTTATCAAAATTAAAGTTTACAAACCAATGCACACTCGAACTACTCATTTATGTTGATGTTACTTGTGATTAGGTCTCTTATAGGCAAAATTGATACAACACCACCATAATAATCTCTAACCATGGTAAATAGGGATAATTTTGGTTACATTTGAGTAAAAGTTCATAAAATTAAGTGATAACTTTTTGGACATTTTTCATAATGTGTACACGTTATTATAATAATGTGTATGTATTATAGTAATAATGTGTATGCATTATTAAAATTGGGATCATTAAACACTGAGCCATAACATGTATGTTTATACTACAAAATATGTATGCATTATACTACATAATGTGTATGTGTTATAACATATTATAACATGTAATGCATATGCATTATATTGGCTAAACATAAAAAGAGAAAAACCACATCTAAATGACAAAAGTCACTTTTTATAAACATTTCTTCTCTACCCTCATGTGTGGAACTACGTTCACATTTTATGCCAGGAGGAGAAAACACACCATAGTTACTAGTTAGGCCAACAAATCGGCAATGTTGTGATGAAGGAGAGGTAAGCAAGCAAAATCCATACTTATTAACATGAAATTTTAGTAATTATGTTTTATTTATGGGTAAGTTCACAAATTTTGGGGACAAAAAGGGTCCTACCTATGGACATGATTTTCTTAAATTTTTAGAAATATGAACTTGTATAGATAATTTGAGATATCTACACTCCAAATTTGTAGATGGTGTAAGAACATGAAATGTATAATTTTGAGTCTAGTTTCTAAAACATTATTTAAAAAAAAAAGGGTTAAGAATAACTATGTCAAACATC
The DNA here is from genome assembly GCA_037957365.1 of Torreya grandis. Taxonomy (NCBI): domain Eukaryota; kingdom Viridiplantae; phylum Streptophyta; class Pinopsida; order Cupressales; family Taxaceae; genus Torreya; species Torreya grandis. The sequence goes on from JARHVA010000216.1 coordinate 5,285,408, forward strand.
TAAAATTTAAAGAGGAACTCATATTTTATTTAAGAAAGTAGAGTAGATAGACGGCCATGCGGCCCACCACTTTTTTAGCAGTGTTTAATATTGTTTGAAACCCTTTGGTGAAAATTTCAATAATATATTATAGTTTGTGACTTATATTTTTTTAATTAATATTTTTTTTTATGAATTTTACAAGTAAATAGATCCAAAAAATTGATAAAAATGGATAGTCGACTGTGCGGTGCTCCTAACTACCTCAAAAAAAATCATTTTTTTTGAATGTGTATAAAATTAGGCCTAGTTTGTGACTATATAATTCAAATTCAAATATAATTATCACATTAATAATGTGATCACATTATATCTTCATAATACCCAAAAACACAAATTTGCCTCTTGACCTCAAAATTTATGTATGTTCTTATATGTTCTTGAGCTCCCTAATAGTGGTGTTATTTCATGTGATATGGGAAAGATCCCTAAACTTGGATAGTGAGTTAAGGTGTTTTAGTATCACATTAGACTTCAAAAATTTTATGGGAATTTTAATATGTTGACTTAACTACTTATAATTACTTGGTTTTAAGGTGTAACTCATTATACACTTTACAATATAATTGATTTTATCACGAGATGTCATAAAATGCATTTTTTAAACCTATGGCCAAAACATAGCCTTTGGAGTACCAATCTAGTTGTGCATCTAAAGTAAATTGGGCCTATTTCAAGCCCCTTCAACCTAATTATATGACTATAAAATGTGATTTAGGGGTTGATTGGCTCCAATTTCATTAGCTCAATTTAAACAAAGAAACATTATTTATTTATGCAAGTTTTACATGTATAAAATGTGATTTTGAGCTCAATAAACTTGAATGTCATCATCTAATTAATGCAAATGTTGATTATTTCAATTGTGGAGGTAATGAGGGTGAAAATGAGCTACATGAAACTATTTTAAATTGTATGTGGTGTGATTTGGAGTGAAACTAACCCTAATGTCATATCATATATAATTAACCAAATAGTTGATTAATTTAATCGAGGAGGCATTTGAGGCCAATTTGAACCCATTTAAGAGCAAGATATGATTTAGGGAAAAATTAAGTTTGATTCTGTCATGAATTGATCTAATTAGTCAATTTATGCAATTAGGGGCATGATTTGGGAAAAATTGAGCCCTTAAAACAAATTTATGTCTCAATTGATTATATAATGTATGCAACATGAATGGTTTAATTGACCCTACTTTTATTATAAATGCAAACATGAAGGCAATTATCATAAATAGGTTCAAGTAAATCAAATTTTCTTCAATTACCTTACTAATTAATCCCTATGTCATATACCTTAAACCCTAAACCCTTTACCATTTACCTTAAAACCTAATCCATAAGCCATAAACCCTTTAAATTGTAGACCCCAAACCCTAAACCAATCAATTTAGCTCTAATTAACATCCTTTATATAGTAATAATTAGGTTCATAGGGATCAATTTGGGAAAAATTACATCACTCATTATTGCAATTGACTAATTGTATCAATTTGTGATGATGTGGGGGATAATTGAGCCTGAAATCACATTCTTTACTCACAAACCTAGGTTTAAGGATCTCATATTTGCCCTAATTACTTTCATGATTGTACCTTATATACACTAAAACCTATACCCTTAACCCTAATCCCTAAAGTTCCTAATCCCTAAACTTTAAACCATAAATATAAATTATTTAAACCTTGAACCAATCATTTTAGCCCAAATTAACATCAGTTAGACTAAGAATTAAGTTCACAAAGATCATTTTAGCCTAAATCACATGATCAATTACCCCATTTGACTAATTCACTTAATCTATATGATGACATGGGATATAATGACAATGAAAAAACACATTTTTAAATCATAAATAGGCCCAAATGATTCAAATTATCCTCAATTATATTTAATATTGGACCCTATGTACCCTAAACCCTAAACCTTATAGGTCTTAAACCTTAAGCCCTAAACCATAAACCCTATACCCTATATTTTAAACCTTAAACCAATTAGTTTATCACTAACTAACATAATTTAGAGTAATAATTAGGTATACATTACTTATTTTGGCCCAAATCACATTAATAATTATCCCAATTGACTAATTGGCTCAATCTATGATGATGTGGGGGATAATTGAGCCCCAAAAACACAGTGGACCCTATGTACACCCTAAAACATATATACGTTAAACCCTAAGCCCTAAACCATAAACCCTAAATTATAAACCATAAGTTCCTTATTTACCAATCAATTTATCCCTAATTGACATCTTTTATAGTAAGAATTAGGTTCACATGGCATAGAGTGATTAGACCTTATATACACCCTTAAACCTAAACCCTTTACCATAATCACTAATCCTTAAACCCTAAAACATAAATTGTAAACCTTATGCCCTAATGTCCTAATCCATAATCCCTAAACCATATGACCTAATGCCCTACTCCCTAATCCCTAATTAGGGTCAAAATGAGTCACATGAACCTATTTTAAATTATATATGATGTGATTTGGAGTGAAATTAACCCTAATTTCATGTCATATATAATTAAATAAATATTTGATTCATTTATTTGAGGAGGAATTTGAGGCCAATTTAATCCCCTTCAAGATCAAGATATGATTTGGGGAAAAATTAAGTTTGATTCTATCATGAATTGATCCAATTAGTCAATTTGTGTAATTAGGGGCATGGTTTGGGCAAAATTGATCCCCTAAACAAAATTTATGGCTCAATTGATTATATAATGTATGTAACATGTATGGCTTAACTGACCTTACTTTTATCATAAATGCAAACATGAAGGAAATCATCATAGATAAGTTTAAGTAGCTCAAATTTTATTTAATTACCTTAGTGATTGGACCCCATATCCTATACCTTAAACCCTAAACCTTATACCATTTACCTTAAAACCTAAACCATAATCCCTAAACACCAAACCCTTTGAATTATAGACCCTAAACCCTAAATTAATCAATTTAACCCCAATTAACATATTTCATATAGTAATAATTATGTTCAAAGGGATTAACTTGTGCAAAATTGCATCATTAATTATCTTAATTGACTAATTGGCTTAATTTGTGATGATGTGGGGGTTAATTGAGCCCAAAATCACTTCTTTACTCATAAATCTAGGTTTAAGGAGCTCAAATTTTCCCTAATTGCCTTCACAATTGTACCTTATAAACCCTAAGCCATAATCCCTAAAGTTTATAATCCATAAACTCTAAACCATAAATATAAACTCTTTAAACCTTGAACCAATCATTTTATCCAAAATTAACATCATTTAGACTAATAATTAAGTTCATAGGGCTCAATTTAACCTAAATTACATGATTGATTATCCCATTTGACTAATTCACTCAATTTGCATGATGACATGGGGTATAATGACAACCCAAAAACATATCATATAGTCACAAATAGGTCCAAGTGATTCAAATTATCCTCAATTATCTTTGTGATTGGACACTATGTACCATAAACCCTAAACCTTACAGGTCTTAAACCCTAAGCCCTAAACCATATACCCTATTTTTTAAACCCTACACCAATTAATTTAACACTAGTTAACATCATTTAAAGTAATAATTAGGTATATATTACTTAATGTGGCCCAAATCACATCACTCACTGTACCAATTGATTAATTGGCTCAATATATGATGATGTGGGGGATAATTGAGCCCAAAAACATAGTGGACCCTATATACACCCTAAACCATATATACATTAAACCCTAAGCCCTAAACCATAAACCCTAAACACTATACTATTGTAAATCATAAGTTCCCTATTTACTAATTGATTTAGCCTTAATTAACATCATTTGTAGTAAGAGTTAGGTTCACACGACATAGAGTTATTAGACCTTATATACACCCTTAAAACCAAACCATATGCCCTAATCCCTAATCCCTAAACCCTAAAACATAAATTTTAATCCCTATGCCCTAATGTCCTAAATCCCTAATCTTTAAACCCTAATCCCTAATCCCTAATCCCTAATTAGGGTCAAAATGAGCCAAATGAACCTATTTTAAATTATATATGATGTGATTTGGAGTGAAATTAATGCTAATGTCATGTCATATATAATTAACTAAAGAGTTGATTCATTTAATCGAGGCATTTGAGGCCAATTTGAACCCCTTTAAGAGTAAGATATGATTTGGGGTAAAATTAAGTTTGGTTCTATCATGAATTGATATAATTGGTTAATATGTGTAATTAGGGGCATGATTTGGGTAAAATTGAACTCCTAAACCAAATTTATGGCTCAATCAATTATAAAATGTATACAACATGTATGGATTAATTGACCTTACTTTTATCAAAAATGCAAACATGAAGGCAACTATCACAAATAGGTTCAAGCATCTCAATTTTTCTAAAATTTCCTTAGAGATTAGACCATATATCTTAAACCTTAAACCTTAAACCTTGTACCATTTATCTTAAACCCTAATCTATAAGCCCTAAATGCTAAACCCTTTAAATTATAGACCCTAAATCCTAAACCAATCAATTTATCCCTAATTAACATCCTTTATAATAATAATTTGGTTCATAGGGATCAACTTGGTTAAAATAACATCACTCATTACTGTAATTAACTTATTGGCTCAATATATGTTGATTTGGGGGCTAATTGAGTCTAAAATCAAATTCTTTACTCACAAATATAGGTTCAAGGAGCTCAAATTTACCCCAATTGCCTTAATGATTATATTTTATATAACCTAAAACCTATACCCTAAGCCCTAATCCCTAAATTTCATAATCCTTAAATTCTAAAACATAAATATAAACTCTTTAAACCCTGAATCAATGATTTTAACCCAAAATAACATTATTTAAACTAAGAATTAAGTTCACATGGGTCGGTTTGGCCTAAATCACATGATTGATCACCCCATTTGACTAATTCACTCAATCTACATGATGACATGGGTTATAATGAAAACTAAAAAACACATTCTATAGTCACAAATAGGTCCAAATGATTCAAATTGTCCTTAAATATCTTTGTGATTGGACCCTATGTACCCTAAACCGTAAACTTTATAGGTCTTAAACCCCATACCCTAAATCATAAACCCTATAACCTATATTTTAAACCCTAAACCAATCATTTTATCACTAGTTAACATCATTTAGAGTAATAATAAAGTATACATTACTTAATTTGGCCCAAATTACATTATTCATTGTCCTAATTGACTAATTGGATCAATCTATGATGATGTGGGGGATAATTGAGCCCACAAACATTATTAACTATATGTACACCCTAAACCACATATACATTAAACCCTAAGCCCTAAACCCTAAACCCTAAAAATGATATTCTAAATTGTAAACCATAAATTCCATATTTACCAATTGATTTAGCCCAAATTAAAATCCTTTGTAGTAAGAATTAGGTTCACATGGCATAGAGTGATTAGACATTATATTCACCCTTAAACCTAAACCATATGCCCTAATCCCTAATACCTAATCCATAAATCCTAAAACATAACTTGTAATAGCTATGACCTAATTCACTAATCCCTAATTCCTAAACCCTATGCCCTAATGCCCTAATCCCTAATCCCTAATCTATATTAAGAATAATGTGATCAAATTAGTCAATAATGTGATCATATTATATAACATGATCACATTATTTCATAACATGATCACGTTATTATTATTATAGATAAAACTCACTTTTCAACATCTATTTTTAACCCAAATCAAGAACTCCATCCCCACAAACATTCTTTGCATACTTTAACAGGACCTATGAACTTATTTTGACCCCACCTTGGAAAAGCTATCGTTTATCCTTGATGGGTGATGGATCACATTTGAGGAATAGGAATATGTTGAATAATAAAACACTAGAGGAATTATAAGAGTTGAGAGACAAACACAAGATACAAATTCAAAATATTTGTTTAAGACAAGGTACAAATCCTAATCCTAATGAACCAAATGCCATAGATAATGAGCTAATTGACAATAATGAATTAAAAAATGATTAAATTGACCATAATAAATTAAATAATGATGAAATTGACCATAATGAAATGAGTAATAATGAAATTTACAATAATGAATTAGATAATTTTGGGAGTTTACATTCAAAGTTACAAGTTTTTGATTTTGTTGATGATGAGTCTATGTATAATGCTTTACCCCTCATAAATGAAGAAAATTTGATAGAAATAAATAATGATTAAATTAAAAATTAAGATAATTTCATGGAAACATATAATTAATAAATAAAAAATGAATAAAATTTCATCCTACCTCTAAATAATGAAAGTAATAATGATTTTGAAATACCCTCTCAACAAATTCCACTATTAACAACACCTCTAAGAATTGTGCATAGAAAAGACAAGTACTTAATTGAAGTCAATGAAAATATTTTAGAACCAATTAATAAAAAAATGTATGATTCTCCATTCAATAATACTAGCCCAATAAATTTGGAATAGTTTCTTTCATAATTTGTATTATGATAGTCAAAGATATCAGTTTTTTGTTTTGTTGATAAAATTGTTTAAGATGAGACCTATAATGTACACATTAGGACTAATAACGTATAACATGGATGATGAAAAAAATGAAATTGTTGAAAATATACATGATTCATATCATATTTTAGGCCCAAAATCATGCACCCAAGATTGTAATGTTGCCTGGTGTATAATTACAACTTGGGCAGTAAGTGGCCAAATACGAAAAAAATGAATGCTTTTAAAAACAAGCTAAAAGCTTAATATAAATAGAAAACATTAATGAAATCAATTAAAAAACATTAAATAACAAATGAATCTAATACCAATGAGCTCTGAGCATTCTTTGGTAGAATTTTACAAAAATACAAGGCTATAGTCGATGTTCCCAAAGAGTTATTTGCTCAATTTTGGAAAGATAATACAAGAGTTTTGCCCAATGCAAGAGATGTAGTGAAAATAAGAGTTTATTCTCATAACTGTGAACCACATCTAGAACATTTCTTGAATATGACTCAAACACAATTGTACTCTAATTTTTTTGAAAAACATCTACAAACTTTTATTTGTCAAAGATATTTTGAGATGGTCAAACCTTTTTATGTAAAAGTAAATCACACATGCACCACTTGTTGTTGTAGGCAACATATTGAATTTTCAATGCACTATGATGTTTTTCACCATATTAATTTTAATTTTCATACTAAAAACATTTTAAAGTAGTGTGGCATTGAATTTACACCAAAATAAACTAGGAAATTTATTCCAATTATTTTTTGCAAAAGACCAGATGGACAATTATTTTATAACAAATCATGTTTAGATGGAAATTCTAGCATTTATGGTAGATTTATAAAATAAAAAAAATGTATCCATGAGGAGAGTACAAGTGGAATTTGATAGGAATTAGTTGGTTTAAGCAAATATAAATTAGTGACTTACCAAGTAAAAGATAGAAAAGAATATAAAAGGTGTGAGCTTGTTACAAAAAAGATACTTGTTTCCAAAATTTGTATCCTTTCTTATCTTGGTTTGATTATTTTAGTAGTTGAATTTGCTAAAAATTAAAAATTCAAACCACACATGGAAGTTCAATTGTAGTATTACAACTCATCACAAGTTTCCATATTCATGCATATATCATTCATGCATATATCATTCATGCATGCACATGAGAGTATAGAGAAATAATGAAAAATATTACGAAAGTGCCATTTCTATATTAGTAATGACTAATCAAATTGTTTAGAGTATGTACAAGGTTATTTTCAAAAGTTATATGAATAGTTGAGTTAGAGGAACATTAATTTCAATCAACATTACATTTGGTCAGACAATTGCACATCGTAATTAAACAATACATCGATGTTTTATTGGTTAAGTAGGATGCACGTTACCACTAGACCAAGGATAAACATGGAAAATGGGATCATGATAGTGCTAGAACATGTGTAAAAAGATCCATTTCAAGGGAGGAGTTAAAATTTGAAGAGGGTGTTGATTGACAGATACAAAAACCATGGTTGAATGGTGTAATGAGCACATGTGTTATGGTGCTCAACCAAATTCTAGTATCAGTATGCATTTCTAGTTAATGGAAGAGGAACACTTAGAAAATTATGAGGATTGTATGAATCTAATGGGTTTAAGTGAGACCACTCATTTCATAGCTCAAATACAATTTCTTGGACTATTCATACAAGACACTTATCATGTTTCTACTCGCCATGAATGGACTCTATTTAGAATGAGCATGAGTCACAAAAGTGGGTGGATGACTAGAGTTACAAACCTATAATTCCAATCAACACATATCAGATTCCAAAAATATTATAACTTATAGATATGACATTATCAGATGACTTTGACCAAGAATCTAATCTAGTGCAACTAGGTGGAATATTTTTTATTATGTACAATTTATTCTCATTATATATCTTCATAATGTCACTAAAATGATTTTTTGTGATAAATGGCATGCTTTTATAGTTATTGTAGATGAGGACAATGAAGAGGGCACAAATTACTACTTGTGTCAGTGTGTAGAGAGAAAAAAATTGAATTCCCAGTTATAGATGGAGAAAGCATTGACTATCCCACTGGGTAAATAGTAATCATTAGAACTTGGTTTTGGTGATATCCTATAAAAAATTCAGATCAATGGTTGTTTGAAGAGTTTGAAACATATAGGAAGATACTAAACTATTCAAATTTGATTCGTGCAATGAATATTCAATTAAAAAAATATCATGGGAGGCCATTAAATAGGAAACTATGAAAAGTTTAGGAGTCAGATCATGAAGCTATTATGGATACTATAAAAGTTAGAGTAGATCCTAGTGGTTTATTAGATTGAAATACACAATCATTTCAAATGTAGATGTATTTAATTTTACCAAATGTTTTTTATTTTATAGGTAATACGTATGAATTTATCTTTTAATTACTTACTAATTTTTTTTTTAGGTTAGTGATGTTAAATAAGTTTCCACCTTCACGTGGTTGGCACTGTCAGTAAAGAATTCCACATTCTTAAAGCTAACAAAAGCTAACTTTTTAAGTAATTAGTGTTTCTGCACTCTTAAACAGTAATGAAAATGAATTTTTGGGTGGATTTGAATGTTTTGGTAGTGTGATAACATGTAATTTTCCTATATAGATTTGATAAAAGTGATAGATTATCAACTGGAGGTCTCAGAGGCAAAAATGACAATTGGAGCTCAAGAAGTTGCCTATTCAATGTCAAAAAGTTACATTTTAGGACCCGTCACTAAAACTTGTGCCACATATTATTATCAAAGGTTATACCCAAGTGATCCAAGGTATGATTAGAGGGATTAAATAGGTAGGGGAGGGATCTAATGGTTCATGGAAATGACTTATAGGTTTCATTTTACACCTGTTTGAACTTAGGCTAAAAATTATATTTTTATTGTATTGGGAAGGGCATTCTTGAGGTAGCAATAGGTAGTGGGTTTTTTAATTGGGTGTGATGGGAGGCCAAAAAATTGGTGTTGGAAATTATCTACCCCTATATGTGTTGGCAGTGCCAGTTTTTGGTCAAAAATCATTGAAATTAGAATTCTACAACCACAACTTCAACTTTGACAATATTTGTTGTCAATGTTTCTACACTCCTAAATGGTAGTGAAATTCCACTTATAGGTGGATTTGAATGTCATGGAAGTGGGAAAACATGTAATTTTAATATATACACATGATATATGTGATAGATTCTCAATTGGAGGTTCTAGAGGCAAAAATGGCAGTTGGAGCTCAAGAAGTTACCTATTCAATGCCAAAAAGTTGCATTTTAGGATTTATCACTACAACTTGTGCCAAAAATTGATATAAAATGCTCCACCTGAGTGATATGGAGTGTGATTAGATAGATTAAATATCCAAGGGAATAATTTTATGGTTTTTGGAAATGACTTACAGGTTTCATGTTTTTAATGTTTAAACTTATGGTAAAAATTACATTTTTCTTATATTAGGAAGGGCATTCTTGATGCTAGAATGAGTGGTGGGTTTGTAAATAGAGCATTATGGTAGGACAAGAACATATTCATAGATGTTATATGACCCCATACATGTGTTTTAAACTCAATTTTTTAGTCAGTAAGCATCAGAAATAGAGTTCTACAATCGTAACTTCAACTGTGACAACATTTATTTTCAATATTTTTGCACTCCTGAATGGTAGTGAAAACATAATTTTAGGTGAATTCTAATTTCATATTAGTGTGATCACATGTAATTTTCCTATCTATACATGATTAAAGTGATATAGTCTCAACTGGAGGTCCTGAAGGTAGAAATGGCAGTTGGAGCTCAAGAAGTTATCTATTTAATGCCAAAAAGTTACATTTTAGGACCCATCACTATAACTTATGCCATGGATTGATCTCAAAGGTTACACATAATTTATTATAGGTGTGATTATATGGATTAAATAGGTAGGTAAAGGATCTGATGGTTTTCATAAATGACTTACAGGTTTCTTTTTACATGTGTTTGAACTTAGGCTTAAAAACTACATTTTTCTTATATTAAGAAGGGCATTCTTGAGGCTAGAATGGGTGGTGGGTTTGTCAACTGGGCATGATGGGAGGACAATAATATATTAATATAATTTATCCACCCCCATGGACATGTTTTAAGTTCCATTTTTTGGTTATGAATTATCAAAATTAGAGTTCTACAACCATAACTTTAAATTTGACAACATTTGTTGTCAATGTTTCTGTGCTCCTAAATGGTAGTGAAAATGTACTTTCAAGTGGATTTTAATGTCATAGAAATGTGAAAACATGTAATTTTAATATCTACATGTGATTGAAGTGATATATTTTCAATTGAAGGTCTTTTAGGTAGAGATGGAAATTGGAACTCAAGAAGCTGTCTATTCAATGCCAAAAACTTGCATTATAAGACCCATCACTGCAACTTTAGCCATAGTTTACTCTCAAAATTTACACCTGAGTGATCAAAGGTTAAATTATATTGATTCAATGGGGAGGTTAAATATTTTATTCTTCACATAAATGACTTAAAAGTTTCATTTTATGTGTGTTTGAACTTAGGTTGAATAACTACATTTTATTCTTCACATAAATGACTTACAAGTTTCATTTTATGTGTGTTTGAACTTAGGCTGAATAACTACATTTTTATTGTATTAGGAGGGTGTTCTTGAGGCTAGAATGGGTGGTGGGTTTGTCTCTTAGGCATAATTGGAGTAAAATAACCTAGTATTGGAAATTATATGCCCCCCAAATGTGTTGGTAGTGCCAAATTTTGGATAAGAAGCATCATAATCAGAGTTTTGTAACCATATCTTCAAATTTGATAATATTTATTGTTAGAGTTTCTATGCTCCTAAATGGTAGTGAAAATGTAATTACAAGTGAATTTGAATGTTGTGGTAGTGTGATCAAATGTAATTTTACTATTTAGACATGATAAAAGTTATATATTCTCAACTAGAGGTCTCAAAAGCAAAAATAATAGTTGGAGCTCAAGAAGTTGCCTATTCAATGCTAAAAAGTTGTATTTTATGACCCATCACTGCAACTTGTGCCATGGATTTCTCTTAAAGGTTCCACCTGAGTGATATGGAGTGTGATTAAAGGGATTAAATAGGTAGGGGATGGATTTGACAGTTTGTGGAAATGACTTATAAGTTTAATTTTATGCATGTTTGAACTTAGGTTAAAAACTACATTTTTTTTGTATTGTCAAGGGCATTCTTAAGGCCATAATAGGTGGTGGGTTTGTCAATCGAGCATGATGGAAGGCCAAGAACCTAATATTGGAAATTATCTTCCCCTCAGATATGTTGTTAGTGATAGTTTTTGATCAAGATGAGGTCTTTGCATATTGAAATTTTACTTGGAACTAGTATTTTATACTTGAAATTATTCTTAATCCTTGTATGGTTGAATGAAAATTAATTGTTTCTTTTCAAATGATGCAGGGAATGTGTGGGTAGTAGATTCAATTTGATAGTTGCAAGTATCTATAAATTTTTTGAATTTTATTATGCCTTGGGTGTGTCCTCCTATAACAACCTTATCAATCCTCTCTCATGCATATAGTCTTCCTCTCTCTTGTCCAACACCCTTCACGTACTAGATCCTTCACTCCTCTCACACAGACATCATCCTTTCCTTGTACAATTTTCATAAATTCATCCTCCTTGTCTTTTTAAAACCTGTCAATCTTCTCTAGAATAATAGACCTAATGCATGGTTATATGTTCTTTTACTCTCTTTAAGGCTTATATAACAATCCACTTGCTCAATTAAATCCTTTGACACACCTAATCCAATAGCATAATACATAAGTCACAACTCTTCAAGAATTTATTTTGTTCTCCTAATCATGACTATATACACAATATCAATGTTTAGATCAAACTTATACATTCAAATCTTATCCCGATCATTCCAAAGGGTATAACACATCCATACAAGTTTCAACACTTACCAAGGACCCTCATGAACTCCAAAAACATAATCAAACTCTTTCCATAGGAATGCATTAAATTATATCTCCATGATTGTTATTCCTCAAACCACATTTACTATGAAACTACCCCTCTATCTACCTACAACCACTAAATCCTCCACACACCTACAACTTAGCATGGGATGTTATATCTAGGATTCAATGACACTGTCAAACATCAGAGTTTATTCAACTACATTCAAAACACAATGATAAGGAGGTTCTTCCACTAGAAACACATCTTTTATTAATGTTCATAAATATTTACAATATGATCCACTTTCATATCCTTATCCTCATGGACAACATAGTTTTCCATCTTCTTGCCCCATATATCCCTCTTTCTTGAACCTCCTACCTACTCTACTAACTCATACTACTTCTCCCTACTATCCTAAACCACACATCCCCATGTAACTCTCTTTATCTCTCTCAATTTTCTCACCCATTTTTACATGAAAGTGTATTTTAAGTGTTCAAGGTGATTTGGAGGCTATAATAGGTTTGTGATATTATCAAATATCAGTTGTCAAATATCACTTGTAGGAGGCTTAACACCCTTAAGGGACAAGCCTACAAAATAATATAACCATTAATGGGCATTGATTTGGATATAGAGACTCAATGGAGAGTTAAAGTACATCAAGAGTGAGGTATTGAAGGGTCAAAATCTAGTCTCAAGAATGTTCACTAGGCCTATTAGGCCAAATAGCCCTTGAAGGGAAAAAGTGCAAGAAAGTGTAAAGGAGTGTAGAGGCCTTTGAAAGTAGATTGAGTGGGTTGAATGAAGGTTGGATAGGTGGATATAAGAGCTAAAAGAAGTGTACTTGAAATTATTAAATAAGAGTAAGGTGTATGTAATTAGAAATGCATTATGTCTATAAATTAATCTTAACTCAGAGAAGATAGAACATACCTACACTTCCAATTGGGAATACATTTGTTAAGTGGGAACATGACCAATATGGAGATCCACTAGACCTGATTAGGGGATCACTTATTACATTATGCCATGCTAAGGAGAGTTAAAAAGCTTCCAGTATAACATAATCATGCAATAACCCTAAGGGGTCCTAGGTTTTGATATTTCACCTATACTAATGACAAAAAAACTAAATCTAATCTAGTGCTCACCAAAGCTTTTTACACAAAGTGGGGGTTAGAAATAATAAAACTAAACATGCATAGAAGACATATACTCACATCAATGTATACATAATTCTAATACAGGGAAGATAAGTAAAAATACATTATCTATCTACTTTTACAAAGGAGAAATAAAGTTAGGAATACTTACCTTTGAAGACAAACCCATTGAGCCTCAATCTATCCCTTAGCCAAAGTGATTCTTGAGAGGTTGTTATGGTATGTAAGGATGACATATATATATTATCTCTAGGCTACACAATATATCGATGCATCCAAAAGACTGAACCACAAGACAAGAACCATATTTCCAAAGAAAGTATGAAACCCTAAGCTTTACTTCTCAAGTAGAATGGTCAATAAGTAGATGTTTGTTTGCTCGTACTTCTTTCACTTCTTGATAATTGATGGAAATGAACTTGTATATATAGGTGGATATTTCCTTAAACCTTCTATAAATGTCAATTGATAGGGTCAACTCAGTCGATCTTGTACAATTCTAGATAATAATTCACTAAGTCATAATCTAGGTTGACTAAAGGTCAACTAAATCCTAAGTGAAAAATACCTTGAAATTATACAAGGTTGACCCAGTCGACCCACTGCAACCAACTAAAAAAAGGGATTTAGGTGAGGAATAGGAGGAAAAAATGTAATAAATACCTAGAATAGGTATAACAAAGAATAAAAAACTTAGGGTAAATGGTTTTAGGAGACAAGTGTGTAGATAACAAGTGGTAAAAGGGACAATAATCTTGTGAAGAACCAATGGTCTACCCACCCCTTTCCCAGTACACCCCTTAAGGCATACACTTAGAGAGATTGAGACTCAATGGGTTCATACAAGATATAAAGTAGCAGTAATCAGTACAAGTTTGAAAATATTATGTGTATACATATGCCCCACTTGAAGCTCATCACATGTCACGTGAGTGTAACATGGGATGGTGCTTTAGGAAATAGAACATGATAACACATAACATTGATGCTAAGTAAAGTGCAACAAGTAGAAAATAATACAAAGGAAAGGCCATAATTGAAAAAAACATACCTTTACTTACCTTAGTGATATAGATAAAGAAATAGACTACAAGAAAGGTGAAGGTGTCCAATGTGAAGAACACTAGGCAAACCTATAGAAGTTAGTGCAAAAAATAGCCAAAAATCTAAATTTTGGAATATAGGCATATAGCAGTGGAAAAGATTCTAAAAGTCATCACAATTCTAGAATATTTTATGGTTTGAAAAATATATGAGTAAAAACAAAGATGGAGGCAAAACAAGGAATTTAATAAAAAATAGTTGAAAGATTTGAATAATGAAAAGTGATTTTAAATAGGGTGAAATGAAAGTCATTTGTTATTTTTGACTTGTGAAGGAGAGAAAAAGAGCTCTGAGAGACCAAACAAGCTAAGATGGCAAGGAGATGATAGGTTAGATGTGAGGGACATCCAGAGGTGGTAACAGGTACATGAGAGGTAGGCAACAAAGAATCTTAAGCCAATTTTTGAATATTTTAGTGATTTAAGTGTATTTTTAGAAATTTGTAATTTAAAGCATTTTTAGATGTCGAAATGAAACCAAATTAGATGCTATGGGTAGGAAAAACCATTTAGGAAAATGGGTTTGGGGAGAAAATTGCCAGAAGGCACTTTTTTGTAAAATGTAAGGGGTTGGCAGGGAAAAATAATTAGGTTGACCTAGTCAACACAGTAGGCTAAAATTTGGAAAAATCCACATTGCCCACCCAGTAGGTATGTGCCAACTGTATACATTTTACATACCACCGACCTAGTACAATTTTACAATTGAGCATAAAAGGCCAGTATGATAATATAGTATTAGGGGGGAAATAAGAGCATTGACTTAGATTTTTAAGTCAACTAGGTCAAAAATAGAGAAATTTTGGTCAAACTAGTTTGACCAAAGAACCATAGTAGTACGAAAATGCATGCAAGTGGCTAAAAGAGTGCTAAAATAGCCCAAAATGATCAACTAAGGAATGAAAAGGGGTGATTTGGCTAAAAATAGGTTCAAATGAATAAATTAAAGTGGTTTAGGCTTTTTTTTGAAAAAATTATTTAAAAAGAATGTATTTTGATGATACATGACATAAAGGATCTAATACATCTTTTTTTATTTCTTAATTTTAGGGGTGACCCAAATTTTGGCATTTGGTAGATGTGGCATGGCTAATAGATCTATTGGATCACTTGATGATAGATGATAGGGCAAGACTAATATCTGTAAGCTCAGGTGGCATAACATAGATGTGTAGGATACCCTTAATCTCAGATTTATTAGTCATGTTCCTAGGATGCTAGGAATGATTGATTAACACCTTTAGATGGGAGGTGGAGGGGGATATGATAGAGGTGGGCATCACCCTAAAGGATGTACATGTCATCCTAGGATTGCCTATCATAGGGACACTAGTGACTACTGGGATACCAGATAATGAAGATGAGAGGAGATCCTTCTCTATATGGGCTATAGGCTTGAAGATGATATATGTAGGCTAGAGGGTGAGTATGTTTGACATGTATACCTCACAAGTTATAAATATTTGTAAGACTATGATAGGATTTATGATATCACAAGTGTTGTGCCATAAATTAGATGGTAAGGTACCACTCTTCATGATAGCCTTGAGCTAGATGATACTAGGGGAGAGGATGCTCTATGATTTGGGGTCTATCATCTAGGTATAACTCATGAATGATATGTATAGGATGTTGTCCAGAGGGTAAAAGTATATTAAACTAATTATATTAATAATGGCCTAGGTTTATGAGAGGTTTTCCATGTATTGTCTAGTTGGGTTGCCCCATGTGGTTGATGATAGGTCACCTCAAGTACAAAGATGGAGATAGGACCAGGTAGTGTAGGCTATGCCCCATGTGTTAGTGTTACAAATAGTGAGATGGGTAGATATAATATGGCAATCATATGGGCACATTTATACTAAATGGCCTAGATGGGACAAAGTTGTACCAACTTTAGCATAGATGAAGGTAACAAGACATTACACTTAGTGGATGGAACCACATCTAGTGGCATGAGTATCAAGGTAGATGGGTTTGCCTCACCCAATGGTGCTGATAGTGGTGCCCATGTTTTGGGCTCAATATGTTAGAGAGATGTGAGGGAGAGGAGGGCTAGGGCCACCAGTGGTGAGGCTGATACTCATGCCATATTATGAGAGATCATGGATTGGTTGATTATGATAATTATTAGAGTGAGAGGAGATGGGTACAAAAGTAGGAGAACTAGAGGTACCACCACTAGCTCTATAGCAAGATGAGAAAAAACCACTAAAGACACAATGTTGACAGAGGTAGGAGGAGTAGGAGATAGTAGAGATGATGGATATCTCAAATTACCTAAGAGGTGGGTCATGGTAGAGTTAGACTATAAAGAGGCCACTCAGGCGTAGGTTGAGATAGACTCAAGCTATGACTATAAGATTTGTTTTTAGGAGGTGACTGACAGAGGAAGTTCTCAGAGGCCATGAAAATGGAGAGACTATGCTTTGTGATCATGTGAATGGTGAGATAGTGGTGGATAACACACAAATATGTAATAAAATATGGATTAAATTATTGCTTAAGTTTATTTGAAATATACTAGATATAGATATATTTTATGATATATCAGTAATCTAATATCTATCTGGTTTGCATTTTGTAGGTGGAGGAGATCAGATGGGGGTCCCTAGTGAGGGGAGCACTCCATAATGTCCTAGATGAAGCAGTGATGCCATATGACCCCATGACACTGAATGATCCCAATGTACTATCTACCCTAGCTTCGGTGAGCTAGTTTAGACTAGTTGGAGAGGTAGTGAGGTAGATATGAGCATACAGAGAGGGGGTGTAGCCACCAATATAGATGGGTGCAAGAAAAACATGGGCATGATAGGCCTTGGCTAAGGAGAGAGTTTTACATCTAGATATAATGACATAGATGACATAGGCACATGCCTAAGAGTAATATAGGTAGCAGCCCTAACCCATATGACATAGGTATAAGAACATGAGAGAGTGAGTAATGCAGTGACCCTAACCCATATGATATAGGTCTAGAAGTAGGAGAGAGTGACACATATGACAACCTTGGCTCAATTGGCATAGGTTTAGGCTTAGGTAGTTCATATATAAGGGCAAGTGTTGGGATTGAGATCTCAGAAAACCTCGTTACAACATTCTATTTGGAAGGGTCAAACCAAAGCATCTATAGGTAATAAGGCTAGGCCATGAGATAGGTAGGATGGGGCCTAACCATAGAGATGGATCATTGTATATGATTGTATTAGTTGTATCAAATCTCATTATATATATATATATATATATATATATATATATATATATATATATATATATATATATATATATATATATATCATTTTGGCATTCTGGATATTGGTTGTATGTGTTATCATTATGGTTGTGGTTGTTGATGATTGAATATATTTATTTCTAACACATGTATTTATTTGTTGTTGTATATGCTATAGAAAATATATGAGGTGTGGTTTATTTTCTAGCATATGTTATATATATATATATATATATATCATTTTGGCATTCTGGATATTGGTTATATGTGTTATCATTATGGTTGTGGTTGTTGATGATTGAATATATTTATTTCTAGCACATGTATTTATTTGTTGTTGTATATGCTATAGGAAATATATGAGGTGTGGTTTCTTTTCTAGCATATGTAGGACACATGTATGGTTAAAACGAAATAGGCAAAAAGGACTTTAGTAAAATATAATTTATCAAAAATTTACTACACACTATTTAAAGTTGGGAAATGTGTAATAAAAATAAAATGACTAAGTATAAAGAACCAAAGTGTGGTAAAACAAGATGGTAAAAATAAATTTTTTTTCAGACCAAACAAAAGATTGGCACCAAATTAAAATAAGTAAAATCATACTAAATCACATTGGGAAGTATGAGAATAATGTAATAAAATAGATTATCATGTAAAAGGAATAAATGGTACAAAAACAAATCAATTAAGTCAGTCAATCATAATAAATCACATTGGGAAGTATAAGAGAAAAAAAATTTGGAAAAATTTGGGTTTTAAATTTATCACACTAATTCAAGCTAGGAAGTATGAAAAATTCAAGAAAATGATTGAATTCTTACATGCACTTGGAAAATAAAAGGATAAAAGTGAAATAAAAATAAAGTAAGCATAAAACATACTAATTCAAGTTGGGAAGCATGTCAATGACATGAAACTTCATAATCAATCATATCTTATCTCATATTTGACACATTTAATATTGATTGTGACTTGGATTATTGGAAAATTTTGTGAGGAGGGCCAGGTCCTATCCATGGTCTTACACTAAAACTCACAAAGGGAACACCAATGAGGTGGAATAAATGTGAAAATATGGTAACAAGGGATGTGGGTATTATGAAGGTAAAAATTATGGTAATTTGTGAAGAATGCCAGGTCCTATCCATGGTATTACAACATAACTCACAAATGGAATCCCAAGGGGAGTGATCAATGAACAAAACAATATTTCTCAAGATGAAATGTGAGGACTGTAGGGAATGAAAAAGGTAATGCAAAAAGTGTAATTTATGCATCTTATGAGAAGACCTTAGGAGATAGGAGGCATATTAAGGACATGAGGAGATACAAAGTGACTAGTGACCATCAATGTACAAAGGAAACTTATTCGCTATAGACACAAAGTTGTATAGGAAAATAAGCATGCTACTAAGATCAGCTCATGAAGTTAGATTGGTATATAAAAAATAAAATGGACATACCTTTCCATGATGTTTTACCTGCTCTTTAGAACCCTTTACAGAGTCATCAGTCTACTATGAAGACTGGGTACTTGCATGAGAAAGTAAGTAGCACTAAAAGATATTTTCCTTTTCCTTTTCTAATCTACTAGCCCACTACACCCCAATGGACCTTAACTCTATTGTGAGGCCAACTATGGAGTTTGAGCTTTGACTAGAAGAATTAGATGTGTTTTAAATCACATCTTTTAGTGTGATTTGACTTTTATTAATTTTTGAATGTTGCCTTTTGTATCATTGCCTTTTATTTAATGATTTGGAATTTGCATAGTTCTATGGATAATATGATTCCTCCTCCATATGGAATTGGAATGATCAATCATGAGAGATATAGTGATACACATGAATGAACTATAGGATTAGGCTAGAAAAAGCTAAGTAACCGAAGACAAGACTGACTGGGACACTTAGCTTTAGCAATAAACTAACATGTTATCTCAAGTCTCAATCATATATATGCTTAGTTTGAAAAAAGGGAAAAGGGGAAAATGGGAAAAGGAGATCTAAAGTGGACCGATATAAGGAGTATATAATGAGATGAATTGTTTGATAATTGATCACATGGTAATAAGAAATGATTAAAGGGAACCAAGTTTGTATAACCAAGTCACAATGACAATTAGTTGTGAAAAATAGAGATAAGAAAGAAAATAGTCATAAATACATAAGAAGGGAATAATAAAGAAAATGCAAGAAGAAAAAAAGAAAGAAACGATAAAGAAAAACATCCATAGGCAAACATAAATGATAGTATAAGAAATATAGGATGCAAAATTAAGTCACCATATAAGATAATTAAGAATTTGACATAGTGTCAAATGATGTAATAGATAGAGAAAGATAAAATTGGAGCACACGTCCAATCCAAATGTAAATGTAAAAGCACCATGCATGTGCTCATTAATACTAATAAATCTACCCACACACATTGTCTAAAACATCAGATAGATCTTTATGAAACTAGATACAAACTATTGCTAAAGTCTCATCTATCTTCAATGAGAATTATGAAAATACTTCTCATCTAATATCCTCAATAGAAAAAGTAGGATTGCTAGATGGATCATGTTGTGGAGGGAAATTAGGCAAGGGATGCTTGGGAGAATGTATGGAAGTGGGATCTACAAGAGATGCAAGAATCATAGATGGAAAAGGATCCATGGGTGAGGGACTCATGGGTAGAGAAGGATTCATAAGTGAGGGAAGGTCCATAGGTGAAGGAGTCACAGGTGGAGGCATAAAAGGTGATGAAGGGACCAAAAGAGGGGATGAAACCATATGAGGGGATGGAAACATAAGAGGTGGAGCCATGGGAGAATAAGGAGGAGCCTTCTTGTGGGAATGACCTATGGGAATAATGTAAAAGGTCTAAGAATACTATAAGGTGATCCTTATAGTTTTTCTAAATAATGTGGCAATGATCAGTGTGATGGGTGCCATAGTGGTGCCATAGATAATACACCTTACCATACTTAGGCATATATTTAGAAAGTACCTTTGAGGGAGGCATGGATTTGTTCGATAATTGAGGGGAAGAAGGAGGCAAAGTATCAATTTATTGTCACAACTTGAGATAATGGGTGGATGAATGATTATTTGTGCCATAGAAGCAACATATACACTTGTGAATAGTCTTAGTAGAAGCACTCATAGAAGAAGGTGTGATAGGAGTGGAAGAATTTGGGGAAGGCTCATTGGCTCATTTGGTTGGAAATGGAGCCATATATGGATAAGGAAGCAAACCATTATCAAGGGAAGGTGGTAGTGGGGAAGGAAAATAATTAATCTCAATAGAAAGAGTAATGGGATCAGAAGTAGGGATAGACTCAATAATAATGGGAGCAGGAGTAGTTTCAACTATAGCAGGAATAAGAATGGGTTCAACTTTAGTAGGAGCATGAGTGAGCTCTAATGTAGGTTCCACTAAGGGAGGGGTGGGATCTACAAAAGGTTAAAGAAGGGTCATATGCATCTCAGGGATAAGTAGGCTATAGGGATCAGGGTACCTAACAAAGTGGTAAGGCCCAATCATAAAATGATCTATGAGCATACTCCTATGAGGTTCCTAAAAAATTGGAGGTGTTGGTGCTATATCTACCCTATGATAAAGAGGAAAAATAATAAAATTAGGAACTATAAATGAGGTAAAATGGGAAGATACACAAAAAAACTCAAACAAAGAAGAATGATAATGAATAATCTCAACATAATAGGACTAAATAAGACCACCTAAGAATGGATCATCTAAGGAATAACTGTCATCATAATCAGCTGTGTGAATATCAATGCTGAATGTAGGGATGACCTTGTCATCCAATGAAGTGTGGTAAATATAATGCTAAGTCTTAGTCAAAATGATAAGAATATCATCATAAGGAGGTTTGTGAGAATGAGGCTACAAAGAAGATAGAAGCTACAAGATGAGATGAGGTGAGAGATCAAAAGTTTTAATCTTTAGGTTGATCTCATCAGGTTCGTCATCATCAAAATCTAGGAGGTTAGGAGGAATATTCCCAATGAGTTTGAGATGCCTATTGTAACCAAAATTTGAATTAATAGGAAAATTATAGCATTGAGACTCATGGAATGGAAAATTGGGCAAAGGTTCAAGAGTAGGAATCTTGAAGACACCATGATATTGGAATTGTTCAAAATTCCAAGGGTTAATATCACCCTTAATCCTATAAATGGCTCCATTTTGAGGGAATTTAATGTATTTCTAGGTGGAATAAGCAACTACTTATATAATGAGTCCATGGCATAACAAACAAGATGTTATAATAAAGAGGAAAGTTAAATATAATCACCTTCACATGAACAGTGATAGGAGGAATAGTAATGGGAAGCCACACATGATGTAATGGAGGTATTTGCCTTCGATCATAACCTTGACATGTGCTACATGTAGATTTGAGATTGCATTCAGAATATCCAAGGCTTTTGATAAATCAAGAGAGGCAATACAAGTGCCTAAACCCTCATCAATAAATGCATGTTTGACTTGGATATATCCTATTTGGATGCTAATGAATAAATGAGGATCATCAAGAATCATAGAAATAGTAGGAAATTTTAAATAAAGAGAAGTATCCATTATTTCATCAACATGGATTGACATCTCTTCACACTATTGTAATATGCTATCCATAGATCTAGATAAGGCTGCTTCACATCTTGCTAGGGGAGGATGAGGGTTGTTCATTTCAAACAATAGTTATATAATATGGTTTCTATGCTGTAGAGAGGTCCTCATAAGCTCAAGGAACATACTTTGGGATGGGAGATTAGTGAGTTCCATAATGGGATCCCACTTACCATAATCCATAAGAACATTGATATAAATAGGTGCATAATGATTAAAAAGGCCTTTGGAAGGAGGAATCAAAGTGCTTTGGAATTTATGTTGATAAGAAAGATATGGTTTGGAACAAGATTGTAAATTATGTTACGTTGATGAATTAATTAGTTCAGGTTGGCTTTGAGAATTGGTAGAAGAAGTATTAGTAGAAGCTTGATTATCATTAGTGTTAGAAGACAAAGGGATGATAGAAATAGAATGGGAAGTGTTATGCAAGGGAGAATTTGGAATTGGATCATCAAAGGTTATAAGGTCATCTTGCCCAAACTCATTTAAGTGAATTGGGTAAGAATCCTAGATAACATGAAATATGCGAGACAAAGGAGGAGTGTAGATATGTCGAGGATAAATAAAAGTAACCACCCTTCACATATTAGTCATGTTAACCAAATTCTCTTCAAAAGTAGGGTTGAAAAGACTTTCTACATTATTGGTGGAAGGGGTGGGCTTGTCTTGAGTATCTTTATTAGGTTGATGATTAGGAAGAGGGTCTTTGTAGATAGCCAAATAAGCATTAGCTTTATTTAAGGCTTGAGATTTAGTATGTGATTTGTGAGCCTTAAAATAGATGTCATAGGATTGTTGACATTTTTGAATGATAAAATCATGATCAAGAATAAAATCTATAGCTAAATTATAGAGCTACCTATAGGTCTCATGAGAATGACCCCAACTAATGTGAAATCAAAAAAACTTGTTAGGATCATATCAGGATTTCATAGCATGAGTAGGGTCAAGTTATCATGGTAGAGGCCTAGGTATATGCTTAAGTAATTTAACCAAGGATAAGGGTTTGTGAAAGTTGATAGTATCTGGTGAAGATAAATGAGGATTGGTATATTGTTGAGAAGGGGGAGCTAGTTCCGAATATTGGTTAAGAATGACAACTTGAATGGTGTCATAAGAATTCATGACACCATAATTAGTAGCATTATAATGTTTTTTCTTAAGTAAGAGACGAGGACCCATAGAGGGTTGGGGTGGTTCGAATTGATCCATAAAGAAATCTTGATGTTTAGCTTGGTTAATAGCCTCTTCCAAAGTATGTGGAGACAAAGTGTAAACTCGATATTGTAACTTGGGAAAAAGAGCATTAGTGAAGAGATGAAAAAGGTTATCATTGGCCATGTTATGTTGACACTTGTTTGACAAAGTTTTCCACCTTTTAACAAAATCTTGGGTAGTTTCATTTTCAAGTTATTTGCAATTTATGAAGTGGGCCAAAGTATTTTCAGGAAGATCACTAGTTTGGAATTCTTGGACTAAAGCATTTCCTAAATATTACAAACTTGTAATGTAATGAATTTTAAGTTGGTTGTACCAATTTAAAGCATCACTTGTGAGGGTTTTATCTAGTAACTTGGTAGCAAAAAAAGTGTTAAATTTGATCTAATCCTTATAAATATTTCCAAGTGTTTTAAGATGTAGGGTAGGATCAGTTGATCCATTATAATAAGTTGTAGGGGTGATACCTCTTATATCAATATTAGCAATTTGAATTGTGAGAGGCTCATTTTGATGATACTTAATAGTTTTATTGACCAAAGGAGGTTGAAGAATGAGATTTCCTTGGGCATCTTAAAGAGGAGGGAGAAAATTTTGATTATGTGTGCTCCAAGTCATTGGTTGAGGATGATTTTGAAGATGGAGAAGGTGATTTTGCATTCTCATTATTTGATTTGTGTTATGAGCTTGAAAGGTATTCATTTGATTGAGCATTTGTAACAAGAGTTGGTGGGTTTGATCGACATTATTAGCATTATTTGAAGCATTATAGTTGGTATTAGTGGCTTGGGTACCATTATTGGAATTGATATGAGCTTGAGAGGAACTATGAGAATGAGAGGCACTAGTGGAAAAATTTTCTTGTGAAGCAAAAGAAACACCAATGAATGGATGATAATAAGAAGCACTAGAAGCATGGTCGCCTTGGGTAAAAAATGATGTACTAGTAGAAGGATTAAGGATAATAGACCTTATACGAGGCCCACTAGATGTAAAACATACCATGTTAGTGGATATAATAGACATAGAGGTAGAAGAAGTTAAAGAAGAAGAGGTCATGGTATGAGAAGGGGTCATAATCAAAAGAAGAGGTTGAAAATCAAATAAGGTGGTACCCAAAAATCCATTTGAGAATGTGGGAGTAGGTGAATGAGGATCTTCAGATTGACCACTAATCATGAGATGGTAAATGGTAGAGGGATATTTTCCTTGATGTTGATGAAATTTTGAGAAAAGAAGAACATTTCAGGGGTATACTCTATTTCAAGTTAGTCTTTTAGGGAAAAGAAAGGATTATGTTGCAAAGAGGTCTTAGGAGAAGTCCCATAGTTTATAGTATGAGTGGATATGTGAAAATTAATCTCATCTAAGAGAGGAACTCTAATATGCATATGGGAGACCCTGTGAGGATTGGTAAAACTCATCATGTTTATTGAATTCAACTCAGTGTTGTCTTTAAATAGAAAATTCATAATGAAGGAAAAGGACTAAAAACTAGGCAAGAGAGATGTAAAATCAAGGAAAAAAGAAGTGACAAAAATAATATAGGGTTGAATGGGTCAACCAAGCATAGCGAACATGGCCTACAAATAGTATAGGGATGACTAGGTTGATCCAGTACAATAAATAGAGGATAAAAAAGTGTACAGGGTCGACTGGGTAAATCCAGTTCAGTAAACAAGGAAAATTAGATAGTCTATAATGGACTGTGTTAACTAAAATGATCATGTATTAAGATAAGAATATTTTTTCAAGTATTTAGAAAAGTAAGTACTGAAGGGAAATAAATAATAAATTGGATCAATAAGGGCAATCTAATTGAGGCACACAACACAAAACCTTACACTCACACTGGCCAATGCAAGTTTTTACAATACAAAATATAATTAAGTAAAGAGAAAGAAATCAAATTAAAAATTAAAAGCTAACTAGATGGTCAACCTGAATGTTATTATATTATTTAGAATATAATTTTAAATGTGATGGGAAGTTGGCAATAAGTAAGGAACTATAAATCAATCTAAGGATGGTTTCAGGATGTTTGGGCTGAAAGGGATTTGTATTGGTAATGGTATCAGCCTGGTATTAGGGCCTACCCCCTCACTTCACACACCATAGAGATAAGGGTATTGGATTCTTAGCTAGAATATACCATTAACCACGCATTTATACTTGGCTAGAAAACCAAGTTGGCTCCCCCCTTGGTGATGAAATCTAAGTAGGTAGGCCTTGGGTAGACAATTGTTAAAGTGCTTATTTAAAATTTTATGATTTGGTCATGTGTGCATAAAATAGAAAATGGTGAAACTAAATGGTAAATTGAAAACCACCTAATTAGACTATGTGAACTATTCTAAGCATGCAAGCAACAAGAAATGAAAGTGTGAGCTAATTACTAGCATATAAAGGTTAATTTTAACTTTGCAAAACACAATACAATGTCGATGAAGTCAATAATGTATGCATAGGATACATAACAAGGTTGATAGCATCACCTTTGTATTATGGAAGCAAAGGTCTAAAAATGAATAGGGTTGATAGAGTCAACATAGTTATCTAGATAACACATAGAATACAATATTAGGTTGACGACGTTCGATCTAGTTGACTTTACAGGGGTAATTTTAAAGACTACAAACTATGAAAAGAAATACTATAATAAAAGAGAGAAAGGATAGAAAAGGAACCTTGGTGAGTTTGAATATGCAAAGAAATGGGATTGTTGTCAAACAACCCTGATAAATTTTTGAAAATCCTACTAATAGGGTCGATTGGATTGATCCAACTTTGTAGAAGCTTATTACCGAGTGCTTAAAATGTATAGGGTCGAATGGGTTGAACTAGTAGTCTAGAATAAATGTCTAAAAGTCTGAAAAAATGTACTAGGCTGATCCAGTAGCATGTACCTAATAAATATCTTGCATAGAAATAACAGTCATTTAGATGAGATTGTGTGTTAAACCTACACACATAAGTTAGAACTGGGTCAATGCAATCAACCTAGTATGGCAAATATATGTTAAAAATAATGGAAAATAAGTGAATAAATATTTCAAGGGTTAGTTCACATTGGGTTCACCAGAATGAATGCAATAAAAAATGTATTATGTCTATAAATCAATCCGAACTCAAATAAGATAGAGCATACCTACACTTCTGATTGGGAATACATTTGTTAAGTGAAAGCATGACCAATATGAGGATCCACTATACCCAATTAGGGTATCAATTATCACAATAATCCATGCTAAGGAGGGTTTCATAGCCTCTAATCTAACACAATAATGCAATAACCCTAAGGGGGTTATAGGTTTTGATATTTTGCCTATACTAATAATAAGAAAAGTAAATCTATTCTAGTGCTTACCAAATATTATGGCATAAAGTGGGGGTTAGAAATAATAAAATCAAACATGCATAGAAGACATATACTCACATCAATCTATACAAAATCCTAATACATGGAAGAGAAACACAAATGAATTATCTATCTACTCTTACAAAGGATAAATAAAGTTAGGAATACTTACCTTTGAAGATGAATCCACTGAGCCTCAATCTCTCCCTTGGCCAAGGTACCTCATAAGAGGTTGTTATGGTATGTAAGGATGACAAAGATAAATCAACTCTAGGATACAAAAACTATTGATGCATCCAAAATACTTCTCCATAAGATAAGATTTGTATCTCCAAAGAAAGTATGGAACCCTAAGCTTTAATTCTCAAGTGGAGTGGTCAATAAGTAGATGTTCATTTGCTCTTACTTATTTCACTTCTTCTTAATAATTGATGGAAATGAACTTGTATATATGGGTGGATCTTTCCCTAAACCCTTTCAAAAATGTCAGCTGACAAAGTTGGCCTGGTTGACCTTGTACAATTGTGGATAATAATTCACTAAGTCATGAGCTAGGTCGGCCAAAGGTCAACTAGCTCCTAAGTGAAAAATACCTCAAAACTATACAGGGTTGACCCAGTCAACCCAGTATAGTCGACTCAAAAAAAAGGGATTTAGGTGAGGAATAAGAGGAAAAAATGCAGCAAATGTGTGGAATGGGTACAACAAAGAAGAACAAGATAAGGGTAAATGGTTTTAGGAGACAAGTGTGTAGATAACAAGTGGAAAAAGGGGTATTAATCCTATGAAGCACCAATTGTCTACCCACCCCTTTCCTGATGCACCCCTTAAGGCATGCACTCAGAGAGATTGATACTTGATGGGTTATTTTAAGATATAAAGTGTCAGTAATTAATAAAAGTTTGAAAATATTATGTGTATATAGAAGGCATCTAGGCATAACAAAGCCTAGAGAATGTATAGTGAGAGACTGAATGAAAAAAGGGTAGGTTGGAGGATAATAAAGGAGTTGAGTGCAAAAGAGGTATTGATAAATATTACTCGAGAGGTGAGGGAAAATATTAAGGAACAAGAATCATATAGGCCATACAAGCAATAGGCCTAGTTTCAAGAAAAGCTAGCCAAAATGGCATTAGAGCTAGGTGAAGGTGAAAGATCAGGTTTTCATGTATAGGTATTAGAGTGATACATTTTTAAGGATTAATGAATGATTTTATGTCTTTGCATTATACAAGTATGAACATGATTAGGTATGGGCCTTAAGTGAAATCAAATTGTGTTAATGATCAATTGAAAAGTTATAAATTGGTGATGATAAATGAAAAATAGATAAGAGTGTCATTAGTTATTTCCATTACACACAATTAAATAAAAAAATTAATTTAAAAAATATAGGAGATCAAAGATTTATGACATTGAAAAGAACAATTTTTTAATCCTCATTTATGTACAACATTAAATACGGACCTAAAATATAATAGTTTGGAAGATCAAAACAACACTATACGATAACATTTTAAATTAAAACTAAATATAAATTAAATAAATTAACATAATTTAGATGAAAACTCAAAAAAAATAATATAGGCACATGTACAATGTCAATAATACATATATTTCCATGATAGGCATACACCAACATCTACCAACATAGTATCTAATGTTGGGTGAATGCCATATATACATATACAATGCTAATATACATTATTGTTTAGGCATACAAAATATCACATCTCATGTAAGACATCTTAATAATCAAATAGCCTCCGTCTTTACCTTCCTCAAAGAAAACTCTCCCTGGGATGCCCTATTGGTAGATGGAGATCCCTCAAATTCCTTGGATTGCTCTAAGGTCTAACTGTGGGTCCTACGCTCATAGCTCACTTATAGTTGAACCTATTCAAATACAAGTATTATTAAAAAATTAACATAAAATACATTCAACTGCTTGTTAAAAAATTAATTTGTAATAAGAATAAAAAATCATTTAAACATGCACTTATTGTAAGCTCATGGTCTTGATCAATCTTCTTTTGACGCTCAAATGAGTCAGTGAAAGACTCAACTATACAAATTTGTGTCTAAAATAGGGAAGAAACATGATAAGTTGCCTTACTAATCATTTGAATGGGACTATTAGATGTCATGGGACAACCCTACATACACAATATATTCACATAAGTTATATATCCCCCAAATATGTAGTAAAATTATTAAAACAAGTATATTTTTATAATTAGAAATTACAAGTTAATATATACCTCTGTCAGTGCCTATGCGGATGACATTGAAACAATAAAGCCTATATCTGTCTTGGCTCACAATGATGGAGGAATGTCTAATTGAGCCATCAATTGAATGTAAACAAGGTCTCACTTAATTTTCTATAAAGTATCAAAGATATATATGGAAATTTTTTCTCCTTTATTAAACCAAGAGTGTATTTAATAGTACTGTACTTGAATTTTAAGAACCTTTATAGATAAATTAACTTAAACTTACAAGGAAAATATACATAGACTAAATGTACATAGAGCATAAGATCAATTTAAAATCTTACTTCAATATAAGTGAAAGGTGTCATCCTAACAAAGATAGATGCAGTTGTGGATGGGCTAGCAGCTGGATTTGTATATGTAAATAATGGTTGTGTTAAATTAAATCTTACACATGTGGACTATGATGATGAAGGCTCCATATCATCCTAGGACATACAAAATTACATATATATTATTCAATTTCCATGTAAATTAATTGTTATCTAAATTAAATTTGAAAATATAGCTTAAATTTAACATGATGTTTATATAAAATATCTTGTATCTGTGTAAGGACTGATGTATGCACACTAAATGTGTGTTCCAAAAATTCATCACCCATAAGTATATTATCTAATCCCTATGAACCACCAATTATGTCATCATCAGAAGGTCCAGTGCATATAGGTCCACAAGATTTGCAAGGGTAGAGTCGAGTATGCACACTAGGTGGTGTATCTCTAGCATCAGTCTCTAAGAGCCTAATCATATGATGAATGAGTGTATCAGTGAGTGAACTAAGTGCATGTAAAGTTTTGATCTTGATAACCTCCTAAACTATAGAGGGGATCTCAAGTTGAAGTGGATTTTTGGATACAGATGTTTGTAGGCTAATTAGGCACATGATGTGCACCTATTTGATCTTATGTAGAGCCTTTCCCTTAGCCTTGAAACTCAGTATAATCAAAATAGTTTAGAATCTCATTGAGGATAAAATCACAATAAAGTTAATCAAAAAATACAATTGGAACTCATGGTTGTTACACGATGGATAATAAAACACCATCCACCATCAGTCCCAAAAATTAGTTATGATTAAATTATGTTGGTAGTGATGGATTGGAAAACATTTAACGGTTACTATAAATGGTGCATTGGTGGCTAGGTCAATGAATAAGGAACAACTAGAGGCTTTTGATATGTATTTTTTATTTACTTCATGTACTGACAATTTTTCAACACAATAATCCTTATAACTATCTTGATATAAAGCCTATTTATCAATCTGAATTATTATAGAGTCAATTTGACCTAATAATGACTCTAGGGATTTAGATAGATAGGTGCAATGGGTGTTGGTAGAAGTTGGATCCCTAATTATCATAATTAATTATTTAATTTCAATTTTATTTCCCATAATGTGGTTAACAAGACTCTCCTGACTACCTAGGGGATTTTGTGGAACTATAGGAGGGTTAGGTGGAGGGTTAGAAGGAGGAATATGAGGGTTACGAAGATGTGTTGTTCAAAACAAATAAATTACTAATTAAATAATGAAAATAAAAAAAATAACTACAATTTAGGGTTAACTAGCACAAGGTTTTAACACTTACCTCTTCTATGTGGTGGCATCATCAATTAATCAGTGTGTCAAGATTATTGGGATGATTTTAGGCAAGGTTTGGCATCACTAAGGTAAAACATGATCACAAAGTGGAGGAAAGTGAGAAGAATAAATAAATTGAATGCAAAATGAATAAATTTTGCATTCAAGTTTTTTTTTTAAATTGACATAAGGAAGGTGATTGCATTATTAACATGATTGTGTTATTTGTTTTAAATAATGTGATCATGTTATTAACACGATCATGTTATTAGTTTTAAATAATGTGATTGTGTTGTGTATTAACATGATCATGTTATGGCTTGATAATTACCAAGCCATAATTTAAATAACATGATCATGTTATGTCAATAATGTGATCACATTATTGACATAATGTGATCACCTTATGGTAAATGTCAATTGAATTATCCCCCAACACCGTGCACATACCCTTACATTATTTTTTGGTGAAAACCAATAATTTTATTTGAACAACCTATTCAAGTACAAGAGAGAACCTTAAAACCCTCCTCCTAACCCTCATAACCCTTGTATCCCTCATACAATTACAAAATATCCCCCAATTAGTAAATAATATTTAGATGCATAGATATTCAAAAATAAAATACAAATAGATGAAATAATTAGGAGAATGAGGGACCCCCATTTGACCAACACCCACCATGCATATTTGGTTGATATTATAGAGTCAATAGTAGGCCAAGTTAACTTGAAAAATGAGTTAAATTGATAGATGGACATCTTATAGAGACATATTTAGGGATTACTATGCCAAAAAATAATCAACACATGATGTGAAGGACAAGAAAGCAATAACCAAATTTGTGCATTATTCATTGATGCATCAACTAATGCACATTTTCCATTATCAATAAAACAATTCAAAATACACCAATTCTAGCATAATTTGATAAGAAATAATTTTTGGAACTGATGGTGGATGGTGTTTGATTATCCACCTTGTAACAACCATGAGGTTCCATTATGTTTTTTGAGAAAACTCTATTGCAAGTTCATCCTCAATGAGATTCTAAATTATTTTGACTACTTAGAGTTTCATGGCTGAGGAAAAGGCTCTACATAAGATATACTAGGTACACAATATGTGTCTAATTATCTTACAAGAGTCCCTATCCCAAATCCACTTTAGTCTAAGGTCCCCTCTATAGTGAAGGAGGTTATCAAGATTAACACTTTTCATGCAGTTTGTGCACTTATTGACAAACTAATTCTACATATGAGTAAGATTTTTAAGTTTGATCTTGGAGAGGTTGGACATGGGGATAATCCATCTAGTGTGCATACTTGACTGTACCCTTGAAAATCATGTGGTGATTTATGCACTAGACCTCTAGATGACTATGGTGGTACTTTTGAAGACTTATATGCTAGCATTTTGATCGATGAGTTTTTGGCACATACATTTGGTGTGCAGACATTAACTACACATATGTAGGTATCTTATATATTTGACATGTTAAATTTAAGATATATTTGTATTTAAAAATTAACATGCTTCTAAATCATGTCCATAAAGAATTTGTGAATAGATATAAGTACTAGATTGAAAAAATGTGGAGAACATGCTTCCAAATCATAACCTCACTAAAATTAAAAAAAATATGAATTTAATGGAAGATATGTCCATGTGATATGCCCACACTAAATATGAAAATTGGTATAAGTATTGAATACTAAATAAATGTGGATAACATGCTTCCAAATCATGCCCCTAATGTAATATAGAAATTATGAATGTGTGAAATACATGTCCATATGACATGCCCCCATTGAATATGAGAAATGTGCAAAGTGTGGAGAACATGCTTCCCAAGAATACCCCCACTAATATGCCCCACCTTTGAGGTGAGGTAAAAATAGTACCTATTATAGCATCAATTTACACCCTTGGAGAGGGTTCTTTAGGCTTTCTTCAATTGAGCTACACTATGGGAACAACCTCAGGCTATGGGTAACCTATAGTGGGGTTGGACCTCTAGAGAAGGCTAGCTTCCTTTGCATGGATCACCTATACTAATGTTTGCACTGAGAAAAGGGTTAGAAAATGGGAAAGGGGTCCTCAAAAAGTTAACCAGGTGATGTACCAAATAAAAATGAGAACTCACATAAGCATGAAGTAAAAACTAAGGCATCATAAGGTAATGCTAGCTCACACAATCTCACAAAACTTAGCTAGTTTCATAAGCTAGGTTCAAGAATAAATGAATAAAGGAAAAGAGAAGTTATAATAGTCACTGAGAGCTTGTATCAATGATAGAAAGAACACTAACTTAGAATTGAAACTAACTTGAAGACACCTAGAAATGAGCAAGAAATAAATACAATGGGCATGGAAGATTCTCCTTCACAATGCCATCATGCACAAGATTTACTACACATAATTTAGAGGGGAGAGATAGGTAAATAAAGTCTTTATTTCTTTAGGATGTCTTTCATACAAATTCTAATAGGGTCTAGCCTTATCAAATGAGAGTCTTTGCTCTTCTAGAATTGAGAGAGAAATTCTTATCAAAAGTGAGAGAGTTTTCTTTTAAAAACTAAGAGAGATTAAAAATAGAAAAGAATAAGAGATAAAGGAGAAAGGGGAGAGAGAGAGGGGGAGCATGCCATTCAAGATAATTAATTGAGATGCCATCCTTCTTGATTTTTGAACCATATTTGATCTAATTAGGACTAAAAGGCTTTGAGAAGAAATAAATGCTCCACTATTTCTCTAATCACTAGATCTCTTTATTTTGATATTCCATGCCACCTTCCACTTGATTTCACTATAAGGACAAAGTCCTTATACCTTTAATCTGAACATAGCCATGCCATGTCTGCTTTGGGTAGCCATAGGTACCTATTTTTTGGAGCTATGACTATGTCAATGTATGAGACATTTTTCCATAATCACATATCTACCCCTACTTTAAATATGAGCATATGTATTACTATAAATTAAAAAATAATCTCATTATTGGTTTTCCTATAGTCAATATGTCAATGAATAGCTTACAGACTATATAGCTTCTTCTTGAACTATATTAGTCTAAAAAGACCTATTATACCTATAAAACTTGTGAGAATTGAGAAGCCACTATACATGAGGATCTCCCTTCATGAAACAATGTTGAAACCATAGGAAAACCAAGTATGCATGCATTAGATCCTCCAACAGAGGTCTCGACTAAGCTTCAATGGTGTCCTTTGAAATATTTGCCTTGGTTCAATCTTAGGTTATATTTATTCTCTATTAAAGTCCCCTAGATTTGAATTTTAATGTAATACATCAATATTGATCCAGGTTCTTAGGAATTATGCCATCTATCTTATTTTCATTGATCCCTATGATACATTAACTCTTTGACCTCTCGCTCACCATCGATCTTCTTTCTTGTGATTAAATGTGCATCACTGGATCTACTTTGTCATGTATTATTGATTTTCCTTTGCACATATCGAATGTGTATCATTGATCTACTTGATAGCTACCATGGTCATGAAACTTAGCAACTATGCATTTATCTTTAGATTCACTGACCTTTTGACTTCAAGATCATCATTGATCCTAGGTGCATGATCAAATGTGCCCTATTAAATCTTTGTGACCCACTAAGCTTGCCCTTGTTTGCTCACTATTATATCTTTGTTGCATGATTAAATGCACACCATTGATCTTTATCCCAATATTTGATGTGGATTATTGATATTTACTTGTACACATGAACAAACACCATCGATCTTGCTTAGATTTTTGAACTCAAATAGTTAATTACTGAGGCCTTAAATTGACATCTTCGTGCACATTTCATTCTAATTATTAAACTTTGAGGACTTAGAT
Organism: Torreya grandis; assembly: GCA_037957365.1. Lineage (NCBI taxonomy): Eukaryota > Viridiplantae > Streptophyta > Pinopsida > Cupressales > Taxaceae > Torreya > Torreya grandis. Next base: position 5,320,413 of record JARHVA010000216.1, read on the forward strand.
ATTGAGATAGACAACTCATCAAGATGTGAAATTTGTAGAGAATATTCAAGGCATGAAAAACACCATGTCCATGTATTCTTTGACATAGATCATTAAATTTTCAAGTGCATTTATCAAATGTGCAACTAGATTGACTCATTCATTATTATAAGATGTGCTTGTGATTCTCTAGTTATTCTAGGCTTGAGTTTGAAATTACAAGGCTCAAAATGAGTTTCTAAGACCTGTGAAACTTGATTTATGTATATGAAGGTCATGATCACCATTAGAACCTGCTAATCCTTTTTCACCTTGTAATTCTAAACCTCCTTCTAATCCATTTGATCACTTACTCAACTAGGAAATCTAATTAGCTGATCACTCCATGCCAAGACCTATAGAAACTAATCTATCTAGGAAAATTTCCATATTTAAGACAAAATTGGCCAATAACACCTAGAATTTACCTCACCTCAAAAGTGTTACATCATGATTCCTCACTAGGCAAACTTGCTAGATTATTCATGGATATCTACAACTAACAAATTTATATTTGGTTATATTTCTGACTAAGCTTGAGATTTATGTTGTTATGGTATAGTATAATGTTTCTTAGTTAGATGATGGTACATGATTGCTTATTGTGAGTTGGATTAATGTAAGCATTTACTTTTTGAACATATTAATGTGTTATTTCAATTATAGTAATGATTTATGATTATCATGTGATATGATCTAATTACCTATATGTTGTGAGATAGATGTAGGAGAAATCATACCTTGAGTGTGCCAAAGGGAGAGCATCATTAGAGAGGGTGATGTAGATGGAGACATTGAAGGTCTATAGAGTGCTAGAAAAACCCTACACACATAGAGTAATTAGTCATGGTAAAAATGCATTTAATTTCTTATGATGTGTTTGATACTTGTTTGGAGTGTTGTTTTTGTGGTTTTATAGAGTAGGTAAAATATATAAGTAAATTCCTTTGCAAGTTTATTATGTTTTTCCATTAATAATGGTATGAGCAATTTTTAGTAAAAATAAATTTTAAAATGCAGGTTATTTATGAATTTACATTTTTATCATTTGAATTGCTTAGAGATGTTTAAATGCTAACTTGATTTAACTAAAAATATGAAAATTGAAATTTCATATTAAAATATGACAAAGGGAATTATTTTGAAAAAAGGAAAAACAAGGGAATTAAAGAAAAGAAAATTATATATAAGAAGAGTCATGTTAAACAAAAACAAAAAGGAATAAAGTTGAGTAAAACAAAAAGATAAAAAAATTTAAATTAAAAGAGGAATCTTTTAGAAGAAAGGACTATGCCTCATTATGGGGTAGAGGATCTTGAAATTGGAAAAAAAGAGGGGTAACACACAGGGGAAGATTTAACTAGTTGTTATCATTCCATCTAGAAGATTTTACCAACTAAGTGGTGCCTTAAATTATGTGATCTACTCATGAATTATATATGTATGAATTGATCGTATATATAATTATGGATTAAAATGGTAATAGGTGCAAGAAATAGTTGAGTCTATTATCAATCGATTTACAAAGAATATGGAACCTAAGTATAATTTTAGTGAATATATTTAATCTTAATCTATATCATGGCATAACTAGGTACTTATTTAAAAGATAGGTGTATTTATTATAAGACCATAGGAGAAAAATGTTAAATACCATTGACAGCTATATCAATAAGAGAATTAATGGAAACTAAACACACCCATCGCATAAGTAATTCACACTCTCATGAGAAAACTCAATGTACTTAGAAGGTACACACCTTAAAAACTTGGACAAAGTGATAGTGGATAATTTTGAGAGTTTATAGCATCAACTTCAGATTTCAACAATTTGCTTGCCCAGTTTTAGTGAGTTGATATAAATGTTTAGTGGTTTGAACTCTATCGATTTAGTGCTATCATAGTGTTTGATGAAATAATATCTAAATATTGGATAATCTAATATATATTAGAATTTGTTTTATCCTGATCTGTATAATACATTATGGAGAGAGAGAGCAATGATCTACATATTACCACACTTAATGAACAACTATATCAATATTTAGATCTACATGTAAAGCATGAGTTATAGGTTCATTGTGCCAAACATTATCTTAGGAAAGATGATTTTTCTTGGGTGTATGTATATTATAACCTATAAATTTAATATATAAATATAATTAGTTGGTAATATATTTATTAAAAAAAATACACCACATAACAATGAGAGCACATGAATTATGATGCTTTGATCTGCTAGTGATATAATCTGAATGCAGATATGTTTATAATATGCTAAATACTCTAGATGATTTAAACACCATATGGAATTAATGCTGAGTTTTACCATATCATAACATTAGGATATTATGAAAGTATCTAACTGATGGTGAACTTAATAACAATAAATAATATTAAAATTTCCTTTATGGAATTGCTATAGGTAAATAGGTTACAATAGAATAATAATTGGCTTGAGAATTTATCATAAATAATTTCTATATGGTATCATTATACCTGATATAATGGTGAATTGTTACATATCTTCCATTGCACAATTGTATGCTTATGTGGTACCCCTAGAAACAATACTCAACCATCATATTTAGTGGAATTTATGGGTTATATATCATTTTATAAAAGTTAAATACTTGAAAAAGGCATAGTTATGATACAATATGCTATTGCAACTACTTAAATCATTTTAAATTTATTCAGAACATTGTAATAAAAAAAAGATATTAAATCAATGAGTTGTAGTTTTTGGTTTAGTTTTTAACAGTGCCATATTCAAATGCAATTATGTCATATCAAAATTTTGGTAAGCATATTTACTTATATTTTTTCTATTTCCATGACCCAAATTCTTATTGTTGAAAATCTATATGGGAAGCATATCACTGTATTGGAAAACAATATAGAAGCTCACCATTATTAAATATATACCACTTTGTCACATGTAGGTCTGATCATTGAATTAGTGTTCTTATGCCTAGTATATGTAGGTTTAAAAGGGCATGTCATTTTATAGAGTTCAAACAAATAATGAACTAAAAACCTATAGTAATACAATAGTAAAAATTCATGTTACAAGATATTCTATATGGTGTATGATATCCAATATGTACCATGAAGGTTTTAGTATAATTTATAATATATTAATGATTAAAGTATACCTTATGAGAGTTTGGGTATTCCTTTACATAAATAGTTAATACCCTCTTTAAAAAAAGAGATATTTTTGAAACCGTAAAGGGTTTTAAGAATGGTATTTTAGTGTAAATACCAAATAAGGAAAGTTTTGCAAAATTAGAAGAATAGGGTTAACCCAATTGTTATGAACCATAGCCATATCTAAACCTTAAAATAGTAATAATATAGGTTATTAATGGTTAGGTGAAACTAAGTTTGAGGAATTTTGTCTTAGTATTCATAGACGTATACAAATCCCCCAAAATATATCTTAGTCAAACCCTATGATATCATAACAATTGATTAACCCCTCATAAATCTCTTTAGAGAATGTTAATATCTATAAGTGTTAATATGACTATTAGTATGTACATGTATAGGGGTGTATCCTTAAGGTTAGATTTCCATAGATGGATTATAACTATAGTAAGGAACTACATGAATATTGAGTTATCAAATGCGTGCATTCAACCCCTAAGATGTATAATAGATACTTGAGTTCAAAAACTCTACTTTGGGGGAACCATGTATCTTATATGTACATTGTATTGTATTATTCTTATTGTTGAATATTATCATGAAGAGTTATAATTATTGTTATTTTAAATTGATAGAGATGGTTGTAGACTTGTTTTAGTTGTCGCTGAGTTAATTTAGTTACTTTCTATATTCACATTATGATGTGTACTCTCATGATAGTAGAGATTAGTGATGTGTGATGTATTATGCTTGTTGCTATTATCACCTTGAATATTTCTTATGGTCTCTATATATTCTTGTGGTATAATCTATATTTTATATATGTGTTTAAATAAAAAACACATTTTTCTATGTTTAACCTAGTGGGGTTGTTACAAAAAGGTGAGACAACTATAAATCTACAAATATAACCATGTAACATATAAAATGAACATGTCTATAAAATGTATCATTGAAGCACATAGAAATAATGTGATCACATGTAGGCCTAAGATACATGATAAAGATCATGGAAACATCTAGATAGTAACAATACAAGCTTAATAAGTGAGTAATCACACACACAAGAGCAATCAAAATCAATTAAAAAGGCAATGGTCTAAAGAGACTGCAAACAAGGGGCATGCTCAAATGTCAAAAAATTTAATGGACATGACTTAGTCAAATGTTCAAAAAATAAAGGAATGACATATTCAAATGTCCATATAATAAGCAATCACATATTCAAATGTACAAGAAGGTAATAACATATTCAAACATCAAATAAGTTAAACATAGGCATGTGAGTTGCATATAATAGAGTATATTAAAATGCACAAACAATTGAGATAATAGCAAGGCAAAACACTCAAGGAAGTGTGTAAAGGAAAAGTATAAGTAACTAGTATAAACATGTCAAAGTAGCTTATAGATTAAATGTGTTAGTAAAAAACATCAAGTACATAGCATATGAAGTACCATGTGTAATGTATAATCATGGATAATAGGTGTGTGTAAGTACATATGTAAGCTCAAACATGATAGTGTCGAGTGATTATCAAATCATATAACTTGTGTGTATCAAGATCATAGAAGATGAGTGCCCCCAACATCTTAGTGACATGAGTAGAGGGAAAGCTAAAAACCCATAAGTGTACCATGTATATGTGTATTTAGGAGTAAATGACATGATATACCTCAACATGGAACTAACACATAGATGCCAAGGAGCCAATAGAACATGTAGGTGTCAAAAATGTTTTTGGATTTTTGAATATTTTGATTTTTTTTGGTATTTTGGAAAGTTTTTGGAAAATGGAAAAACCATTAATTTTCCCAATTTGAATGTAAATAACTAACCATTTTCTTAATTGGAATGCAAAGGACTATCCTGTAATTCAATTTTTTAATTCATATGGTAACATTTCTTATGACTTATCATGGTACATGTTACGATGCATTTTGGTAAATGTATTCCATCTGCTATTATCATAGATTTATCACTATACCCATAAAATGACACACATATTTTGTTATATTAAAATAAATTTAAGACACGTGTTTCATATTGAGCTTTGCTTCCATATCGGCCACCAAGGCTGACCTAGATGCAAACTGAAATTTAATTTTGAATTTATTACCCATATCATAGAATATACAATCTTTGGTCTGCATGCTATAGGTAGAAGTATGTATCCAAGGGAGTTTAGATTTAATGGATATTTATTTAGTTCATCCATATGATGTCCCATTTGTTTAAAAAATATCTTGGTACAAAGTGAGTCCCATTTTGTACCAATTTGAATATGGGTAGAATATAACCCTTTAATATTTGCCAAAATTATTACAAGTCCACTTGTAGGTGGCTTTAAAGGTTGTTCTCTTTTGTAAATATGTGCAATATTGGACTAGATTTATTGTGGGGACAAAAAAATTATTTTCCCCACACTCATGTATTCTTGAATTTTTTCTTGCAAAGCCCCACATTGACTTGTATTATGTCCTATGATTCAATGGTAATTACAATATGGCAATTCTTCTTAAGCAAGAAGGAGACTACGTGATTTGTGTTAATTAGAAGGTAAGGAGATCATGTCATATTCAAGTAACATGGATAAAATGGTATTAGTGTTATCATGTTATGCTATGATCTATAAAAGTTATTATCAAGCCTTTTAAAAAGATTCCATATAATGGATATGACTTAATGGAATTTGGTTCTCATCTAGTGTTTCAATGAAGAGCAAGGTATGGGAGGACACACATATATATGATCATCAATTGTGGTTATTTTACATTTTCCTTTATTTAATTTTGTATCCAACTTTGTCATGTCATGAGGATGGATCGCCAAAGGGAGATTGATTGTTTGATTCTCCTAGAATTTTTGTAACATTAGTTTCCCTTGTGATGTTTCCTGATTTTTATGTGCATTTATGTGCACCTCTTAACCTTAATTTGGATAAGAGGCCATATTTACTTGGGTAGATAGGGTTAAGGATATGGAAATGATAGGGAATAGAAGTGAATATCAGATCTACAATAGGATAATTAATGTGCTAAACTCAGATGTATCATATGCTGAATTTATTAAATTAAGATATGCTATTAATGTAAAGTATAACTATGTTAGATATATAAATGACATAAAAGAGAGTACTTAACTATTTCTGATGCTAATACAAATCTAGATCTAGTATAGGTATAAATTAGGTAAGAAGATAGTTATAGATCAATCATCAAATTCTAGATCTGGTGCCTTTGGCTCTCTGGAAAATTACATCACCATGAGATAATTGCATCAATGTTAGTGTCTAGGTTTGATGATAGTGTCCACTATAGAATATACTGAAACAATATGTGACCACCTAGATGATTCTATGCTTGTCTTTACATTTTATTTGGTGCATTCAGATTTAGGTCATGGAATTTTTCCCTTGGTGAAATGGCACAACCCTAGATTTCCACCTTAAATGTGATCTTAGAGGAAAATGGGTTAGTGGGAATATAATTTTGAGTTAACCCATAATGACCCTACCATAAAAGGGTACTACCTACATAGATAATAATTCATAAGAGGACCTTAGACTCATGTAGTTCTCCCCTACATGTTATATTGTGTGTGAATAATGTAATGTATGTAAATCAATTACAACAATGACCTAGCTTATAACTTAGCAAATATGACCTTATGACTACTCTTTTAGTACTTTAGACTATAGTTGGGCTATTCCTTTGACTGATTTTAGAATATTGTAGAGTAGGAAAGATTTAAGTAACTTGAGTACTTCTTGAGTTTTTTTTCTCTTATTACTAGATTGTATGTGAGGTCTGAATGAGGGTTGATATTATATTTATATCAATCCTATTCAGGAGATAACTCACATTAAAGAACTTAGGTCAACCAGTGTAATATGTTTCATTTGAAAATTGGATGACTTTAGGTCACTAGACACTTGTGTCAGGCTAGGATAATAACATCGATGCTACTATTTATCCCAAACATTAGTATCTAAGGATAAAGAGAGCAGGCACAGGCTCAAAAATTGTAGAGGTGTAAGATAAGTACATTTTAAACATTCTAGGAAAGATGGGATGTTTGTGTCATCAATATAAGGTTGGTTAAACTAAGATATAGGCCAAGGGGCACAAGATAGAGTAGATGCGAGGCTTGTGGAAATAAGACATGTGTAAAACTAAGAGGAAAAACTAGGGTCTAAGTTTGTCAAGTGTATAAGACGAAGGTAGTACATAATCACAAAATATCATCTACAACATAAAATGGAAGTGGGGATAAAATTATCAAAAGAGGTTAAAAGTAAATGTTGGAGTAATGATTTTGTCTATGATGAAAGTAACGTGTGTGCGTTATATATATGATATAAATATGTTATTATAATAAACTATGTGATGTAATTAGGGTTAATTGATGTCCAAATAACATCCTATATAGTTAAAATTAGGTTCACACATGGTTCTATTATCCCAAAATAACATCTTATACTTGTAGTTAGGCTAAAGGGGTTTAAATTAGCCCTAATGGTCTCTGTGTTGCATTTGTGATAAAATTATAGCTGATTGAGCCCAAAATCACAATTTATAGTCATAATTAGGTTAAGGGACTCAAATTAACCCAATTTTCCTTCATGTTTGAATTGATGGACTACTTAGTCTAGGGTGTTATGACATTCAGGGTGATTGCCCCCAAATTACATCTTATAAAGTCAAAATTAGGTTTATAGGGTTCAATTTATTCTAACTTGCATCATTAATTGTAGAAATTGACTAATTAGCTAATATGTCAGGAAATATGAGCTAATTTAGCCCCAAATCACATCTTATACTCATAGTTAGGTTCAAAGGGTTTAGATTGGGATCAATTACCTATGTATTTATATTTGTGATAAAATTAGGGTTAATTAAGGCATTTTTTACATCTTATACAATCGATTGAGCCATAATTTAGGTTTATGTGTCTCAATTTGGCCCCAAATCATGTCTCTAATTGCACCAATTAACTAATTGGATTAGTTCATGATAGAATCAGACTAATTTATCTCAATATCATGTTATGTTCTTGTATTTAGGTTGAAGGTGATCAAATTGGCCCCAATTTCGTTCATGATTAAATTGTGTTGGTGTGAATAGGATTATTTCCTATCTAGTTCCGCCATCAGGTGTGAACAGAGTTATCTCCATAATCAGTTATAATAGTTGATTACATTCACACCTTATTTATTTAAGTTTACTTAGGTGTTTTATATATTTGTCTCACCTCATAAGATCATGACACTTGTCACAATCCTATGCAGGGTTAGTGAGAGGTTTGTAACATCTCATATGATCATGACACTTGTCACAATCCTATGTAGGGTTGGTCAGAGGTATTTAGTATAAATACCCCCTATGTAATCTTGTTTTGTTATACTAATTGAATGAATGATTCATGCATTGCCTTGAGTTTAGTATTTCAGTCTCATTCCCTAGTCTATGTGTTTCCCTAGGCCTATTACATTCTTGTCCAATTTTACATGGTACCAGAGTGGGTTAAGGTACCTAGGCTAGCCTAGTAGGGATTATAATCTGAGAATTTCTCTCATAGTCCATATGCTCTTCTCTTACATCTATAAGGGTGATTTTGAGAATCAAAAAGCTGTGAGAAGAATAATCAGATTCTGGGGGGGAGCTTCCTTTTGAATGTTTTAGTTTTAGGTTCCTTTTTGGCATTTAGAGCACGTTGTAGCTCACCATTACATCCAAACATCTTGGATCACTCCCAGTTTGTTCTAGTTGGGCATTGGAGGATCCATCATCAAGTGATTTATGTAACAATTTTGCATGCATCAGGTAGATTATTGGAGCAAATTTTGAAGGTTTTTTTTTGAAAACATATTTTTTCTGTCAAATTGTTTTTTAATTCTCCTCCTAGTCTCTTTTTTATCAAAAATTGATTTTACCGATCTCATCGTAATTTTTTCTATTTTTCATATTTATTGACAAAAAAAAAAATTATTACTAAAAATTAAAAAAATCCCTATTTTAATATTTCAAAAATAAATAAATAATGTTTTTTAAAAAGAAAAAGAAATATCACAATTTTCATATTTAAAAAAAAGCTTTTTTAAAAAATCAAAAACCCCACGTTAGCTTTTTTTTGGGGGGAAAATTATATAAAAAAAACATCAAACTTTTAGTTCAGGACCTACTCACACAGGGCGTGGCCTGGGGGGGGGGCATCGCCCCACCCAGATCTTTCGGCCTATGTAATTTTTTGAAGTTTTTTTACCAAACAAAAAAAAAACTTCATTTTATTACTTTTTTTTTCAAAAAAAAACTCTGTCAAACAAAAAAAAAACAACAAAAACCATACCAAGGTGCTCAACCTTGCTTACATTTTTATTCATTTTTTTAATAAAAAAAACTCTAATGTTTTTTTAAAAAAAAACCAACACACCCAGCCCAATCAATTTTTTGTAAGACCATTTTGGTCAAATTCAGCACCTATATGATTTTTCATTGCTGATTCTATAAATTTGAGTTTGGAAAAACACTTCAAATTCTTGGGTTCTTTCAAATTTGAGTTCTCATCTCCAACAAAAAATTGCCAATTCTCTACAATTTTTAGGGTGGAAAGAAAATACAACAAATTGATTATTGAAGGCACATTCAAACCCATAATTTCCACATTTTTCATGCTTGGGTTTTTGGTCAAAACTGGCTGGAGTTCAAATTTGAATGAAATTCTAGTTTTCCCACACATGGGAAATGTTTTTTTTAACTAAAATTCTGGTCAAATTTGGTGGGTCTCTCTAACATTGGTGGTACCTCTAAACTTAGCGGCCTTCTAAATCTGGTGGATCACCAATTCTTGTATAATTTCTACTAAAGTTGGTAGATTTTTAAAATTAGTGACAGTTTCACTAAATTTGGTGACATGGTGTATGGTCCCCCTCTCCGTTGGTGTTCTTGAATTTATAGTTCAACTTCAAATGACCATATCTTGATCACATAACCTCTGATTTTTGAGAATTTTTTTTTGATTTCAACTATTTTCCACCCTCTATATGGTGGTATAAATGGTTTCTAAAATTTATCAATGGTTTTGAAGTAGTTGGTACTTTTTTACAAGCTTTGCTGATGTGTCATCTATTTTGGACCTCTCAAAACTCCATTTGGGCTCATTCAAAACCTATTTTGAGTGATTTTTTTTAAAAAAAGTGCATGCTTTTTCATGTACTTCATATATATAGTATCAGTTTATATCATTGTCTTGTAAAATTATCACTTACTTATTCTCACCTTCTTTTGATAAAGTGTACACCAATTGTAATCTACCACTTAGCCATTGTTGTAAGTGGGATTTGTAACCACACTATTTATAAAGTGCCAAAATTATTTTTTCTTGGGGGGGGATTCTTGATTTAGTGGATTTTGGTGGGGGGGGGGGGTTGTGTTGGTGTCTTGATCTCCACATTGTGTGTGTATTTACATTTCTTTTGCCATGGGTAATCCTACTTTTTTTGTTAGCTCCATATAATTACAATACATAGAAATCACATGCATGGAGTGTACTAATGGGGAAAGGATACACCCAGTACATTGAGGTTGCATTTTTAGAACCCACTGATCCCAAGGAAAAGACTTCATGGTTAATTAAACACACTAAAACTCTTGGTTATCTATGCACATTTATTTCCTTAGATATAATGTTTCACATTGATAAGTGTAAAAATCCTAAGGAGGCATGGGACATCCTTAAGAAACTATATGATAAAATGAATGAGGTTTAAGGGTATCAAATTGACAATGAACTCTTCAATCTCAATCCATCTTCTTTTGACAACATTTAATACTATGTCACTAAGGTAAATGAAATCTGTGCACAACTCAAGGAATGTGGACTTGATAAAAAGGATATTTAAGTAATTTTCAATGTGCTTGGCAAGCTTCCTACTGAATATGTTAAATTTATATCTAGCTTTCATACTCATCGACTGACAATGGGTCAGGCCTATGCTATGCCCACATTTGAGTCATTTACTAAAATGCTAATGCTTGAGGCAACCAAGTTACTCACTATGGGTCTTCTCAAGCCCTCTAAGTTGCACACATTAATGGCAGGACCTCCTTAACATTCAAAAGGTCCTAATTAGTAGAAACAATAAATTCCAAAGCCATGGAAAGCACCTCCATAGTGTTCACATCTAGCACTAGCAACATCAACATCCTATAAGAAGAAAAAGGATTTTTAAAAGAAGGGATGACCAACTTGCTCAAATTACAATAAAAATGGTCATGATGAGCATCACTGTCATGATGAGCATCACTGTCATGCTAAACAAGTTGATGAATCAAAGCATTTGCTCAAGAAGAACAACATCAATTTTCCATCATCTTATACAAAGGAGTCCTCTCCTTCTACTTCTTCACAATCCAGGAAAAAGAAAGGTCAAGAACTTGTCGTAGCTAGCAAGTCTTCTCAATAATGGATACTTGACTCTAGGGCCACACATCATATGGGTTCTAATCAAGAATAGTTTTATTCATTAGAACCTTGTTCATTGCCTCACATTCTCACATGAGATGATACACTAGTGGAGGTTACTAGAACAAGATCAGTTGTAATGCAAGAAGGCACCTTTTTAGATGTACTTTGTGTTCTAGATTTATGTGTCAACCTTCTCTATGTCTACTAGACCACACATCTTGGAAATAGAAAGAAAGTTGAGTTCTTCCCTAATTCAATAAAAATTCAAGATCTCAAGGATAATGTCTTAGTTACAAAGGTAAAAGCTGATCATGAGTCTTGGCTATATGAATTGTCTCATTTTGTTCCTCATTCCCCTTCTACTACTTTCCTCACTCATATAGATTTAGTGAGTAAACTATGGCATGAGTAGTTTGGCCATCTCAAATACCTCTATCTTCAGAAACTCAACTCAAAGGATATGGTACAAGGATTCCCTCCCATTCATTTTTCCAATGGTATATGTTTAGGTTGTATAATTGGCAAACATCTGGAGGAGACATTTGATAAAGGGTCATCTTGGAGAGCTTCACAAGTCCTTGAATTGGTTAAAATTTATCTTATGGGTCCATTTACCACATTGTCTTTTTATAAAACCTATTATGTCCTTACTTGCATTGATGAATATTCATGTTTTACATGGGTCTACTTCCTTCATTATTAGAATTAAGTCTTCAACTAGTTTCTAGAGTTCAAGGCTCATGCTGAAAAACAATCTAAAAAATCTCTCAAAATTTTTCGCATAGATAATGGTCAAGAATATGTGAATCATCACATTGAACAATTCTATGCACTTGAAGGGATCAACCTCAACATTCTGTCATTTACACATTCTAGCAAAATGGTGTTGTTGAATGAAAAAATCATACCTTAAAGGAAATGGTAACTTGCATGATACATGCTTGCTCTCTTGGTTCATAATTTTGGGTTGAAGCTATTAATTGTGCCACTCACATTCAGAACCACATTCCTCATAAAGCCTTGAAATGTGTTACTCCTTTTGAAGCTTGGTTTGGTCAAAAACCTATTGTAGGACATTTTTGAGTCTTTGGCTCCCCTACATTAGCACAAATTCCTTCAGAGAAATGCAAAGCTCTTCAATAATAGAGTTGACATTGCCTTTTTATTGGCTATCTCGATGGTGTCAAGGGATATCAACTTTTGGATCTAGAGATAAAGGAGCTTTTCATTACAAGGAATGTTAAATTTGAGGAGACAGTTTCTCCCTTGGCCTCTAAAACTTCATCTCCTCCATACACATTGGAATCTAATGATAGTGATTTAGATGACACATCTTCACCTCCACCGAGGCCATATTTTGTAGCTACTACAACTCCATCTTTTTCATCACCTTGATGGGTCTGATAGAGTATTTAGTTAGTAATTACATTTGTTGGAGATCTTTCAAACACTCAAAGTACTTAGTCACAACATCATCATCTTCCACATGTAGACATTGATTTTTTTTGATCCATAATATTTTCATGAAGCATTTGGTCATGCCGAGTGGGACTCAACAATGGAGGAAGAATATAGTTTCTTGATGAGGAACAACACTTGGGATTTAGTCTCCCTTCCAAAGGGAAGGAAAATGGTTCATTGTAAGTGGATCTACTAAATGAAATATGCAATGGATGGAATAATTGATAAGTTTAAAACATGCCTTATTGCCAAAGGTTTATCACAAGTTCTTGGTGTTGATTATATCGAGACCTTTGCACCTATTACTAAGATAAAATCCATTTTTTTAAATCTTGCTATTATTGTAGATCATGGATGGGTTGTACATTATATGGATGTGAATAGTGCATTTCTTCATGTGGACCTTGAAGAATAAATTTACATAGAGCAACCATAAGGGTTTTTTGAAGACTCTTCTTTGGTTTGTCATTTGAGAAAGTCTCTCTTTGGCCTCAAACAAGCCCCTTGAGCTTTGTATGCTAAGATGGAATCATTTTTTATATTGAATGGATTCTCAAATTATCACTTAGATCCTACTATCTACATTTTGAGATAGAATGACTCCCATTTATTGCTTGTCCTCTACATTGATGACTTAATTCTTACTAGGAGCTTTTCATCCATCATTGATAGTGTCAAATCTACTTTGTATGAGCACTTTGCTATGACTGACTTGGGCCTTTTACACTACTTTCTTGGGATTGAGATGACTTAGTTTTGTTTTGGGATCACTATTGCAAAACCCAAGTATGCTCTCGATCTACTTGCTTAATTTAAATGGCTGATTGTAACCCTGCATCGACTCCCTTCCTATTTAGAGTTAAGCTTGAGGCGAAGTGTTCCACTCCACTAGTTGATGCCACTTTATATCATCAACTTATTGGAAGTCTCATCTATTTGACATACACTCACCCTAATATTTATTTTATAGTTGGCATGGTCTATCACTTTATGTAAGAGCCTCATGAACTTCATTAGAAAGTATTCAAATACATCTTATATTAACTCCATCATACTCCTCAACATGGGATACACTATGCAATAGGGATTAGTCTTGACTTAGTTGGATATATAGATTCTAATTGGGATGGCAATTCTAAGGATTGTAAGTCTACATCTAGTTATAATAGTCACTTTGGTTTTGGCCCCATTAGCTAGTAGAGTAAGAATCAACATGCTATTTATCTATCTTTAATTGAAGCTAATTATCGAGGGGTTATTAATGCCACTACTAAAACTATTTGGCTTTAGAATATTCTAACTGAGTTTAACATCACTATTCCATGGCCATTTATCATTCCTTGTGACAATTAGAGTACAATTCAGATCTAAAAGAACCCCATTCATCATCAGTGGACCAAACACATTGAGATCCATATGCACTACATCAAGGAGCTAATTTAGGAGCAAGTCATTGATCTACGCTATTGTCCTATGATAGAGCAAGTTGTAGATATCTTCGCCAAATCTTTTACTGAGAGTAAGTTCCATCATTTATGAACTCTCTTAGGGGTGCGAGACACTACTTTTAGGGGGCAACTTGACCTTCCTTTACCATCCTCTCATGGGGGGGGCGTTTTTCTCCTACAATTTTTCTCCTTCTCTTATGTTTTGAGGGGATTAGTGTGTACATGGGTACCTCATTAGGCTTTGTTTTTAGGACCCATTTCTTATTTTCTACATGATTGAATAAACCCCTAAGTTGCACTTAATGGGGGGTGTTTGTGTGAATAGGGTTATTTCCTATTTAGTTCCATCATCAAGTGTGAATAGGATTATCTCCCTAATCAATTCCACTAATTGATTGCATCTACACCTTATTTAGTTGAGTTTACTTAGGTGTTTTATATATTTGTCTCACCTCACATGATCATGACACTTGTCACAATCCTATATAGGTTTGGTGAGAGGTTTGTCACACCTCATGGGATCATGACACTTGTCATAATCTTGTGTAGGATTGGTGAGAGGTATTTATTATATATACCCCCTACGCAAGCTTGTTTTTTTATACCAATTGAATGAATGATTCATGCATTGCCTTGACTTCAATATTGAATTCTCATTCCCTAGTCTAAGTGCTTCCCTAGGCCTATTAGATTATTGTCCAAAATTAAAAATTGGTGGAATATTGAGTTTATTTTATTATTATATTGGGGTCAGTTGACCCCCAAAATTACAACCTATATAGTCAAAATTAAGTTCATAGGGTTCAATTTCATCCAACTTGCATAACTAATTATAATAATTGATTAATTAGACAAATATGTAAAGAAATATTAAATAATTTATCCCTAAATAATATATTATACTTGTAATTAGGTTCAATAGGTTCATATTAGCACCAATTACCTTCAATTTTGCATTTGTGATAAAATTAGGGTCAATTAATCCATATGTTGCATCTTATACAATCTAAAGTAAGTTAAGGTGTAGTTAAAGCTTAGAATGGGTTTAAACCTAACCTTAGTGAGTTAATTAACCTAAATAGAGTAAAAATGTGTCAAATGGTCATGATTATAACTGAATAGGCATGGGTGAGATATTTTTAGATATTTGACAACTCAGAAAAGGTAATTATGAATTCCTAGGATACTCTTTGATTTTTGAATTTCCTTTTTTAGAATTATATTAATTACTCATGGGTAATGCATTTGATTTGGTTTAGAATTTTAAGTAATTATGTTTAGGATTTTTAGAATTTTCAAGATTTGATTTAATTCATGTGTGTATTTTCTCCATTTAATAGGTCTATAGGCTAAATTGCATGTTGTAATGTTGTGGAATGTTTGGAGATGAAACCGTGAGAGGTTTTTGTTGTTTGTTATTTAGGGATGTCTCAATGGGATTATGAGCCTTGATGAGTATTTAATAAGTGAATTTAGGATGTTTAGTGATTTCTAGGCATAATTTATAAATTCTAGTAGAAATCATTCTAAAGTCCGGTATGAAGCCATTGGTGGTCAATTTTAGGTATCTACAGTTTGCCCCTATTTGGGAAGATGTTAAAAATTGTAGGCATAACAATGTATTTTCAAATAATGAGAAAGTTTTGTATGCCTAAAATAAGATTATAATTGAATAAAAGGCTCCAAAAAATGATTGGGAAGCCTATAATGATGCCCCCTCGAAGGAGTGGCTATCACATGTTTAATGGATGGTCCCTCAAAAAGAAGTAAAAAGAAGAATAAGATTAACCTATGGGTGAGATTAATCCAAATGAGAAAATTATTGCATGTATTAATTAAAAAAAACTAATTTTCCCAAAGGTGGTTATAATCGATAACAAAAGATGAGATACTGATTTACCCATAGGCAGTTATAATCAATGGTAACGACATATGCCCTAGTTAGGGATGATGAGTTAAAAAATAATGATTTACTCATAGGTAGTTATAATCATTAAGATTACCAAGATTGAATATAGATGTTTGATTGATTGTTCCCTAGTAGGGCATATTGGCAAGCATAACTCAAGGATATAACCTGTTGGATATATTAAATAATGAGCAGGCATAAATGTAGATGCAATGGTCTAATGATTGAAGAAGCCACAAATAACCAAACATTGGAAGAGATGAATAGAAGAATAAATATTGATTAATGGAAATTATTAAGTTGTAACTACTAATGTGAAGATTATTTTCCTTATTAATATTGATACAACTAGAATGGTCAATGTGTTGATTTGATCAAGATAGGGTAGGAGGATTTGCCAAGGTTACCAAGGAGAAACTTTTGAAACTCTATTGCTTGTAAGACTTCATTAGCTAATTTTTGCTATAAAATGTGATGATATGCCTCATGATAAAACATCATGAAAACTTTTCCAAAATATGCATAAGGTCTGAATCCCAATCTAATAAATAATTAAAAATAATGTACCAATGATAAAAACTAGATGCCAATGTTGATGTATGAATATGGATGGACTCAAGAAAAATACACAAGGGATAACCTAATGAACACATATAGACTGAGTCAAGGCACAATACTGAAATCAAACAAACATGCAAGTGAACGAATAAACAAACAACATAGAAAATAAAAAAAACAAGAAAGCAAACAAATAGAAAATAAACACACAAAAAACCTAAAAGTCAAAGCAAAAGAAAGCATCCTAATAATGGATTTCCCCTAGTAGGATGGATTGAGGATTACAAACTAGGCTTAAAAAGGACAATTTTTTTTGGATTTTGAAATTTTTGAATATTTTAAAGAATTTTCTAAGCATCTCAACCCAAATGGGAATTACGAGATACTAAATGGTCCAAATCCAAAAATGGTAAGATAATTGTCTTAGGTTTCTCAAAAAATGATGAGAGAATTTATAAAAGAGGGACTAAGTTAACCTCAACATGAATTGAGCATGACCTATATAGTCCCATTAGGATCTCAAGCCATAATAATTCTGCCCATATAAAAGGCATGCATACTCCTACTAACAAGTTCTCAAATTGAGGCAAATGGCTAGGCAAATGAGAATAATATGGCAAGATGATGTGATAATTCATGGTAAATGTGTTGTTACTAATTTACCTATAGATAATTATAATTAGGAAGCAATGATATAAGTTAGTTATACTAATTTTCCCATAGGTGGTAAAAATTAGCAAAACAAAGTGGACTACTGATTTACCCAAAGGCAGTTATAATCAATAGCACCAGTCAAATGGTAAATGAAAGATATCTTACAAATCAACTATCATACTAATTTCATAGACTATCATTTAAATAAAAAATCATAAAACTACTAGAACTGGATTAGAATCCCCTCATGGAAGGTGTAGGAAAAACCAAAGGAACCAAGATCAAAAAAGGGTAGGTATGATGGCAAAAATAGGCTTTGGTCTAATAGAGATGACATGGTAGGATGATATAGGGTATGGCATTGGTTAGGATGATGATGGTATGAAGATTGGATAAAATGGTAAGAGGGTTTCCCCCAAGTGATAGGGTGAGGAAAGTGGCATGGTATGAAATAATGATAAAAGGAATGGCAAAATAAAATAACATGGTACATGTTTTTGGCCTGGGTATGGTAAATGATTCTATTGTTCCTATTGATGTGGAGATGCATGTACTAATCAAAAAAAGATACAATTATAATAATCAATCATGTAAATTTCTAGCCCACACCTCATCTAAATAGCTACTATGTCAAGAACTGGATGCAGATTTAGATGCCAATAATGTTTTTTGATCTTTGTTGGTTGTTGATTCTATTTCCTTCAAACATCGAGATATGGTATATTTGTAGCCTCTATAAAGGAAAGTGCAGCCAAGGATGGTAGATAGGGATAAATGTTGGATGATAGGTTTGATGTGGTTATGTAAAAGTGGATGATAATGGAATGTATAATGATTAGGAAACAAATGAAGATCAAGATTTTTAAGCACACACAATGTTATTGATTCTGGATTTGACATAAATTTGGATGTTTTAGGGGCCAAAGACTTTTGAATATTCTCTCAATAGGACAACCATATTTTTCTATTGTTTGGTCCTGAGAGTATCTACCATTTAATTAGGTTGTATATTAGAATCTATATTAATTTCATCTTTGATTTTGTCATCATCAAGTAGTGAAGGACTATTGTGCTCAGTGATTGGTGCTTCAAATAGGTTTTCACCAATGAATTTATTTTTATTATCTCATAGCACCTATGAGAATGTTTTAATAAATAACATTGAATTTTGAATTTGATTGTCTTTTAGCACCTTTGAAAAGGTTTTAATATAAGTGCTGAGTTTGAAATTTGATTGTCTTCTAGCACCTTCTAAAAGGTTTCACTAGGAGATTTTTCTTCTCTGCATGACTATGGTCTTGGTCCTCATGATATTATACAAATGATATATCGCCATAGATGCATTTCAAGAAGGTGTGATTCTATCGGTCCCAATCGACACTTGTGGGAGATGGAATGTTGATATAATAGCTATGTTGGTTGGTGTTAATGGCATGTGGAATGGGGAGAGGTTGCATAATCCTCATAGAAGATACTAGGAGAATTTGTGTTGATTCTGAATTAATAATCCTAAAAAAACTATAGAAGGATCACAAATGTTTTCAAACTAGTCTACAAGGCATGTTTAACCAATGTTGTATCAACCATGAACACATTCTAATTCTAAATCTGATTTAGACTCAAGGGACTCTAAATCCAATGTTGAGATTGTCATTGATTCTTCTTTTGATGCAAAATATGATTTTGATTCAATAATAAAACTTGACTCTAATGTTGATTCTTCATCTAGTGTGGATGTTGCTATAATGATGTCTTGTTGAATGTTTGGTTTTGGACAAGTAATGGATTGTGATGTCATAATGGGCTCCATAGAGACTAGTTTGTCAAAGTGAGACTCCTCAATGATGGGAAACATGTTAAAAGATAACTCCATAGAGACTAGTTTATTAGATGGAGGTTCTTTAAAAATAGGCATATGGTTGAGGTAATGATTTGCCTAAAGGTGGTTATAATCAATAAGAAGTGACTCAACAAATAATGTCTTATTAGAGTAAGACTCCTTGACAACAGGTATAGTATGAAGAGGTGATTCATCAAAGGGTTGACTCATCACAAATGGTCTAATGTTAGATCTAGTGTCACAAGTTGAAGGGGCTAAAATTATCCCCAATTGACTTAGATTGAACCAATGGACTATTTATTTTATTTTATTATGACATTGGGGTTGAGAGTCCAAAGTTACATCCTTTATAGTCAAATTTAGGTTCACAAGGCTCAATTTCACTCAAATTACATCACTAATTACACCTATTCACTCATTCACTCAATACACCAAGAAATTTAGGA
The DNA here is from genome assembly GCA_037957365.1 of Torreya grandis. Taxonomy (NCBI): domain Eukaryota; kingdom Viridiplantae; phylum Streptophyta; class Pinopsida; order Cupressales; family Taxaceae; genus Torreya; species Torreya grandis. The sequence goes on from JARHVA010000216.1 coordinate 5,340,367, forward strand.
TATTTTAGCCCTAAATCACATCCTATAGTTGTAGTTACATGCAATAGGTTCAAATTGGACTTAATTGTTTCCACCATTAAAAAAATTGACCATTTCATTCTTTTTTGTAATGAAATGGGCTTGGTTGAACCCTAAATCATATTTTATATGGTCAAAATTATGTTTTCAAGTTAAAACTCACCAAAATTTCATAACTATACCCATTATGTCCTTTATGTGGTAGCATATATATTGACACACTCCACTTTTAAGTAAAAAGTAAAAAATAAAAAATGTGAATAGATAGACACATAAACACAAACACGTATACCTAGTTTCATTTTGTTTATTCTTGCTATGCCAAAATAACACACACACACATTATAACACACACACATTATAACACATACGTGTTATATAAAATACATTCTATGCTATGTGTAATTTCAGAAACCATACCTTTTGGCTAAAAAATGGTTTGTATTCTTCAGTCTAAGGCTTGGACTGTAAACACAATTGAATATGATTTTTTTGACATAAAATAAATAAATCCAAATTTCATCATCAAAAACACTATGAATTTCGTTGAGACATTTCATAAAATTATTAAGATGATGTTGAACACACTCTCCTTTTTCCAAATATACATTTTTTTTAATTTTTGGACTATTTTAAGGTTTCCATCTATGTTTATTTCTAACTTTATTTTTTAGGCCACTATATGCCAAAAATATACATGCCTATATATGTTTACATTTCTTTTTCATTCATCCAAATGTGATAAAATTATATGGTAAAAAACTAGGCTTAATTATATACAAATTCCAAAAAATCTAATTTTCATTTTTTGAGGTAGTTAGGAGGCCACACAACTAACTATCCTTTTTTTGCCAGTTTTAAGATCTATTTACTTATAAAATTAATAAAAAAAATTCATCATTATATTTTAAATATAGGTTATAAAATAAATGATCTTATCTAAATTTACACCAAAGGGTTTCAATAATACTAAACAATGCCTAAAAAATGAGGGGTCACATGACTAGCTATCTACTTTATTTTTCTAAAAAAATAGGAGTTTCTCTTCAAAATTTAGATATTTAACCTGGTTATACTTGACCTTTAAAAAAAAAAAATTGTTTTTTAAAAACTAAAATCAAAATTATACAATGCATGCTATTATACTATCTTTAAATTTTGAGTGTAGCCATCTCAAATAATCTACATAAGTTGAGATTTATCAATTTTTAGAAAAAAAGCATGTCCACAAGTAGGCCCCTTTTTTGTCCCCCAACTTTCTAAACTTACCCATTTGTGCATAGTCACCCCAGTTGAATTTTCATTCATGCCAAAGTGGTGTGTATGGGGAAACATAAGTCACACTAGTTCCCCATGCACACTCAACCACCCCTTTATGCCAATTTTACTTTCAATTAGGTCCCTTATAGGCAAAAAGAGACATAAAACACCATATCTAATTACGACCAAGGTAAATGTAAACAATTTTTGGCACATTTATTTATGATCATCCCATATCTATCTAATTTAAAACAAATGTTTGATTATGGTAACATAAGTTGTAATGTGACCCTTACACATCCAACAAACAATTTATGTTTATTTTACTTGAAATTAACTCTATAATATGCCAAAAGTGACACAACAACACCATATACACTTGAAACCATGGAAATGTAATGAATGTTTGGCACATGTATGTGTGATCAACCTAATTTAATTTAAATTCAAGCCAAAATGGTGGGATTTGGGAAATTTATGTCATGATGATGATCCATACACACCAAACCACCACTTTATGTTAATTTCACTTGTGATTAAGTCCCTCATATGCCAAAATCCACACAACAACACCATATCAAATTGTGACTAAGAAAAATGTAGATGATTTGGGACACATATATGTGTGACCACCTAAATTCAATTTGAAATCAAGTAGAAGTGGTATGATTGGGGCAATGTGGATCACATTGGTGACTTGTTCATATCTAACTACCCATTTATGTCATTTTTACTCTATATTATGGGGATTATAGGTTCACAAACAATGTTATATCCATTTTAGACCAACAAAATTCATGCATAGGCACATAAATGCATTCTTATTGATTGCACAATCTCATTATATAGATAAGGGGCTTATACAAAGCCCTATATAATGGTAATTCAATGTGTTTTACCATAAACTCTATGTAATTTATGGGAGAGAACTCAAAAAATATCTAAATTCGATTGAGGTAGATTTACTACTCTATTATTTTGAATTAGACAGACAAGTGCAGAGTTCAAACCTATAGTCTTTAGGTCATGAGTGTAATGCATTGACCAATTAATCTACCTCAATTTGTTGTATATGGATATGACAACAATGAATCAATGCATTATCCATATCCCATATCTATATAGGGAAAGTCCCCACCGAGTTAATTAATCAATGTGAATATTACTATATATGCAATATTATTGGATCCTTTGATTGTAATAAATAATAATGAATGATATGGTAAAACCACTTTTCATCAATGAAAAATGATGTGATCATGTCCACTCCCTACTTTATAGATATATATTTTCATTGGCATTATCACAATATATGTTTTAATTAGCAAAATATATTTGGCACCCCAACCCCACATATAGATTTAGATATAGATTTTCAGTGAATACAAATAGGATCCAAGGTCTATTAATGATATTGGATATATCTATTTTAATCTATCCCTTAAATGAATATATAAATGATTGAATAATTATATAAATGATCAATGCTACTACATTACATATGTAACATATATGGTATGAGCAAAGTGACCCAATCTTCACAATACCTAGCATGCCATGAATGACATGTGTGATGCAGTATATATCCATATCATATAATAAAATGATATCATCTCTATATGTATCATGATTTTAATATGATGGATAATGGAATGGGTGTGGGTAACATGATGTGATGGATAATGATTTCCCTATTGATTCGATAGTTGGTTTTAACCTCTTGAGGTCATTAAATGGGTTTCATTATTTATGAATTACATTAGTGTGTTGGGTCTATTTAATAGTATGATACCATTAAATAAAACTATATATCTTAGTGTGGCAATGTGGGTTCCCTAGCATACTATTTTACCCATACCCTATTGAATTGAATACAATGATGCCATTGGACCATCCATCTAACTAGTGATTGACAACAATGATATCTTTGGGATAATCAAGGGATTTAGTTTGCCAATAAAAACTGTACACAAAGGAAAATCCATCTAACCTATTAATCCATCCTAGTTTAAAGAAGATAAATCTTACTTACACTTCTAATTTTTGATACATTAGATATTTGAGGTCATGACCAAGATGGATCCACTAGACCTAACCAAGGGATATCTTATCATAATAACATAACTATAGAGGGTTTCAAGGCCCATAGTCAAGTAAAACTATGTAATAACCCTAGATATGTCCTATATTTTCATATTCATAAAGTAAATGCAAAGTATAGTAAAAATCTAATCTAGTGATCACCAAAGCTTGTGGCACAAAGTGGGGTAACAAACATAAAAAGTAAACATGCATATGATAATCTTAATTAAATTATGTATAAATAAATCCCTAATGCATGGAGAGAGAAATATATTCAAAAGTTGTTACTTATGCTACTTTTTATACTAAAATACAGGAGTAAATTTAGAGATACTTACCTTAAAGACAAATTGGTTGAGATTCAATCTCTCGCTTGGACAAAGGTGTTTCACAAGAGGTTGTTGTGGTTTGTAAGGATCACTAAATAAGGCCAAAACATATAAGACTTTTCCACAAGATAAGATTCTTCTCCAAGTATGAAACCTAAGCAATGACTCCTCAAGTAGAATGGTCAAAGAATAGATTTTAAATAAGTGCAAATGAATAATTAACTTTGTTCCTCTCTAAGAAATGGCAAAATGAATGCGTATATATAGATGAATCTAACCCTAAACTTTTCTAAAAGTTTAGCCGATAGGGTTAGCCTAATTCAAATATGTATCATTATTTGATAAAAACATGTTATGTCTTGGTCTAGGTTAGTCAAGGCTGACCTAGACCTATAACAAGATTTTAACAAATTAAATACAGTGTCGACCTGGCTGATAGTGTATTATAAAATATTAAAAAGCATTTTAGGCTTAGTAAGGGGCTAAGTAAGGTGGTGAATTACTTGGAGGAGTGTGTAATATAGGAGGAAAAGCTTAGGTAAGTTTATAGGAGAAGGTTGGATTGATATAAAGTGGCAGTATAGGGAACAATAATCCTACAAAACACCAATGGTCTGCCCACCCCTTTCCCAGTGCACCCTTTAAGGCATGCACTCAGAGAGATTGAGAATCGATAGGTTCTTGCAAGAGAGAAAACATAAATAATTGATAAAGTTTGAAAATATTATGTGTATACATAGGACTCACTCAAATATCATCATGTGTCACTTAGGTACAACAGGGTATGGTGCTTTGAGAAAAGAACATAGTAACACACAACACTGAAGCTAAATAAAAATTATAGTATTTTTTAAGAAAAAATAACTAAAAGTAAATGACTAAAATGAAATAATTAAAATAAAATTAATGTATACATACCTTGACTTACCTTTATCACTGAATGGTTGTATGTTGTGTTTGTAGTTTTGATCATGGAGGGCGAAGATATTACTTTGGACAAACCCAATGATACAAAATTAAAGACAAAAAATAAACAATTGTAAGAAATTCAAGATAATTGAAGCAGTGTAGGCATGTACTTAGAAATTTGGTAAGCTAGGGTGATAAATGATAAGTTAAGATCAAATGAGCAAGCTAAATTTTTAGAGTAAATTAGGTAACCAAAAAGCCAAGGCTATTAAATGACCGAACAAGTTAAACATGTAAACCTTAAGTTAGAAAGGCAAACAAAACCAATTCAAAGCAAGGGTACAAGTTAAAATAGTAATCAAACATCAATGTAAAAGTATTAACAATCCTTATTAAACAAAGATGGGAAAGCAATGGTAAAACAATAGTGATAAGTGATCATTAATCATCAATGGAAAACATAAAAGGGAAAGCAACATTAGTGAGTGAGAAGTAATAATCCAATCTCACTCAATAATGGCAAAAACACATGAAATTAGAAATAGACACAATCATCCAAAAAAAAGGGAAGTATAATAAAAATATAGAAATGAATGTAGTTGTTTGAAAAAAGAGGTACAATAATGGAGAATAAATCAGGACAATTCTAGAAATGTAAAGCAATGGTGTAAAGAAAGTAATCCATAGTCACTCAAGCATACTATTTTGTTTCAAAAGATAGATAAAAATGAAATAAAGTAGTTCTATCATATCTTTAATATGTGAAGAAGAGGGAATATACAAGTGGTAAAATAGATTTATAATAAAACTTGCATGTCAAGGGGAGAAATGAAATGGGTGGAGGAGAAAATGAAGGAAAAATCAAGGTAGAGAAACTCTTTTTCAAAGTCAAGACGCTTAAATTAAGTTTGTCAAAACAAGAGTACTATCAACATTAAGGACTCTAAAGAATTTTTCCTAACCACATAAATCTTAGGTCACCAAATAAGGTATGAATATTATCCCATGAAAGATATATTCATGAAATTTAAACTAGACCTAACTTCCCATAATGTGTTCCCTATTCCTAAGGACCCCTTATATAGTTGTCAATATACTATGAAGATTAGATACTTGCATGAAAAAACATGTAAAACCAATAGATTATTTTGAATTATACTATCCCAATCTACTAGCCTACCATACCTCAATAGAACTTAGCTCTATGATGAGGCCAATTATGGAGTTTGAGCTTTAATTGAAGATAAGAGATGTGCTATGAATCACATATTTTGGTGGAATTTTGACTTTTGACTTTATATGTTTCCTTTTGATCATTGCCTTTTATTTCAAGTAATTTGGATTTTAAATTTTGATGGATTTTTCTATTCATCCTCCATACAAATTCAAAAAACTAAACATGGGTACTAAATATGACTATAATTTAAAAACTTTGGACTTGGTTTCTAAGAAAAAGAAATTAGAGAGCACGGTGTCTAAGAGTTTTGTTAATTCATGTGAAATAATAGTTCTATCTTGAATTCAAAATTGTTTTATCCAGAGTGGAATAAAAGGAAAGGAAATCAAGGGGAATGAACATGAAATAATTTTAATTACTTCAAATCATAAAAAATGTGAAAAAGGTGAAAAAGGGATATAATGATAAGGAAGTATGATTCCTCATCATAAGAATGTATGTAAGTGTATTGAAACATGCTAGCATAGTTTGTTGTGCAAGTTTACAAAAGAAGAAAAAATTTAATTTGAGAATATGGGATCACAAACTTGTAACCATTTCTTAATATTCTAAAAAAGGAATAATTGGTTAAACAAAGGTGTTTTTGAATAAAATGATGATTTTATGAGGAGAGCCTGGTCCTATCCATGGTCTTACAATGTAAATCATAAAAGAGAAATCTAAGAGGGTGAAATAAAGGTAAAAATGGTATTTATAAGGAGGGCATGGTCATATCCATGGTCTTACACTAAAATCACAAAAGAGAAAGTCATGAGGGAATGAACAAAGTGTGTGAAAATAAAAAGATACAAATTTTATTTGTGAGGAAAGCCTTGTCCTATTCATGGTTTTACAATGTAAATCACAAAAAAATAATCCAAGAGGATGTAAAAGGTATTATAAAATAACAAAGTAATAAAAGTGAAAGGAATTCATGAGAAAGACTAGGTCCTATCCATAATTTTATAATGCAACTCATGAAAAATAGAAATCAAAGGACTAATAGAAGGAACTAAGGTTTGTGAAAAGAGAAGAATGTTGCAGAGGGTGAGAATCATGAATAAATCCTAAAAAAATTGTTAGTAGGTAGCATATACAAATATGATAAGAAAGGAAAGATATAAGCAAAGAATTTATTCAAGAATTATGCATTTTTGGGCTCTTTAAAAACATGTACTTCATTAGTTTGGAGGTGATAGGTGATAAGAACAATAATATCTCTCAATATATAAGGGCCCCACATTTTTGGGTGCATTTGAATTCTTTATAATGGAAATATTCTAATTTAAGGACTAGATCACCAACATTGAAAGTGGAAACTTTAACCTTTTTATTATGTTTCTTGGCGATACAAGCCTTGTATTGGAGATTATGCTATAGAGTGGCTAGATGATGTTTATCGATAAGATCAAGAGAATGAAGGTTGGTTTCACATAATTCCTCATCAGGAATGATACTATAAAGAGATATACATAAAGAAGTAAGCTCAACTTATAATGGTAAGACAGACTAAGAACCATAAACTAATGATAACATTGTTGCCCCATTGGTAGTATGAATGATAGTATGATAGGCCCAAAGTTTGAGATATAAATGAAGATGCCAATCCATACAGGTTTCACAGATGGTTTTTTGAAGGATTTTATTGATAATTTTACTAGTGGCCTTAGATTGGCCATTGCATTATGGATGGCAAGGGGTTGAAAATTTGTGGGATATTTTGTATTTAACACATAACTACTTCACATCCTTGTTATTGAAATTGACACCATTATCAGAAATGATAGTATGAAGAAATCCAAAATGACAAATGATTTTGTTAAGGATAAACTTAGAAATAGTAGTTCATTTGATGTTGATGAAAGGCATGGCTTCTACCCATTTAGTGAAAATTTAGTAGCCATGATGATAAAACATGACCATATTATGATCTATGTAGTCTTTTAATGAGATTTAATCTCTACATGTAAAATGGCTAGAGAGATTCAAGAGTTTGGAGCTTGGTTGGTGGTGAATGGATTATATCATAATAAAGTTAGTAAGGACTACACTTTATAGTGAACTCCATAGCATCCTTTTTGAGAATAGGCTAGAAGTAACCCATATGTAGGCATTTGCATGTTATATCATGTACACTACAATGACCAACAAAAATGCCCCCATGTGCTTATTCAAGGAGAGGAGGGACCTATTATTTCATTACACAATAGAATAGGGTAACTTCAACATTGTGATAATAAAGGGTGTTATATTGAAAGACATATTTGAAGGTTTGTTTATGAATTCTAGTCTTTTTGTGAGAATCTATGTCTAGAGGATAAGTTTAATATTTGAGGAATTGGATAATGTATTTCTAACACAATCTTTATCAAATGATGATAGCCTCAATATGACATATACGTGAATCTTGTAGTTGGATATAAAATGGGGATTTTTTTATCTAAATAATAAATTAAGAATCATTGAGAACTTGATTTAGATGAAATAAGGATGTCGAAGAAGTAATAAAACCACCAATGGAGTTTTCATATCTTAGAATGGGATATATGGTAAAATAAGTGAATTATTTGGTGAGGGTAGTAGCTATTTGATGATAAGTGATAATATTTTAACTTTTACAATGATAATCACCATTAACCTAATGGCAGATGAGTTAGGAGTCACCCAAAGTGTACATATATGTAATATATAAGTCAAGTGATACTTTCATGCCTAAGATTAATGATTCATATTTTTCCATGTTATTAGTGACATAAAAGTTAATACATAATGCCAAATGTATTATTTTACCATGAGGAATAGTTAGAATATAATGTGACCCAATTCCTTGGAGACATTTGGCATCATCAAAATGTAGGGTCTAGGTATCTTTGTGCAAATCAATCTTGATTTCAAGGAGTTTTTAGATAACTAATTTGGATTTAGTAGTATCAGGAATGACATAAGAATTTTATTGATTATTTGTTTCTCAGTTAACAATGAAGTTATGGAAGTAATATTTAAGAGATATCCTAATTGAGACCTTTAATATAGAGAATGTTATCATCAGGGAGACTATCTTGAAGATGATTGGTAGTAGGTATGGGTGTAACTACAAGTTGGTCGGTAATGACTTGTCCTTTGACATATTTTTGTGTTATGATACAAAGGTCAAATTACATTAACATAACCATCCACTTTCCAATTCTATCTCCAGGTAAAAAGGCTTTGGATAAAAAGTGACGAAGTGGGTCGGAATGAGCTATGACATAAGTTGTTTGATAGAGCATGTAGTGATGAAGATTTTTAATGGTGTAATAGATAGAAAGGTAATCATGTTATACTTTTTTATAACATTTTTTTGTAATAAATGAGGCCTCAACTAATATATTAGATAACATACTCTGTTCCAGTATCATCTTGTTGGGTAAACATTGCCCTAACTGATATGGGTGTAAAATAAGTGTAAAAAATCAAATTATGATCATTAAAAGGTGGACTAAGGGTAGGAAGATGGAGTAATGATTATTTAATGTTGTCAAATTTATTCTAATAAGGATTGGTCCATTCTAAATAATTATATTTCTTAAGAAGCAATTAATAGAATAAATGCGATAAACCATTTCAAGGATGAATCATCATATTTCCCCAAGTTTACCAAGGTAAGTATTAATACATGGAATGGAACAAGGAATAGGCATTTCTTGGAAGCACAGTGACTAGTGGGGTGAATTAGTCTTCAAAACATTCATTCAATTAAACTTAACATTCATAATCCATTCATATAAGTACATATATCTAACATGCATAAACAACCATATAAGAGCATGAAACAAGATAACACAACATATATATGAGAAACCATCAAGGGGAATAAAACCCAATGATATTTTCAAATGGAATAAAATCATATAAGATAAAAACCAATATTTAGTTAATCAACAACTCCACATGGAGCACCAACCCAAACTAGTTATGTACCCACTTGACTAGGCTTAACAATCACCCACTTGAAAGGAGGCACCAACAACCTAGACGACTCAAAACCAGCTCAACAACCTAATTTATTTGATAATATTCATAACACTATGTTTATCAGCGAATTTTTGATGAACACCTCTTCATATCTTCACACTCTTATCCCTTTCAAACTGCCTTTTAGGCCTATTTGCTCAACTAGGTCTCTTTAAGACTAATTAGGTCATATGACCTTGATATTCATATTAATAGCTCATATTAGATATTAATTAAATATCATATACACATATATAATGATACATATTACCTCCTTTTACTCCTAAATATTATTTTTCTTTTACTTTTACTTAACATACACAAATAGGCCTAAAACTACCATGTATTTATACAAGCCTCTTGCTCATATATCTCTTGGTTAAATACACACACTTTAACACTTAGATTTTCCACATAATATTTATTATGACATATAATAATAATAATAAATCACAATCTCAAGTTTTTCACAACTCAATAGGCTACATTCCTTCTTTAGGTCTCATGGAGACCTATTAGGCCTTCTTAGTCACCCGTTACACTTTGCCTTCCTTGGAACACTTTAAAAATATATACATGAAAGGAAAAATTAATATAAAAATTAAATAGACCCAAAATAATCTCATATTATGTACATGCCATATTTTATGTCCAACCATGACTTGAAAAACTCCGTTAGCATTGTTCACATTAGGCCTGTGTGTACTCAAACACTATCTGATCTCTCTCATGCTTGATCACCTACATGTAATGTAACCAAAAGATAAAAAACATGTTTAAAGAATATATATGACCTTAATTTAATCTTAATTCACTTGGTACACTCTGACTCAATGACCAACATTGGTCTTACTCACCCTTTAGGTCTCATAGAGACCTACTTCATTAGGTCTACTCTTTTGATGATGAGACTTGATATTTTTGGGTCCATAAAGCCTTATCCATCCATAAAAAACCACTAAAACACTTTTATAATGACTTATTCTGACATATTTCATTATTTTTTATATCCATATCCTTTGTTCATACTCTGAAGCTCTCTTTAGGACAAACTCCCTTATTAGGCTTGTCCACCTCAGAAACTGTCTTGCAAGAATGAAGTTTAAAAACTCATTTAGTAGATATCCCATGAAAAATTAAAAATATATAAATATAATAAATGACATAATTAACATACCCAACTACTTGGAATAACTTCACTCAAAAAATAATGGCTCAAGAATAACTTTGCAACTTGCTCACGCAGAACTGCCAAAATACTAAATAATATAGTCATAAGGAATTAAACTTCAAACATATGTGTAGACACTTTTATTGAATATTTATTCATAAAAATGATCTTATGACATATTTATATAATCTTAAAATAAAAAACTCACAAGGTATAATGGAAAATATTTATCTTACAAACCAATTACTTAACTTATAATCTCATAGTCCAATCCTAAACAGACAAGCCATTTTATGAACACAGTTTATTTTATTATACTAACCTAAAAAACTTATACCAGGAATTAACATGAATTAAAATTCATGGATAAAAACTTAATGCAATAAATTTCATTGCTTTCATGAAATTACACTCAAATCTAACTTTTCATCACTGCAACTTAGAACTGCCAAGACTGTAAAAAAACACAGTCATGAAACATTGACCTTCTAACACCTATATAAGAAATTTAAAAGAATAAAAATTCATAAAAATTATTCTTTGAAATTTACATATGATATTTAAATACAAAATAAATTTTATCTAATGTCAAATATTGGTCTTGTAGACCAATCTTTTGACCTCTCTCCTCAAAGTCACACCAAAATGAGATAAGCCATTTTGGTTTCAAATTTTTAACCACTTTAATTGACTATAAAACATTATACAAAGCATGGATATTAATTTAAACTCCCCCCAAAAAAAACCATTCACTCCAATGAATCATTCTTCCATGAAATCATACCAAAAACCAACTTCTCAAACTACTTGGGTTTTGCACTATTCTTCATTAGGCTTGTTAGTGACTGGTCAACTTGGATCACAAATTTGGAACACTTACGCACTATAAAAAATCCAAAAACCAGCAAGGACATCATATATGAGTCTCATCCAATAAAACTTTTTACAGCTACAACAACTTCAAAAACAAGCTTATATCTTCACATTTTCTCTCTCTTCTTTCTAACCACCACCACCTAGAGGTGCCTATGAAATTTTAATATAATCTCGTAACACTTAGCTAAGAATTAAAAACCATCATAATTACTTTTGAATATTATATTCAACATCAAGTCACTATTAGGGTTCTAAGAGAGTTTAAACACACTTCTAATGTTAATGATTATTCATAAAGCATAGCCCCTAAATCTAAAAATTAATACCTATAATTTTTAGATAGGACCCTTCCCCATATACCATGAATATATTATGTTTCCATGCTGAGGTTTGATAAGCTAAAAAACATAATAAAATCCTTCTCGAGTTGAGAACCCTCCATTCTACACATTCAAGAGACCTCTAAACACATTTTCATGACTTTTACTAAAAACTATGACCCTAAACTTGGTAAAAATACTTGAAACAACATGAAACACTTATTAAAACACTCATCTATCCATAATTACCTTGGAAACAAAACCTCATTCCCCATTAGGCCATACTCTCTCTACATCATGGTCTTCATGCTACATTAGACCTAGAAACACACCTTAATGCCACTATAAATATACTATACACATGATACACATTCTAACTAAACCTAATAAAAAATTTCATGCCTCTATACATACATATTACCAAGTTACCATACTCATCTATTCTCACAAGGACTTTACATGCCATGACTAGTTTTAGGATACTCTATCACTTGACCTCCATGCCTCTTTTCATGATCTCAACACCTCACTTTCATTCTCAACATATCACTCTCATGCCAATAAAAAAATGTCAAACATCCTTATACAACCTTATCTCACCATGAAATCAAGCTTATGCCTTCATGCAAGTCTCTTTATGTCATAACTAAGCTTAACAAGACACCTTGTCCTCAAAGACACTTGATATAAATATTATATAACCTTTAAAAGCCTAAGAACATCCATATTACCATGCCTCTTCATGAAAAAGACTAGGAATCGTATGCACATACCTTCTCAAGACACTACTAGGCACAAGCACTTATAAATTTTGACAACAAGGCCCTTCCATGCTAACCTTTGCATCACTTATGCAAACATAAGAACCTATACCAATCATATATTACACTCTTAGAATCACTATAACATTGATAAATATTCTCTCTCATAGTTACACTCCTCAATGACCTCATGAAAACCTATGACCTCATGACCATTCCAACTAAGCTTCAACACTTTAGCTTGTTATAACGCAATAATCACTAGAGAACCATTGAGACATCAACCTTATTCACCATGATTACACTCTCTCTAATAGAAACAACACTCACTATGATTGGCATAAATACTCATCATACACACACCTCAAATCTTACTTGACCATACACCTTCATAAGAACCTTTGACATCAATGACAAAATCAATTCCAAAACTCAACAATCAATGATAATGCTCAATAATCTCCCCCTTTGTCATTGATGGAAAACACACTTATAAAATTATGGTAACCACTCTTGATAGAAACCATCTCCTAGATATAGATCTTACATTTTTTCCATTTTTGATCTTTCTCTCCCTTTTCATTAATGACAAAGGGTCACCTACAACTTCTATAATCACACTTTCTCCCACTGAGCTGATAATACCTCTCAAAGATGTTATATGAAACATAACCTTCAAAAACTATGGCAACCACTCTCAAAAACTTCTCTCAATCAGGTCACTTCTCCTTCATTCTAACTATCTTCCATTTTCATATCATTCTCCCAGCTAGTCCATCAAAAACTCAACAAATAGAATCTATAAAGCATATGAAACACATGATCCCCTTAAATCCATGCATACCTCTATACTGATATCAAAAGTGACCACTCTTTTGACAAAAAACTTAGAGCTACCAAGCTCCCCCTTAGACCAAACATATCTACTTTAAATGAATTAGGAACTCAAGATCACTTACCTTCTTTGACATGACTGAAGAAGATCAAACTCTTGATCACACACTATTATAAGTTGTCATTTATCACATGTGTTTGATCCTATCATTGATGCCAATGTGAGAGTTATCTTTGAGGTCATTAATGTCAAAGGAAGTATGAGGTCTTGTGTGTTCAAAGAAGGCTAGCTCAGTCTTAGATAGTGACCTATATGGTCTGAGGAGACTTGGTCAAATGAGAATAATGGGAGATGAATTGGAGGTGAGTAATGAGCTACAATATATGTCTTGAAGTTATCAAAGTGATATGGTACCTTGAAGGTATGTTTGATGGCCTAGTTCCTAAGCATAAAAGTGGCTTGTAGTAGCATGGTGATGATAATATAGGTATATATGAGCTTGAAGTTGTGAAAAATAGTGGTAGAGTATATTAGAGGATGTTGGAAAAATGTGTCAACATGTGTATAAGGCATGAAATCCTTCAAAATAACTCTAAGGCTAGGTATTGAGGCTTAGCTCCTACATGAGAAACTTAGTAAGGAGGCATAGGATTGGTAGCTTGTTGAGAAGAGCACTATGATTCCTTTGTGAAGAATGATGGTAGCTTGTGATATTGGTATGCTGTCATTTGAAATGAGGATAAGGTGTTGAGTATAATGCAAGAAGTTTCCAAGTTCATTCAATATCTAAGTGTGACTAGTAGTTCAAGGTCTAACATGCATAAAGACCTAGTGTGACCTAATGAAGGGTCAAGATGAGTTTCCAAAGATTTTTAAGCACATGTAAGCATTTATTTAAGTTTTATGGGTTATGTAAATGTTTTTGACCAAGTCTTAGGTCATGGATTGAAGGATAAATAAAGAAAACATGTTTTGAGGTCTTATATGTATGCAAATTGAAGAGTTGCAAACCCAAGAAGGAAGTTTAGATGCTCATTGACACATGTGATCATTGAATGGGAAGCTGAGATATTTGGGAGAGATGGAAAATGGTCCTAATAAGTTTTTACAAGAATTATTTTGGCATTTAATGGGTGATACTATATGAACAATTGTCAAGGATGGAAACTAGTCCAAAACCCTCTCAAAACCCTTATAATGACTTGATTAGAGAAATATTATTATAAAGTGCCTAGAATGTATGGGTAAGGAAAATTTTATGATTGTATGTTATATATTACTCCATAAATAATCTTTAGGTGGTAATGGTGTGTTAGGATAGTGAGTAAAAGCTACATAAAAATGTCTATTTTTGAAGAATTTGATGCTATGGGTAGGGTTGACCAGGTCAATACATGAAAGTGGATGGAGGTTTAAGGTCAAGAATTTTTATTTATGTCCATTTTTTTTTTGGAAAATTTATATTCTCTATGTCAACTAATTTTCTTACCCAATTTGACCTATTGCTAAACTTGCAAAAATTGAAAACAATGAGAAAAATCAGTCAAAATGAGAAAGAGATTAAGGATTAGTTTTAGATGATTAGGGATGTATCCAGTTGTTTTTTATATTTTTTTAATAAATATAAATCATGTTACTAATGGTTTATAAAGTTTTAATATTCTCACATATAGGCAAGAAAGTTCTCTCAAGATGACATGTCTAGTGAAGTTGAATAGTGAAGGTGTATGTTTCAAAGAATAGTCTATATATTCCATATTTGATATTTTAACTCAATACATATGTGTTTAAAGATGATATAAGGATGAATAAGGATAACCTAAATTATTTATAAGTTCTTGGAAGTAGTTATACATATGTTGGAAGTCATGTTCACCATGATTGGTTCTTAGGATAGTTTGACTGTGTTAGGTGTACTAGGTGAAGTGAAGAGTATGAGACTCTTTTATTGAAGTTGTTGATTAAAGTAAAATTATTATAATTTTTTCATAAATAAATTACCTATTAATACTTTATTTGAATTTGAGATATAGGTTAATAATTTGTAATGTGGAAGACAAAATGGCTTGTCAAACTGTGTGAGGGTTGTGAGAGAATAACTTGATAAATTGGTCTATAATACCAATGGTTGACACTATAAATTTATATTTATCCATTTGGGAATGAGATATAAGTATAATATATAATACTAATGTGAAGGATAATTCATGAATGTTTAATTGCAAATGTTAAATATAAACTTTTACATGATTGTGTTTTTAGAGCTATAGGCAGTTCTAAGAGGTCATATTGCATAGATGAGTTTGGGTCATTTTGTATAGATTTAAAGAATATATTGAATATGAGGATGTTATATAAGTCTCAAAGGTTCATGTATTTTTTTTAATTCATGAGAAGTTCCTTTATAGTTGTTAGTGATCAGATTATTTTGGTTGTACTTTGGCAGTGTTTGGTCATTCTGAGTGGTCATGTTACAAGAATGGGTTTGAGGCCTTTTGGCCTATTTGGTGATATATAATGGACATGGTGATGACCATGAGGTCATGAATTATGTTTTAATGTGATTTTATCATGTGGTTGCTTGATAAAATTCATTATATTCTTCATTTTTATGAGATAGACTTTTCTTGTGCATAAAGGGCTAATGATGAGTAGGCCTAATAACTTGGTTCAAGAGGTGAATTAAACTTAAAAGTGGTATGGAAATTAATTAATGTCATAATGGGTATATTTAATAAATTTTAAAAAGTTTTTAAAGTTTTTTTGGAGGCTAAAGGTGGTCTAAGAGGTCAGAAGTGTAATGTGTGCTTATGACAGACCTAATTACAATAGGTCTCCTTTAGGCCTAATAGTGGTATTGGTCTTAATGAGCTTGTCCAGCCTATATGGTGAGTGTTTTATATGTGAGACTATGTTATGACACATTCCAAGGGTAAACCAAGTGTGATAAGGTTATTTTTCAACCAATATGGGTAATAGGAAGTGTTTTATATAAAAGCAAAGCCTAATTGACCTATTTGAGTGAGTTAGAGAGTTGAATATAAAAGCAAAGAAAATAGATCTCAGAGGAGAAGAAACAAGTCATTGAGGACCATAAAAATAAGATAGAAATAATGATTAACATCTATCAGATCTTTTTTAGGTGGATGATAAGGTCAATTAACCTAATGAACTAGAAGAGGCATGTTGAGTGAGTGAGCCTAAAAGGTTGTTTGAAAGGGGCAAGAGGTTGAAGTGAGATGAATGAGGTGAGATACCATCATTAGATTCATTATAGGTTTGTTACAAGTATATGATAGTGAGTGGATTTTAGGATAGATAAGAGAGAGATGAAGAAGAGATCACCATTAGTTGAGAGAGTAACAAGGTGTCTTGAGGTGATTAAGCTTGTCTTGGCTAGGTTGGTGCTTAGTCAAAAAGGGATTTGGATCTGAATTACAAGTTGGATATTTAAGAAGTGTCATTGAAGTGGTTGGGTTGGTGCCAATTCAGTTAGGGGGTTGGATCCTCCTTTCAAGTTGGATATTAATAAAGGACTAGTTGGGTTGGTGCATAACTAGTGAGGGGTTTGTACTCCTTATGGGGTTGGTGCCTCACTGAATGTTGTTTCATTACTTATAGGATAGTAGTCAAAGTGGTGTGATAGTGGGTTTTATTCCCCATGAGGGTTTACCACATAGATACTATGTTCATGTATTATGCTTCTTCTTCATACTTGTTTTCATGGTTGATTGTACATTATTATATCTTTATGTTAGCTTGAAAGGTTAAATAATGATGAATAGAGTTGAGTTAAATGTTTTCACACTAATTTACCCCTCCCCCTCTCAGTGGTTGTGCTTTCAATAATTGGTATCATATATTTATCCTTTGGATAAATCTTAATAGCTTAAAGGTGATCCTAAAAGCACAAGATGGGTAAGTAGCTAAGGAAATAAAATCAAGATTTGAAATTTGTGGTCAAATATCTTGGAGAATAGATATGTAATTTGAAGGGTGACATGGCCAAAGATGATACAAAGGATGAGAAGGTAATAAAATATCTTAAATATTTGTTAGTTATTTCTAATGCAAGCATAAAATCAATAGAGAAAGAATGCAAGCGGTTCAAGATAGAATTGGAGGAGCTCATAGTCAAGATGAGCAAGTTTCAAGAAGTTGAAAAGGACAATAGTAAAGAGTCATCTAAAGTCAAGAAGGTTGATCATCACTCTAGTGAGAACAATAAGAACAAAGGCAATAATAAGGCAAATCAAGTTAGGTATCCCAATGCATTTAGACATTCAAGCTCACTTCATGGTCACTATTTTATGTGCCATAAGGTTGGTCATAGAGAAAAGAATTACAAAATGGCCTCAAGTAATGAGTGTTCATGGTATCTTGGAATAATAAACAATTAGAGTGAAGGTAATTTCAATAGTACTATTTTCTATAGTCTCCATAAGACTGGTCACATTGATAGATTCTTCTCAAGTAGGTTCTCAAGTCATGATAAGAGATATGGAGCATCTAGACTAAATGAGAAAACTCGAACATGGATATGGAGACCAAAGTCAGTAAGGGTAGATTAGATTGGGCTCGAGAGTGAAGATGGATTAATTTCTATAGTAGAGAAAGAATCAAATAAGAAGATAGTTTCAATAAGGAGAAGATGAACAACATCATGGATGTTGAGGATAGTGAGCCAAAGAAGGTTGAAAAGCTTAAAAGGATTATAAATGAAAGACATAAGTTTCATAAGTAAAAAATGACCAAGGAGGTAAGAAATGAGATGTGGACATCTTCTGAGTTCACTTTTTATTAATACCTATGGAATGGGGTGTCTCTATCTAAGCAAAAATGAGTGGTGGCTTGTTAAGGGTTTGTGATGAGCAGAAATATGTTGACAAGATCCATTGGTGATATGAGGTCTATTTAAGCCTTCATGTTGGATAAAGGTATGAATGTATATCCTTATTTATATTGGTATGGTGGTTGAACATGTTTGCATTGAGATCTTTGAAATGTTTATAGGTCTAAAAGAATGCTTGGGGAACATGTGTGAGGTGATTAAAGTGGTCAAGAAGTTTATTTTGCTATGGTTAGATACAAAAGATTTTGTGTATGGTCAAATTGATCCTAGTTAAGAAGGTCTAACTCAAAAGACAAAGATATGAGGGTGTCAAGTGTTTTATAAATACAATAAGTGAAATGTTTCCATTATAAGTTCATGTCTATAATACATGTGTAAATTCAAGTTGATATATAATAATACACTAACATAAATAGTGGATTAATAGTTGAAGATTAGTTTGTAAGACTAATTCTAATAGAGGTAGGATTATGGAAATGGCTTCTAAGACATAAATAGTGAATATATGTTCAAAATATATGATAAATCATCATTATAAGGTTTTAAAGTAAGGTATGCATGAATATGGGGGGAGATATTCAAGTTGATCTTCATCCCCAAGACTAGTTATTAAAACTAAAAGAGTCAAGGTATAGGCTATTGAGGTCAAGATTGCGTTGAGCTTGTCTAAGCTATGATGGCTTGTTAATCATAAAGAATATATAATGATGAATATATCTATTTAAGATTATTCTCATATGGTGAAATCATGTTGTTACTATAGGAAAAATTCTCATAAATCTGTATGCAAACCTATTTTGTTGAAGTGACCTATTGAAGGTACCATGAGCTGAGTCAAGCCCTCATTACTTGAGGAGTTTGTTTGAGGACTGTGGATATTTCATAAGGTAAACAAATGAGTTTTATATCTATTGTAAATAGTTGATTTTTAGTTTAAAATAATATGATATAGGTGGAGCATAGACAAAGTGGGAGTTTGACTATTTAGTGAAATGATCAGGTCTAAGGATCAATGGACTATGTGTATATGACCTTTGTCATTAATGTCAAAAGGGGAAAATGACTTTATTAAGAAATCCAACTTGAGGAGATATGCAAATGGTTTGCTATGGTAGAGTGTTTTTCATCAATGAAAAAGGGGGATATTGTTTTAAGTTGTCATTGATGTCATGTGTTTGAGCCTATCATTGATGCCAAGGTGAGAGTTGTCTTTGAGGTCATTAATGTCAAAGTAAGTGTGAGGTCTTATGTGTTCAAAGAAGGCTAGCTTAGTCTTGGGTAGTGACCTATATGTTCTAAGGAGACTTGATCAAAGGATAACTATGGGATATGATTTGGAGGTGAGTAATAAGCTATAGTATATGTCTTTAATTTCTTAAAGTGATATGGTACCTTGAAGGTCTATTTGATGGCCTAGTTCCTAAACATGGATGTGGCTTGTAGTAGCATGGCGATGATGATATAGGTATATATGAGATTGAAGTTGTGAAAAATAGTGGTAGAGAATATGAGATGATGTTGGAAAAATGTTTCAACATGTGTATAAGGAAAAGAAGCCTTCAAAATAACTTCAAGGTTAGGTATTAAGGCTTAGCTCTTGCATGAAAAACCTAGTAAGAAGACACAAGCTTGGTAGCTTGTTGAGAAGAGTAGTGTGAGACATATGTGGAGAAGCATGGTATATTATTAGATTTGTATGATTTAATTTTACATGAGGATTAGTTTTTGAGTATAATTCAAGAAGTTTCTAAGTGCATTAAATATCCAAGTGTGATTAGCAGTTCAAGGTCTAACATGCATGGAGACCTAGTGTGACCTAATGAAGGGTCAAGATGAGTTTCCAAAGTTTTTTAAGAACATGTGATAATGGATTGAGGTTTAAAATTTAATTTAAATGGTTTTAACCAATTTTAAGGTCATGAATTGAAGGAGAAAGCAAGAAAACATGTTTTGAGGTCTTCTATATATGTAGATTAAAGAGTTACAAACCTAAGAAGGAATTTTAGATGATCATTGGAATGTATAATAATTTAATGGGAGGATTATATATTTGGGATAGATTTAAAAGTGTCCTAATAATGTTTTTCAAGCATTATTTTGGCATTTGAGTGGTAATACTATATGAACAATCATCAAGGATGAAAACTAGTCCAAAACATCCTTAAAACCCTCACAATGACCCAATTAGAGAAATATTATTATAAACTAAATAAAATGGATGTGTAAGGAAATTTTTATTATTATAGGTTATAGAGTAATCCATTAGGAATCTCCAGGTAATAATGGTGTGTTAAGATAGTGAGTAAAAGCTACAACAAATGCTTGTTTCTAAAGATTTTGATGCTATAGGCAGGGTTTACCAGGTCAATACATGTAAGTGGATGGATGTTGAAGGTAAATAATTTTTATTTATGTACATTGTGTTTTTTGGACAAGTTATAGTCTCTATGTTAACTAATTTTCTCACCCAAGTTGACCTATCACTAAACTTACAAAGAGTGAAAACAGTGAGAAAAACTAGTCAAAGTTAGAAAGAGATTAGGGATTGGTTTCAGATGATTAGGGATGTATCAAATTATTTGGGGTAAATTTTTAATACCTAAACCTAATTTTTTATTATTTTATAAAGTTTTAATATGCTCACATACATACTATAAAGTGCTCTCAAGATGCCATGTTTAGTGAAGTTGAACAATGAAGGTGTATGTTTCAAAGAATGGTCTATATATTCCATATTTTATATTTGAACTATATACCTATGAATTTGAAAATTATTTGAGGATGTTGAAGGATCACCTGATTTTTTTATAATTTATTGGAAGTGGTTATACATATGTTTGAAGTCATGTTCACCATGACTAGTTCTTAAGATAATTTAACTTTTCCAAGTGTGTTAGGTTAATTAAAGAGTGTGAGACTCTTTGACTAAAGTTGTTGCATATAATGAAATTAAAATTAATTTTTAAGACATAAAATACCTATTAATACTTCATTTAATGTGGAGATATATGTTAATAATTTTTAATGTGGAATCCAAAATGGCTTATCAAACTGTGTGAGGATTGTGAGAGAATAACTTGATAAATTGGTCTATAAAACCAATGGTTGACACTAGAAATTTATATCTATCCATTGGGGAATGATATATAATTATCATATAAACTATTAATGTGAATTATAATTCATTTAAGTTTCATTTAACATGTTAAATATAAACTTTTACATGACTATGTTTTTGGATCTACAGGCAATTCTAAGTGGTCATATTGCATAGATGAGTTTGGGGAATTTTGTTTATATTTGAAGAATATATTAAATATGAGGATGTTATATAAGTATAAAATTTTCATGGGAATTTTTTTTATTAAATGATAAGTGTCTTTACATTTTTTAGTTAACAAATGTTTTTTACTCTACTTTGGCAGTGTTTGACCGTTCTGAGTGGTCATGTTGCAAGAGTGGGTTTGAGGCATTTTGGCCTATTTGGTGATTCAAAATGGACATGGTAATGACCATGAGGTCATGAAGGATATTTTAAATTTATTTTATCATGTGGTTTTTTTATAAAAATTATTTTATTGTTCAATTTTATGAGATAGAGTTTTCTTATGTATAAAGGGCTAATGGTGAGTAGGCCTAATAGCTTGGTTCAAGTGGTGAATTGAACTTATAGGTGGTATGGAACTAAATGGATGTAATAATGGGTATATTTAAGAATTTTTTTGAGGTTAAAGGTGGTCTAAGAGGTCAAAAGTGTAATGTGTGCTTATGATAGACCTAATTGCATTAGGTCTCCTTTAGGCCTAAAGATGGTATTGGTCCTCATGAGATTTAACAACATATATGGTGAGTTTTTTATACATGAAACATGTGTTATGACCCATTAAAAGTGTAAAAAAAAGTGTGGTAAGGTTCTTGGCTGACCAAGATGGGTAAGAGGAAGTGTTTGATATAAAAGCAAGGCCTAATTGGCCTATTTGAGTAAGTTAGAGAGTTGAAGATAGAATTGAAGAAAAGATATCTTGGAGGAGAAGAAGTATGTAATTAATGACCATAAAAATAATATATAAATCATTATGAACATATAAAAAATCTTCTATAGGTGTATTACAATTTCAATTGACTTAATGAGCCTAGAAGAGGCATGTTGAGCGAGTGAGCCTAGAAGTTTGTTTGAGAGGGGTAGAAGGTTGAAGTGAGATGAATGAGGTGAGAGACCATAAGTATATTTATTATATGTGTGACATAGGTATATTAAATTTATTATATTTTAGTATAGAGAATAGAGAGAGAGAGATATATTTGAAGAAGAGATCACCATCAGTTGAGAGAGCAATCAGGTGTCTTGAGGTGATTAAGCTTGTCTTGGTTGGGTTAGTGCTTAGTCAAGAAAGGAGTTGGAGCTGAATTGTAGGTTATAAATTTTAGAAGTGTCTTTTAAGTGGTTTTTTTGGTTCCAAGTCACTTATGGGTTTGGATCCTCCTTAAAATTTGGATCATGCTAAAGAACTAGTTGGATTGGTGCCTAACTAGTGAGGGGTTGGTGACTCACTAAAATGTTATTTAATTGCTTATATAATAATAGTCCAAGTGGTGTGATAGTGGGTTTTATTCCCCATGAGGTTTTACCACATAGATAATATGTTCATATGTTATGCTTCTACTTCATACTTGTTTGCATGGTTGATTTTACATTGCTCTATCTTTGTGTTCTCTTGAATGGTTAATGAATGATGAATGGAATTGAATGAAATGTTTGCACATTGATTAACCCCCTCCCCCCCTCAATGGATGTATTTATAACACACACTAGGATACCATACTCTTGACATATCTATAGAATTGGGAACTCTTAAACCATCCTCATCTTCCTTCAAGCATCTTAAAACTAATACCCCTTCTTAATACAGATCAAGCTCAATTACTCACACAAATAGAGACCAAATTTTATACCTACTACACTTAAAACCTTAGATTTACCAAAATATAAATGGATAATATACATCTTCATCTCCTTGCTTTCAACACATAAAACCTTGAATCTTCTCAAATGAAACATTTTTTGAATACAACCTCATGCTTCTACTGATAGAATAATGTCTTCATGAAGCCTAATGGAGCCACATCTTTTTATAGGGCACTAAAACCCCATAAACTTAGGATATTCCCAAATATCCAATCCAATATTCAAGGTACATATATGTTCCTTGATATCCTTGACCATATATCTTAGCTTATGCTTCCTCTTATTTTGGTGCTTCAAATTATCTAGGGAACTTATGAGCTTAGCTTTAAG
Source organism: Torreya grandis (assembly GCA_037957365.1). NCBI lineage: Eukaryota > Viridiplantae > Streptophyta > Pinopsida > Cupressales > Taxaceae > Torreya > Torreya grandis. The sequence continues at coordinate 5,364,285 of JARHVA010000216.1, forward strand.
ATCTACTTTAGCTTCTCTTTCTTTACTGTCATAGTAGACTTCTTCATCATACATGTTATCTTCTTCCTTGGAAAAACTTGCTTATTTATCCAAGAATATAAATCCATTTCCAAATTGATCAACATAGTCATCATCATCATCAGGAACATTATTATTACTTACCTCAAATGAAATTTTCAACCTCTCTCTTATATACTTGGCTTGTGAACTGAAAAGATCATTATTGCTATCATGATAAACACTATCATCATCACAAGCCATGCTTGTACTTCTTAGGATAACCTTAAAGATGTTAGGTCTGATCCAAAGGACATAATATGATACCAATTATTTGAGGCATAATGATTAAGATGAGGGGGGGGGGGTGAATCAGTCTTCAAAACATTCATTCAATTCAACTTAACATTCATGATCCATTCATACAAGTACATATATATAACAAGCATAAGTAACCATAAAAGAGCATGAAACAAGATAACACATCATATATGTGGGAAAAACTCAAGGGAAATAAAAAACACTAATATTTATAAATTGAATATAGTCCTATAAGACAAAAACCAAGATTTAGGGAAGCACTAACTCCACATGGAACAATGATCCTAACTAGATAAGCACCCATTTGACTAGGCTTTAACAAGCACCCACTTGCAAGGAGGCACAAAAACTAAGATGAATCAACACCAACTCAAACACCTTATTTATTTGATAATATTTATAAAACTATGTTGGTTAACCAACTGATGATGAACACCTCTTCATCTCTTTACACTCTTATCCTTTTCAAATTACCTTCTAGGCCTTTTTGCTCAAATAGGTCTCTTTAAGATTATTTATGTCATATGAAATTTGATCTACATATTTATACATCATATTAGATATTAATTACATATAATAAACAAACCTCTAATGGTCTACATGAACTCATTCTTCTCCTCAATCTTTTTTCTCATTCGCTTTCACTTAGCTTACACAAATAGGCCTAAAACTACCGTGTACTTATACACGCCTCCTTATAATATATCTATTGGTTAGACACACATAATTTACCACTTATATTTTAAACATAATAGTATTTATGACACATTACAAAAATAATCAATCATAATCTCAGGTCAATCACAACTCATTAGGCTACATTCCTTCTTTATGTCTCATGGAGACCTATTAGGCCTTATTATTCACATGTTACAATTTGCCTTCATTGGAACACTTTAAAACTCCATAAATGGAATTAACACATATATATACCCAAAATAGGCTTATATTATTTCAATGACACCTTTTAGGTCTAACCACCACTTGAAGCACTCCATTAACACTATTCACATTAGGCTTGTGTGTACTCAAAGACTATCTGATCTCTCTCATGCTTGATCACCTACATGTCATGTAACTATAACAAAAAAAACATGTTTAAATATGATATATGACATTAAGGTCATATTAATTCACTTGTTACATTATGAATCAATGACCAACATTTGTCTTACTCATCCTTTAGGTCTCATGGAGACCTATTTCATTAGGTCTGCTCTCTTGATGTTGAGACTTGGTATTTTTGGATTAAAATAGCCTTATAAAACCATAAAAAACCACTTAATAAATTTTAAAATTACTTATTATAATCCATTTCATTATTGGTTATATCTTCATCCTTTGTTCATACTCTAAATCCTTTTTTAGGATAGACTCCCCTATTAGGCCTGTACACCTTACAAAATGTCTTGTAATAAATAAGTTTAATAAATATTTTAGTAGATATCCCATGATAAATTAAAAAAATAAATATAATAAATTAACTAATTAACATAACTAAATACTTTTAATAACTTCACTTAGACAATAATGGCTCAAGAATAACTTTGTAACTTGTTCACTCAAAATTGCTAGAATACTCAAAAACACAGTCATAAGGAATTGAACAAACACTTATGTATAAAATTTTATTGAATATTTAAAAAGAAAAATTATCATATTAAATATTTATAAAATCCTAAAATTATAATATCACAAGTAATAATGGAAAATTTTGGTCTTACAGACCAATTCTTTAACTTACAGTCTCACAGTCCAATCCTAAACAGACAAGCCATTTTGTGAACACATTATATTCTATTATAGTGAAATAAAAAAATTATAAAAATAATGATAATGAATTAAAATTAATTAATAAAAAATTAATTCACTAAATTTCATCACTCTTTTATTAAATTACACTCAAATCTAACTTTTCATCACTGTAACTCAGAACTACAAAGACTGTCAAAAACACAGTCATGAAACATTGACCTTATAACACCCATATAAGAAATTTAAAAGACTTAAAATTCATGAATATTATTGTCTTAAATATATATAAAATATTTAAATACAAAATAAATTTGGTCTAATTTCAAATATTAGTCTTGTAGACCAATATTTTGACCTCTCTCCTCACAGTCACATGAGAACCAGATAAGCCATTTTGGCCTCAACTTTTTAACAATTTTCAATAAATATAAAACTTATACAAAGCATGAACATGAAATTAAATTCAAAAACAAAAACACCATGCACTCTAATGCATCATTATTCCATGAAATCATATGAAAAACCAACTTCTCAAACTACTTGTGTTTTGCATTATTCTTCTTCATTAGGCTTGTTAGTGACTAGCCAACTTGGATCACAAATTTGGAACCATTAAGAATTATAAATAATAAAAAAACCAAAAATAACATAAAACATGAGTCTCAATCTTAAAACTTCATCAATTTTTAAACTTTGTCCAATACAAATTTTTACATCTACAATTACTTCTTTATAAATAAGCTTGTATCTTCACATTTTCTCTCTCCTCTCTCTAATTAGCACCACCTAGAGGTACCTAGGAGAGTTAAATATAATATACAAACACTTAATTGAGAATTCAAAACCATCCTGATCACTTTTGAATCTTATCTTCAACATTGGGCCACAATTAGGGTTTTAAGAGGGTTTAAATGCACTTCCATTGTTAATGATTATTCATAAAGCATAGCCCCTCAATCCAAAAAATAATTCCTATAATTCTGAGATAGGTACCTTACACATATAACATGAATATATTAGGATCCCATGTAGAGGTTATATGAGATTAAAAACATAATAAAATCTTTCTCGGGTTAAGAACCCTCTATTTTGCTCATTCAAGAGACCTCTAAACATATTTTCATGACTTTTCATGTAAACCATGACCTAAAAATTGGTAAAAACACTTGAAAAAACATGAAAAACTTCTGAAAACACTCACCTATCCATAATTTCCTTATAAATACAACCTCATACCCCATTAGGCCATACTCTCTCTCTACATCATGGTCTTTATTTTACATTAGACCTGGAAACACACCTACATGCCACTATAAATGCACTCTACACCTCATAAACATGATCAAACAACCTCATACAAACTTTCATGCCTTTATTCATCCATCTTACTAAGTTACCATACTCATCTCTTCTCACAAGGACTTTACATGCCATGACTAGTTTGAGGCTACTCAAGTACTTAAGCTCCATGCCATTTTTCATGATCTCAACACCTCAATATCATTCTAAACATCTAAATGCCATTCCATACAACATATCACATGCTCAAAAAATGTTAAACATCCTTATATAACCTTATCTCATAATGAAATCAAGTGTATGCCTTCATTCAAGTTCTCTTCATGTCATAACTAAGATTCATAAGACACCTTATCCTCAAAGACAATTGATATACATCTTATATAACATTTAAAAGCCTGAAAACATCCATATCACAATGCCTCTTCATGCACAAGACTAGGCATCCTATGCACATACCTTCTAGAGACACTACTAGGCACAAGTATTTGATAACTTTGATAACAAGGACCTTCTATGCTAACCTTCACATAACTTATGTAGACATAAGAACATATACAAATAATATATTACACTCTTAAAATCACTACAACACTAATAAATATTATCTCTCATAGCTACACTCTTTAATAACCTCATGACCATACCAATTGATGTTCAACACTTTAGCTTGTTACCATACAATACTCACTAGAGCACCACTGAGACATTAAAATTATTCATTATTACACTCTATCTCATAGAAAAAACACTCACTATGATTGGAATAAGGACTTATCATAAACATACCTCAAAGCTTATTTGACCATGCACCTTCATAAAAACATTTGAAATCAATGATAACATCAATGCCAAAACTCAACAATCAATGATAATGATCAATAGCATGTTGAATATAGCATTGATTTTAGTGGGATAAACATCAATAATATGAAGATATATTAAGAAACCTAGTAATTTAGGAGATGTAATGCCATAAACACATATATAAAGATTGAGTTCAAATTTATATTTCATGAGTGGATCAAAGATGATGGTAAGAACAAAAAGATGGGTTCTGTGACTTTTGGATTTGGAAATGATATCATCCATATAGGTCTCCAGAAAATTATGGATAAGGTCATGAAAAATGTCGGTCATATCCCATTGATAGGTAAATTTGATGTTTTTAAGGCCGAAGGGCATTTTATCATAGCAATAGGTGCCCTATTTTATGGTAAAAGTTGTTTTGTGTTGGTCTTCAGGGGCCATATGAATTTGATTGTATAAAAAAAAAACCATCCATGAGGGACAACATTTCATATTTATCAGTGTAATCGATGATGGCATCTATCAAATGTAATGGAAAATTTTCCTTGGGATAAGTATAGTTGAGATTGCAGAAGTTGATACAAATATGAATAAAAAAGGTAACTTTTTTGCAAATAGAAATAATATTTGACACCAATTTAAAATGTTCCATAGGTTTAATAAACTTGGTATATAATAGTTTGATAATTCATTTATGGCATAGGGTAGAAACTTTGGGAGGAATTTTCTATTATTTTTGTTGAATGAGTTCAACATTGGGGTATGTAATGATGTTGTACACCATGATACTAGGATCTATGTTAGGCATGTCTTCATATGACCAAGTAAAAGTCTAATGATATTTATCTAAAAATAAACTAAAGTTATCATGTTTGATTGGCATGAGTTTTATAGAAATTGTTATAGGTCAAAGACATGAGGTTTTTCCATATTCTATTCTTGTAGTTTCCTTGATAAGCATAGCATTTTTATCTTGAAAATGATATTGCATGCTGGGAAGAGAGGAAATGGGATTGGTTTTAAGATCAATTCTAGCATTGAAGTTATTAAAATGAGGGACCTTTCTCTTTAAATTTTCAAGTTTGTGATGTTTCCAAGGAAGTTGAGGTTCTCAGTCATGAATCAATTCAAGGATAACTTCATTTCTAGGTAACATAGGTAGAAGTCCATAATATTCCACATCTACTTAAATATCAATGATTTTGTTACCATGGAGATAGTATTTAGAATGTATCTATTGTATATTTGTGGCCTTGGAATCAAGAGTGATCTTGAGAGTAAGTAGAACTGTGGAAGAAGGTTGATCATATTTAATTGGTTTATTTTTAGAAGAATTGACATTGAAAGTATGGAATAAAATAATTGATGTGATAAGAGGTATATAATGTTCTATAAGTTTTGAATATGCAAGAGTTAATATTTATTCAACCATACAAGGAGTATTGAGAAGTGGAGAATTAATTAGAGGTACCTAACTTTTAGGTTATAACTTGATATCTATGGAAATTGTACAAACATCATAGTTAAAAGCATGTATTTCAGCTAAGTTTTTTGATAATGTTGAACATCCAAGTCTCTTGATTGAACTTGGGCCATAATGTAGTTATCATCATAGGTGGGAGAGATAGTACATGCTTGTGTCTCAGAAGGAAATTTAGAAGGTGAGATGTCAATATCACTAAATTTATGAGGTGACATGGTTAAAGGGTCTTGAAATAGCTTATCCACTCCATAATCATTACAAGTGAAATCATCTTTAGTATAATATGTTTCAGGTATATTACATAGATGAGGGAACTTGGTGATATCATCGATAAGAGGGATGTTAGAATCATGAGGTAACAAGGAAGGATGAAGTCCCTCTAAAATTTAAGGAGGTAGCTTGGTAGTATTACATGTATTTTGTAAATAATTTCTCTCATCATCATCAAAATCAATAAGAGTGACTTGTAAATCTTGATTCATATTGACAAATTTAGGTAGAGGTGCACTATTAATTTTTGGAATAGTGGGAATCCAATATTGAGCTTTAGGATTGGGGATCTGAATAATCCATGTGTTAGGATTGGATTCATGTTTATACCATTTTACATTATTAATGAAATTGATATATTATCTTCTATAAGAGGCAATATCCCTCACGTGATGAGTCCATGGGTGTCCTAGGAGTATATTATAATATAATGGTAAATCAAGTACCATAATCTTAGTACATATAGTTGTGGGTCCAATAGTAAGAGGGATCAAAATAAAATAAAGTATCTTATGATTAGTCTTATCAAATCCATGGCATGTTAAATGATTTTTCTTGAGGTGATCTTTGTTAAATTTGAGTTATTTAATGAACCAAAGAGATGTCACATTAATTCCTAACCCTTTGTCTACTAATACTTTGTGAATGAAGGTGGTATTAGTGGATATTTTGATAAAGAGGTGGATCATTAGAACAAAAGATAATTTCATCATTGATCATGTCTTTTTCAATAAACTCTATGGAATGTTTTTAATAAGGATAAATAGATTCAATGGTTTGAACTGCTATTGGTTGAGGCTCATGATAAGGTAGTTCCTCTTCTAAGGAAGATGGTTATTTGATTTCTTGGAGTTGCTGCATTAATAATTTATGATGATAGGGAAAGGTGAAAACTAAATCCATGAGAGGAATTTTTTAAGGCATAGAGTTGAGTTCCTACAAGAATTTCCAATGATTTTTGGAAGAGTAAGAACCAACACAAGGATTGGAGGGTAAAATATGTTTAGGAGGAAGAGAAGTGGTTGGAGGTTTGGATTGAGGAAGTGGTTCCTAATTGATTTTAAAAGTAAGTTAGTAATATTAGTATATTTGATAATTTTATCTTCTAGCAATGGTTTCTTTGGTTTGGTAATGGGATCTTTGTGGGATAGTTTATGTCAATAATTAACTTTAGCTGCATTCATGTATTGGGAATTGGTATAGTATTGATCATAATCATCATCATGGCATAAATATATTTGTTTTATTATTGAGGGTTGGATGTAGATAAATGTTTTGGATTCTTAGAGGAAGAATATTTGAAATCTTATTTCTTTTGAGAAGCATTAAGATAATCTTGATGATGAATTTTGATCATGGCATCATGATTGAATGAATCACCTAGCATCAAATAAATGGTAAATTTGGTAAACCTCAGACATGTTTCATGGAAATGAACTATATCAGTGTGAAACCAATAAAATTTATTAGGATCATACCATCTAGGCTGATTATTATGATACATAAACGGTCTAGAAGGTGCTAAAAGTTGTTTAATTTGTTACATGGTTAATGGCATATAGGAAGGTTGTGGATTTTATACTTTAACTACTCCTGGTTTGGGTTAAGGAGGATTGATAATTATTACATTGGTTGAATGATATAAATATCCCTTGATGATATTAGTGTTAGTATAAATGGTTTCATTAAGAATTCTTAACACTTTGCTTGTTCAAGAGCATCATTTAAAGTTTGTATAGCAAAGGTTTGGAACTTATATTGGAGTGAAGGTGTTAACTATGTTATGAAAATTATAAGTAATGTTGTGATCAATATTATGATCCAAATATTTTCTTCACTTGATAAATTCATCAGCTAATTAGGTAGGATATTAATTACCATTAATTAAATGACTATGATAATTTTTTAGAAGATCATTATGTTGGAATTATTTAATTAAAGGATTGATCAATATGGATCTACTAGACCTAACCAAGGGATCTATTATCACAATAACATCACTAGAGAGGGTTTCAAAGCCTCTAATCAAGAAACACTTTTCAATAACACTATTTAGGTCTTATATTTTCATATTCACAAAGTAAATGCAAAGTAAAGTAAAAATCTAATCTAGTGCTCACCAAAGCTTGTGGCATAAAGTTAGGGTAATAAACCTAAAAAGTAAAAATGCATTTGAGAATCCTAATTAAGATATATATAGATAAAACCTTAATGCATGGAGAGAGAAATATATTCAAAATACATTACTTATGCTATTTATATCTACTAAGATAGAGTAGTAAAGTTAGAGATACTTACCTTAAAGATGAACCCGTCAAGACTCAATCTCTGCCTTGGTGAAAGGTTCTTTGAAAAAGTTTATTGTGGTTTGTAAATATCACTAAGAAAGTCCTAAGCATCTAATAATTTTCTAAAAGAAAATATTATTATCCAAATATGAACCCTAAGCAATGAATCTTCAATTAGAATGGTTAAAGAGCAGATTATAAAGAAACACAAATGAATAATTAACTTTGTTATTCTCTAAGAAATAGTGAAATGAATGTGTATATATAAATTATTCTAATCATAAACATTTCTAAAATTTTAGCCAATAGGGTCAGCCCAATTTGACTCTGTATCATTATTTGAATAAAAAATTTAGGTCCTAGTCTAGCCCTGTAACTTGCTTTAAAAAAATAAAATACAGGGTTAGCCCGGCTGATAGGGTACTGTAAACTATGAAAAAGGGTTTTAGGCTTAGGAAGGGGATAAGTAAGGAGGTTAATTACTTGGATAAGTGTGTAAGAGAGGATGAAAATCTTAGGGAAGTGTATAAGATAAGGTTGGATGGATAGAAAGTGTATTATAGGGAACAACAATCCTATGAAGCACTAATGGTCTGCCCAGCCCTTTCCCAGTGCACCCTTTAGGGCATGCACTCAGAGAGATTAAGAATAAATAGGTTCCTACAAGGGTGAAATTATTAATAATTGATAAATTTTGAAAATAGTATGTGTATACACCAACCAAACTAATAATGAGTCTCTCCCATTTCAAGACTTCGATGTTGGAATCAACAGAATACCAAGGTTGTCCCAATACCCAAGAAAATTAATTGGAGTTCTCCTATATCAAGATAAAAACCATGTATCATGAATCATAGACAACTCATATCATGTTTGTATCTCATATATACATGTGACATGATAGAGGCTACACATGACATGATAAATAAATATTACCTATAGTGTAGCACAATATAGTTATAGGGTGTTTGGTATCATGTTGATTGCTGAGGTGCACTTTGAAAATATTAGATCCACATAGTTTAGGTATGAATAAATATAGTGTTATTATTTTTATTTTGGCATATAATCCCCATAATCTCAAGTAAAAGTGACATAAAAGGGTGGTTGGATATGTGTGGGTAACTAATACGACCCACATTGCCCTAATAATACCACTTTGGATTAAACACCTTAAATATGCCACTCATATGTCAAAACTAACCTATCATCATCACATTTCATAATGAACCATAATTTGGTAACCATTCCATCCCTAATCCCTTCATCCTAGATAAACCCTAATTTCACTATTTCATCCTTAGGTATCCCTAATCTATCCCTAAACACTCCTATTCTATTTTATATGAACATTGATATGATATATGGATCAAATAAGATAATGAATAAATTTAAACCATGTTACATACACAATATTATTGGATCATTTGATTATAAAAAATAGGAATGAATGATATAGAAATACCACCTTTCATCAATGAACAAAGATACAATAATGACCACCCTCCATTGTATAGATATATAGTTTAACTGTAATTGACATAATATATAGTTTAACTAGAATAATATATATTGGCAACCTTACCCCATATATATATATATATATTTAAATACATATTTAGAATAGATGGAAATAGGAGCCAAGGTCTATGAATGATATCATCTATATCTAGTTCATTCTATTCATTGAATGAGTCTATTAATAATTAATGTTACTACATTAAATATGTAATTTATGTATGGTATGACCAAAGTGACACAATGTGCATAATTCTTGGCATGGCATGAATGATTTGTGTGATGTAGTCCATATCTATATCATATAATAGACCAATGTCATCTCTATATGTAACATAATGTTGATGTGATAGACAATGGAATGGGTGTGGGTAACATGCTTGTTAGCAGAGGTTCCTAAAGCATCAGAACATGCTAAGTATGAGGATAGATAATTTTTACTTAAGTGCATAAGATAGTGTAGAGAATTCATATATAAGGTGGAAAAATAAAATCCTAGTGAAGATGAATTATTATGTGTTATGTAGGAGTTAGGAACAACCAATAATTCATTAATAGTTACAGAACATTTAGATTAAATTAGATAGAAATAAGCTAACCATTATACATGAGAACACATGCAAGGAAAAATGTAAGAAACACAATAGGTAACCATAACCAAAATAGTCTCTATTGATCTCTTTGAAGGTGGAGCTCTCTTATTCTTGCAAACATACATATATATAGTCATTTTCAATCTATGACATTTCAGATTCTTCTCATACTGGGCACCAAAAGTGGATTCTATTCATATTCTAACCTATTACCAGTCATGAAGATAGGAAAAAATATACATATATTTGATAAAATAAATACATAATGCATGGATATAAACAAATATCCTATACAACTTTACTATCTGATTTCTTCTCCCAACACTTTCCCAGACTCCAAATGTTGTCTCATCCCGAGACAAAATCATAAGATCTTCTAAAATTACACAAAAGGTAGAAGCTAAAGAAGTGGTTGGACCAGTAAGATTCATAGTAATCATTTAAGGTGCCATTTTTGGTTTTCACCTCTTATGCACTACTCAACCAACCTGTTGAGTTTTTTACTAAGTAGTATACTAACCTACTACCTTTTCAAGTTTTCAATAGACTATCATAATTAGGTGGCCACCGTTTATGGGTTTTCAACCATCTTGGCCCTACTTGTCTTAATATTCATCCCCAATATAAAATTATTTACAAAATTTTACAAAATTGGCACCTTGCATAATACTTAGCTTGATAGAGGAGGCATGGTCATAAATGATGGCTGGGAAGATGATTCCTTGGTCTTGGACTATATAGACTTGCACTAAGTGATAACCTGATGAAGCTCTAATGATGGCTTGTATACTAGAGTGTTGAGGATTTGAGCAACCTTGCTAAAAAATGGAGACATGTTAGTATTATATGCATGCCAATTGAGCATAACTTCCAAGAGCATGCAGATCGGGGTGCACAACATTGTATGATATCCAATGAGTTACTTAAAATTTTAGTCATCATTGATGCTCATGGTTGCATTAGTATTATTCACCCTCATTTGGATCTCTCCACTTAGCTGCTCTAGTTTGTCTACATGGCACTGGGCTTGGAGACCTATGAATGAACTATGAAAAATCTCACTCTATTAGTTGAGGAGTTTGTCATGCACTTTGTACCTAATTTTTAGAAAGTCTTGGAGGGATATATCATTATAATTTGAACAAGTGGTGTAGATGCCCATAGTTATTTTGGTAGTGGTGGTTGTGGTGAAGTCTATGCTAGAACTGGCTAAAGAAGTGTCTAATTGCTACTTCTAGTCTAATAAAATGCATATGACCTATTATGATTTTAGTATAGAAATGTTGAGCATGTCATGGTACTCCTTCAGTAAGGTGATGAGTGTGGCTATCTCAAACTTCATGTCATGTACCAATATGCCAACTACATAGAGTTTTTGAGCTATGCATCAATCCTTTCTCAACTTAAAGACCAAAGTCTTGAGTCTACACTGGTTAGACATGACTTAGTCCTTGATTTATCAAGTGACCAATTATGAATAGGTGTCTTACATCATCTTCATAGTTTCATGAAGGAGAGCCTTTAATTTTATGTTTTCCACCTTAGATTGATCTATATCTAGCTCCATAGTGGCAACCTTTTGCACAATTGACTCTTAAAATGCTATTGCACCCTTTAATTATTTATTCAATGGGATCTTGAAGACATCTAAAGAAGTTTCTTACTTGAGAGGGAGTGAGGATAATTTGCTTATAGATGATGAAGGGTCTATTTGTTGCAAGGTGACTAGTGGGAGATAAAAAGTGGTGCACTGAGTACCAACTATTGGGACATCCCAGATCCAAACTCCTCTCAATGGTAACTACAAGAGCTGAGGACTTGTCTGAGCTACAACTGATGTTTTTTGTTGTGTTAGATGCTCTGATTCTACCTATGGATACTCTAGTGCATGTTGATACTATTCTATGGCATCTACTTCTAGATTGAGTTTTTGTACAACATATCCATCTTGCTTTATTTTTACTTTTGCCTCCTCATGTGTTTTATTTTTCAATTCTTCTTTTGCAGGTTGTTACTTGTCTTGTTCCTCTTTGGCCTACAATTTTTTCACATGTTCTTATTCTTTTTTATTTTATTGTGCCAAATCCATAGCCTTGGCTTATTATTGTATAAATTATGACTATGTTTGTTCTTATTGTTGTGCATGTGTCTATTCCTATTGTTGGTGTAGGGCTTCATCTTCTTATTCTTGATTTTTTTGTAGCTTCTTTTTCTTGCCATTGTGCACACTTTGAAACCTCTATGGACTACTATGCTTAGTCCACTAGATCCTATTTTTATTTCTATTCTTCCTCTACCTTAGCCTTGACAATGAGCTCAATTTCCTTTTCCTTCCATGCTTGCTCCTCCTGTGCCTTCTGGGCTACATCGACAACTTCTTGGGCCTTCTTGGCCACATCCATGGCTTCTATCTATCAACCTCTACATCTTTGGCCTTTTATGTAGCCTCAACTTATTTCACTTGTTGAATGGCTTATTTTTGTTGAAAATTTTCCTTTTATTGCTTCTTCTCCTCATTCCTTACTCACTATTTCACTACACGAGTTGCTTCCTCCCTTGAGGCTTATTGTTCTTCTATAGTTGGTTACTCAAGTGTGAGATATTTGACCTCTTGTGTATGTGTTGATGGTGGTGATCACTTGGTTAGACTTATAAACTATAAACCTATGAATTTTTGCATTTGAGGGTGACTAATCTGCATTTTGGTAGTAGTGAAGTAGATAAAGGGGTAGGTTATGCTTCCTATGTGGTGGTTAGTCATCCAAATGTTTGATCTTCAAGTGAAGGGGAAACCCTATCTTCTTGCTTGGTTTGAGGTTTATGCATGAGTTATTCTCATGGGATTTCACCATGATGCATGTATTTCACTTCAAAGGAGGAGACATTGATTAATGTTTTGTAGAAAGATTGCATTTTCCCTTTTGTTTCATGAACTGGTGGCTTCTTTTGATTACTATAGCATTGGGATGGGTGTGCCAGGTGGTAAGGACTATATTGGAGTCGTATTCCTAGTTGTAAACACTTTTTGTTTGGTTACTTATTCCCACACCATGTCCATGATGACAAAGAATGGAAGCAATGCAAAGGGAGATTGTAACAACTCATGAATATAGATGAATACACCCATTAGTAGCAAAGTGATAGCTGTGTGATGGCCCAAATACTACATGATGTTTGGTGGTACATAGGGATGTGTAATAATTAGTTCTAGATACTCCTCCCACCATGATTTAAATTTTCCCTCATGTGATAATGATCTATACTCCTATGTCCTAATGAGGTTAGGAAATTACTATGCTAGATAATAATCCATGTCAAGTTACACTTCTCCCTTTAGGGACTTCCATTACATAAATCAAAGTATGAAGATGAGGAATTAGTATTGAAATGTCTACTTTGGAGAGATGTTACACTTATTAATGTTGTTGATCAACTCCAAAACTATGTACTTTGGCTAGTTGAATTACTTGTTTTTATGGATCATACGGTGGGTGATGTCCATGAACCCTTTTGGTATTCATTTCATAAACTTGGTTGTCTACCAAAATAATCTTGTGATGTATTCAACAAGGATTCAAATTTCATCATCATGGATTTCTTCAATTGGTATCCCTCTAGATATTGAAACATACAAATCTTAGATTTCTTACAGAATAGGTGTAATTATTGTCTTGTATGGAGACAAGGAGTCTTCTCACACATGCATGCCCAAATATTGGGCCATGGATTCTATGTTGATTACAATGGTGACATATGGGCCTTGGTAGATATTACCATCATTATATTACCTAAGTAAAACTTAAAAAATCTCCCCCAAGTCACCAAAAGTTGGCATTCAAATCAGACATTTGATGTCTATGTTTTGGAAGCAATGGGGAGCTACAAAAGTGAGTGGTTGCACAACATCAATGGGGTTTAGATGAAACAAATTAAATTCTACTGATCATAGGAAGTCAAATGGATCTACATCATTAAACTTTGTCTACCTGACGGCCATATCAACAACCATTACTTCTTTTTGTGCATCATTTAGTCTCTCAATGAGCCATGATGTATCCATAATTATTGAAGTGATGAAATTACAATACTATAAAATCTCTATGTAAGAAAACTAGCTTGGCTCTTTTAATTTTAGGGCATGAAAATATGTGAAAGAATGAAATGGTGACTTGATTCTTGAACTTATCCTTTATAGATTTCAAGCCAATTGGATTCTATGTAAATGTCATGCTTAGTTGTCCATTTGACATGAATGCAATGGTGGATGTGGCAAATCTTATCTGATCCAAAAATTAAGATAGTCATTAGGACATGTGTGGAGATACATCATTATGCTCCTTGTCTATAAGGGGGTATAGGTCGATGATGTTGATGGGCCACCAATTTGTTGAAGATCAAGTCATTAAAACCTTGGGTCTTACATTTAATTTGGGTGGATGAACATTATATGGTGGAGATCATGTTGATGTGACTTATACATGCCTTTCCTAGACTTAATTTATTTCTTTCACTCTTGTTGACATTCATGATGGTGCACATGGATTTTCCTACACATGAATAGTACACGGTATGCTTGGTATCTTGGTTCTTGAATGGTAGTGAAGAGATAATCTACAGTCACACATAGATTGAAAAAAAAATGCACAAAAAACATGTATAAATGAGAAATCCTAATCTACTTGGTGCTGCTCAGCACCCACTCACTTAGTAGAATGAGATCAATTTGACTATTGGCAATAGGGATAAACATACATCCATTCACCCACCCTAGTAAAATGGTTGCCTGAAGATCTCATAAAACCATCATTCTTTGTTGTGATAGTTCATGTATAACATAAATCCCTTTCCATCAAATATGTAACTTACCTAGAAATGCTCTGAAATAACTATCATATAATAAGACTGGTTGATCTTTATGAAATTCCTTATGGTGAAAATTCCTATCATGCCATGCTTTTTGGATTTGCTTCTGGACTTACAACATCTATGATTCTCTACATCTATACTCATCCTTCCTATTCAGTTTGAGAAGTCTGTTGGTGAGAGAATCATGATCCCCTATTCTGATGACTATGATAATGCACAAATTGGGTACTAACTAATCCATTGGCATAACTACTTCAAGTCCATACACTAACTAGAATGGATTAAAACTAATGTCTCTCTTATAGTGTGTGTGATATGCCCATAAAATCATAGGAATATGATCTTCCTAGTCATCCCTTTTGAAATCACATATCTTTTTCAACATTTTTACCAATACTTTGTTGGAAGATTCAGCTTGGCCATTTGTTTTTGGATGGTACGTAGTGCTTTTATGATGAGAAATCATAAATTCCTTAGTAAGAGCCTTGATAGTGTTATTCAAGAAATGTATTCCTTGATCACTAACTATCTTAATGGGGCATCTAAACCTTGTGATAATGTTCTCATAGAGAAACTTTGTTGCATATTTTGCACCACAGCTGGGTGTCATAGCAACTTCAACCCATTTGGTAAAATAGTCAATCACAATGATAATATACCTTATTTTACTACATTTTCTCATTGGATTGATGGGTCTGACAAAGTCAATGCCCCATTATTAAAAAGGTTACTTAGATGAAAAAGGCTACAAAGACATTTCATCTTTTTATAGTGGTTTAACCATGTGTTGGTAGACATCATAGTGTTGTGCTACTCTATGTGCATCCTAAAAAATATTTGGCCACCATAAACCACTTTATAATAGCTACCTAGTCGTATCTTCTGTAGAGAAATATCCTCCTATGACTCATTAATGTGTCTCCTATGAGAGTTGAGGTTGTTTATGTTCTAGAACAACCTTGCATAGTAATTTATCCTTATCCAAATGACATAGAAGCCCATTAATGATGGTGTATGGTAAAGCTCTAGTGATAACCACTTCTTTTCACGTTCTTGATAGTGCATATGGAATACTCCTTGTTCAAGGAAGTTGGAAATTACTTAAAAATTTTCAAGAATCATAGAAACATGATTATGATAAGCATCAATAGAGTCTTCCTATTATTATTATGGTTCTTCAACATTAGGAATGTGGTTAAAATGATTTGGTCCCACATTTTCTCTACCTAGTTTGAGATTAATGCGAAACTAGAACTCCTAAAATAACATCAACCGTATAGAGATGCATCCTCTTAATATGGGCTTGTTGATAAGGTATCATAGAGCTTGATGATAAATAAAAACTTTGAATGGTGTCACAAGAAAATAGTGTCAAAATTTTTATAGTGAAAACACTATAGTGAGTGCTTCTCATTCAGTTATTGTATAGTTCTTTTCTACATCAGACAATTTCTAGCTAGAAAAATGAATGGGATGGTTGAGTCCACCATATCCTAGTTGTGAAAGCACAACATTCAATATGATACTTGAAGCATCAATGTGTACTTAAATTTACTTATTCTAATTTAAAAATACAAGGATGGGCACATTAACCAATGTCTACTTGAACTTGATGAAGGTTGCTTGGCACTCTAAAGTCTAGACAAAATTTTCACTTTTATATAGTAAGGATTCTAATGGATATGAAATGGATATGTATCCTTTGATAAACTTGTGATAATACCCTATATGGCCTAGAAAAGATCACACTTTTATGGATATGACTGGTGGAGGCATACTTAGAATGACTATAATTTTTCCCTGATCTACCAAAATACCTTCACTGCATACTACATAACCTATTAAGACACTAAATGGTATAAATAATATACA
This sequence comes from Torreya grandis, assembly GCA_037957365.1. Classification (NCBI taxonomy): domain Eukaryota; kingdom Viridiplantae; phylum Streptophyta; class Pinopsida; order Cupressales; family Taxaceae; genus Torreya; species Torreya grandis. Next base: position 5,381,357 of record JARHVA010000216.1, read on the forward strand.
TTTATTTAAATTCAAAGTAATGCAAAAATCTTGACATCATTATAACATGAGGCATAACTTAGACAAATGTTCTTTAAACAATGAAAAAACTACCCACTCATCAAGATAGACTTTTAGGAAGTCATGAATGAAGTCCTTGAACACAGTCAACACTACATGAGATAAAAATGCAAGTACAGTCTTAAGGCCAAAATGAATTACCTTGTACACAAATGATACCCATTCCATGGAAAAATTTGTTTTAGCTTTGTCTTCTTCTACAATGGGTATTTGATGATAGCCATTGAAACCATCCATGAAAGAGTAGACTTTATGTCCTTTGATAGATTATAAAACTTCATTTGTGAAGGGAATTGGGAATGGATCATTTACACATACATCATTCACAATGAAATAATTTACACATACTTTGATCTCTCCTATTTTCTTAGGCTGCACTACCATGGTAATAACCCAATCTATCTTTTCTACATGATAGATTATATCTACGTCTTACATTCTATCAAGTTTAGCCTTCACTTTCAACTTTGTGTTTAGATTTAGGTTGTATGGCCATTTCTTTGTGGGTCATGTGCACTCCTTAAGTTTGATATGCATTTTACCTAGAGATGGATCAACTCTTCAAACATATAAAATTTTAGTGGGAAGAACATCCTAATAATCTCATAACAGTTACATAACTTTAGAAACTTTAGCTTCTATCCAATAATCACCTATATGCACTAATTTGGGAACCTCCTCAGTTTTGATGTTTGTTACATGCTTTTAAATGGGTTGTTTGTAAATATTTCACTTTTATTCATAAATATATTCCTATATAATTTAGTGCCCTTCTTATTCTTGAATTTGTATGCTACACAAATTTTCTTCTTTAGTAGGTTTTACGTCAGTGTCCTTTATTGATTCTACTAGCCATTCAAGTTCAAATGAATAAATCAAATCAAGATCACCATTAGAATCAGAGTCTTTAATATCATCTTCTTCATCTTGTATCTAGTGGCATGTATACATAAGATATTGTTCTTCTTTCTTGGTAGCTTTATACCTTTGTAATGTTGAATTAAGATCAAAATCTATTTATCTTTTCATAGTGGATTCCATAATGGTGCTTAAAACTTCTATGTACCTATGACATAGGAAATTTATTATTTTCAGGAGTGCATTGTGAACCAGAGGGTTATCATCTTAAAAAAAAAAAACATTTGTATGAAATAACTTTACACTTGTACCCAATAATTTATCTCCCTATTGTGCTCTTGATACATATACCATGCCGAAAGTAAAGGAGTAAGTGTATAATGGAAAATGTGAACCCAGTACTTTAGTGCCACACATTCCTTAGTCCAGAATTCAACACATTTATGAATATGAATTTTAGGACACTCACCTTCTTTGAAGAAAGGCCAATTGATTTTGATGACCTATGGTAATTGGAACTTGTTAATCATGAGCTCATAGGCATCATCCCACTCGAGTTGATCATTTTTATGAATTGCCCACCATGTCAATGCAACTCCCTTCAAAACATATTTCAGATCACTGACCTATTAGATGATGGTAGGTACATGAACTCTTAAGATCATAATGAAATAATTAATTTCCTCAGTTGCATAGTACATAATAAGTTGTCTTTCATGTGTAAAGACCATTCTCATAGGTTGAAGGTCATGATCACCTCAAGCCCAGTTAAGTAGGTGTGTGTCTGAATCTCCACTAATAAATATGGATATTTCCCAAGGTAAAGTTCCTTCTTTGGTCAGATCTATATAATCTTACATATGATCATGTACTTGATAAAGTAAGTTAACTTTTGAATGAGTAGGGTATTTTGCAGATATGAATGCATAATCTTCTATGACAAATTGGGTTACCAATGACTAATCAACTACTAGTTTGGGCCTCCATTGTTCTAATTTATTCAACTTTTGAGTGATTAATGATTATACCTAAAGTTTAATATGCTCATACAAGATGTTACACTTTGTTTCATGTAGAGCTTTTTTGTTTTCTTCATAATTTAACTTGTATGCACCTAAAATTTCTCACTTCATTATAGTTGATTAATATTGCTATTAATTGACACTAATTCCACTTATCCTATTTTATTCTGCAAATTTATCTTATTTCTAGTCATATATATAATAAACCCCTTCAATAATTCCTTCATTCACTAAACCTTACTCATTCCCATCCATTTATTAATTCTATCCTAATCCTCATTATACTAATCTAATCCTATTTATCCATTATATGGGAATTTTTAATTCCCACAACCCCACCTACTCACCTATTAACCTAAAACCTATCCTTTCCTACGTCCCTATGTCACCTAATCCTCCTCTAATCCCCACCTAACCCTATTTTAATCATCATTAAATACTAGATAGAGAGTTCTATAATTCTCCAAATCTAGAACTCTCTCCAAACTAACCCCCCTCTCTAGAATTCCCTAATTCTAGAGACTTCCATGGAATTAAAAATTTCATGGAAATTTCCTAGCCCTAGATATCAATGGCCCAAGTTTAAATTTGGACCATTGATCATCCTCCCTCTTGCCTATAAAAATAAACTCTCCCTCCATCCTCAAACCAAATAAAAAGCTTGTATGGAAACCATGCCAAAATGAGTCCTTAAATCAATCACCCAATCTATCATCAAGAATCCTTTGATCAATCATCCAAGTCAAATTTCTAAGTCTATAATCAATCACTTAATCCAATTAAAAATCCTGGAAGGAGTTAACATAAATCAAAGGAATTGGTAAGCTTTTTTATCATTTTGATTCTTTTTGTAAATCCTTCCTATTGGTAGTTTATATTTTGAGTTGGAATTCACATTATTGAATTCATATAGAGCTTGAAATAATACTACATATTGGTGACCACAATGGGATAGAGGTGATCAATCTCTTGTTTTAACTGATATTTTACATTTTTGAGTGTTTTTGGTTTATGGTTGTAGACCAAATTTGAAACAAAATTTGACAGCTCAACAATAATCATGAGATCATTCCTATACTCTATATACATTAGCGTATATAAATGTATTTGTTGTTATTCTATATAATTTCCTTTTTTTTGGGTGTATGGTGTTTTTAATAATTTATATAGTTCTACAAATAGTAAAAAACACATGGATATTTTAAATCTATTAGGTCATATTCTAGTCATTACCTTTTCCAAGTTTGATAACTTTCAATTTCTAAGTACAGTCTTTATAGCCTTCCCTAAGAACAACTTCACCAGGAGGTCTAGACCTAGATCTCAAGCATGATAATAAATTCTACTTCTTTCTCCCCACCTTTTTAACTTGAGAATCATCATCACTAAAATTTCCTATACCTTCCATTTTTAGAGAATCAAAAACAACTTGAATAGCCATCCTCTCCACCTTTTCTAGCCAATTTTTGAGTTGTTTTTAATTTTTTATGGTCTCTAGGAACTCATCATAAAATATCTCCTTAGACTTCTACGATGCCACTCCTATGGGGAATAAGATTCTGGGAAATAGAGATTTATCTTGAGATTGTATAGAGTATATACCTGGCCATTTTCCACAAAAAAGGGTATTTTATAAACATCTAAACTCTCTATAAACCAAATTTTCCTAAGCTTTATAGTATTTCTTTCTGCATCCTCCCTTGTTTTACCCTTGCACAATGGACAAGCCATCAAAAGTGTAAGTAATTTTTTTCAATGTTGTCATTAAAATCTCACATAGACTTGGCCTACCCAATGTCTTCAAAGTCATTTGTGTTGATGCTTTACAAATAAATTGAATAGTAATAACACCTATAGGTTCACTGTACTATTCAAACTATAATTTATTTATTTATCAAACTCCCTAGCACCTATTCTATTATTATTTTAGATTGAAGCATTTATATTTTAAGGAAAAAAATCCATGTGCCTCCCCATCCTACCAAGCATCCCATTTTTCTTAGCATCTCCCTTACCAATGGAGGGCATATTGGCATAATTGTAATCAATTTGAGATCTTATTAGCACCTTTTTCAACATCTAAGAGTTCTATAAATTTTTATTATCTTTTAGCTAATATCCTAGTACCAATAAAAGTTGGGTGTTTAAAATCTAATCATATAAAAATGGTTGTCAAACAGATCTAAATTCTAAACCTACAGATACACCCATACAATCTTTTACTATCTGATACTCTTGTTCTATCTGTGGTTTTTGAGCTCAGTGCCATATTTTTTACACCTAGTGCTGCACCTTGTAGGTTGTGTCCTCATCATCACATTCATAATGTAATAAATTCTATCTCCATTCTTTTGAAAATATACTAGATTTTATTTCTTGACCCCTGCATATTAATGTTAAATTTTTTATATTGAAAAACATAGCTTTTATCTTTTACGTAGGAATAGGCAAACAAATGGGGCATCAAATTTAATCGATAAAATTCCAAGATATTAATAATTTTACCACTTTCTTGTGGATTTCACTCAGATTATTTTCATTTTTATGGGATGGAAACTCATTATTATAAAGACATATAATATATACATATGATAACATCTTTTTGTACTTGACCAAACAATTTTTATTTATTCATGTATGCAATTTTATTTGTGCAAGGTTAGAAAGAAGGAAACTAAGGTTAGAAAATAATCTACAAGAAATAAAATTTTTGGCCAAAAGACCATCTGAAGATAATCACATGGTCATGAAGTTGATGTCTAAAGATAGTATGAAGATAATCATAAAACTACTTAAAAACATCTTTTGATCATTTGAAAAATTAGAACCTTCAGTCATTTTTGATAAATATTTTGGTATCTATTTGTAAAATTTTAATAAGTTGGTTTTAAATATGACATAGGAATTTATAAATAAATGTCTTTGGCATCATAATCTACTAAATCACTCAAATAGTCAAATTTTGAAATTTTATCATAATCGTAACTCTCAATTTATTGACAGAGGCGATTGTATTGTCTTAAGTCATGGTTTTATAGTTTATCACAAAATTTTAATATATGATATATAGTTAATATTTATTTTGTATAAATAATCATGGGTTTATCAACATTTCCCCATGAAACTACTAATATTTTTGATTGTAGGACCTATCTCTTCAAGTGCCACCCATCAAACTACTAACGATGTGTTTACAGGATGCCAATCAAAGATCCATTTGGCACCTTTGGAATCATTCTGAAAACATTTTTGAATCATTTCATCTTATATATATATATATTAAATTTTTTAATCAGCTTATTGTGTGTACATCTTTCTTGTGAAAAATAATTCATTGTATATAAGTACTTGTGTGTGTGTGTGTGTTAACTTGTAAATAATTATCATATCATCCTATTCACACATGTAATTAAATTGGTTAATTAATCATATCATGTGTTTTGACTATTTGTCAACCCCTCCCCTCTAGGATAACATGTGATGTGGAATTGACCCCATGCATTGGCTTAGTCTATAGGGGCTAGTGTTATGGATTTCATCACTGCACACTAACTAAACTCTATATTTTGGCAAAGTATAACGATTCAAGATAATTGTCATTAGGATAAATGGTTTACCCCATATAGGTCATCCATGAAGGGAAAGAATTAATTCTCTAAAATAGGCATTAGACAACACCCTATATGGACTTAGCCCCTAAAGTATCATTGTGTATATTGGGGATGCCCTAGAGAGCTTGTTCAACCTAGCATAGAACCTTTTGGCTATAATAGGTGTTCCAATGTAGGTATCAAGGACAATGCCAAAGTATCCATCAAGTACAAACAAGGTTGAGAGGGTTTGGTAAATTCTATAATAGGTCATTATCCTATAGCCTCACTTTTGTAGCCATTAGATGGTGTGGACATTAGGTTACACACCCTTGATTTTACTAATCATAGGTTGTTGTTTATGTGTGCTTGGGTGTGTGTCATGTTAGACCCATAGTATTTGTGAGTTGAGTTAGCATTTTACCCATCAAAATCCTATCTAGGTCCCTTGTATACATCACCTTGTATATTCCATCATCATCATTCTATCACCCTGCACATCTCTATCCCATTATCCATTATATATATATATATATATATATATATATATATATATATATATATATATATATCCTAATCAACATCTTAGTCATTATCTCATTGTACATATCATCTTTGTATATCCTTGTCTAGGTTTTTATCCCATCCCCCATCTTGTCTAGTCATACCCACTCATCATTAACCACATCCCCATCACCTATATCATTGTCCCATAAAACATATCTTATTCTCTTGTACATTCTTAACCTATTGTCCTCTTGTACATATCAACCTATCATATTGCATACACTTGACATCATCCATTTATCCTATCCCCTCTCATCTTGTCTTCATCCCATTTTAGCCTAGTCATCCTCCATCCCACAATCATTATCTTACACGTCCTCATCATCATACCATTATACATATTATCTTTATATATATATATATATATATATCATTGTCTTATCTCATCCCTATCCTAATCTAGTCATATCCCACTCATCATTCTCACATATCCTAGTCACACCTTGTCACCCATATCTCATCCTAAGTCCATTACATGTATAAATCCTAATCATCATCTGGTTTCATTATCTCATCATCTATATTTCATCTTGCATATCCTTATCCCATTATATTTTTATACATATCACTTTGGACCTATATTATATATACCTATCACATCACCCTTTTGTACATATCTTTATCTTAATGTCCTCCTAGTCTAACCATCATGATCCCCATCTCTCACATACATCCTAAATCATCATATTATATATCCTAGTCTCATCCCCTTGTACACATCTTTGTTATCTTATATATTCTTTTAGTCACATATTAATTACATCCTAATCATACCTCATTACCTACACCTTGTCCTAAATCCACCTCATTATCTCATCTCATTATCCCATCACATATTATTTATATCCCATCTATCATCTCATCCTGGTCAAACCATATACACCTATCATTAATAAATAACCCTAATTCCTAATTACATCTCATATATCCTAATCTCATCCTCTTTTACATCATTTATTCTCTTATACATTCTACTATAATCCCATATTAATCACATCCGATCATCATCATAGTCACACCTCATCATAAAACCACCTCATCCATAGCCAATCACACCTCGATCACACCATAATATTAATCATTCCCCATATCAATTTATTGACATAACCCCCTTACATATTTGATCATAACCCCTCACATATCCTAATCCCATATTGTCTCAAAATCCACATTTTAACCTAAGTCCACCTCATCCATAGTCATAATCATCCCCATACCATCTTGTCTCATTATCCCATTCACCTTATGTATCCTTGTTTTACCTTCTTGAATATAATTTGTTCTCTTGTACATCCTTTTAATCACATCTTATCACTAGATCCATACTTCATCCTCTAATCACATCCTAATAACATCTCATGATTTACATCTTATCTTAAATCCATACTCGATCACTTGTTTTGACCTTGCCTTCATCACCAATCTATCATCACCTCATCTTATCCTAGTCAACTTCTAGGTCACATATGGGTCTAACCCATCCACCATTAATTACCCCTTATTATTTTATCATCACACTTATCCTTATCCCATTATATTATCACCCTCATCACTTAATCACCTACCATCCCATCTTGAGTAAAGTTAGTCTAAGGTCTTGTGCTAGTCCTATCATCTTATCACCATCCTCTCATCCTAATCCACTTGGTCAAATATCATACCTAGTCAATATCTTATTAATATCTTGTCACTTTATTAGTCTCAATCTAGAAAACCCATCAAATATCAATCCCCTTAGTCTAATCATCTTGCCTTATTCACAACTAGCACCCATCATATCATCCTCTTGCTAGTTTGAATTAGGCACCCATCAAAATCCCTCAATCTTTTTCCTAGGTTGATAACTAGGCATCATTTATAGGTTGTTAGCACCTATTATACTCTTGGTTTGAAATTTGATCATAGTATTTTATCTATTAGTCTCTCTCATCCATATCATTACCTATCATACTAGCTTGGTCCTTTCGATCTATTTTGTTTAAGAACCTTTATCCAATCCTTATCTTACCTACATCATCTATCATCTATCAACCACTGACATAGATTTAGACTCGGTCCTCATAGACCAATACTTTTTGGCCCATAAGAATGAAGTTCTTCTTAGAGAACTATATATGGGTGCCCACCTACCTTATTTCCTTGATCCCATTCACCTTGAACCAACATCCCATCCATAATCCCCTAGCTCATCAAAATTATCCTTGACCTTCCTTGATGCAATCCCCCTAATCAATCAATACATTGTAGAGAATAAAGAAGAATTCCTTTTGTGATTATGGAATATGGGTGGATTTTTTCCCAATGATTTTACCCCCATAATCATTAAGTCACCTCCCAAACAAGTCCAACATCAAACCTTATCCCACCCCCCTCAACCATCCACTAGCCCTATTCAAAACACTTTAGCCCTAATTCATACCCATCCACAATAAAATCCTCCATAGACTAATCCATCACCACTCCCTCATCATTTATCACCTACCACCATGAAATTGGACCCCACTTTCATAGACTAATACATAACAGCAAGAAGGATGAGATCCTTTTGCAACTCATTATGATGGGTGTACCACTTCTCAAAGGTGTCAAGCCCGTTCAACTTATTGCACCTCCAACCCAAACCCCTTCATGTAAGTCTCCATATAATCCCTCATCCACTAGTCATATCCAACCATCCACAACTTCCCCTACTAGTAAATGGAATATAATCTTAGCCACCCATCCATCCACCCAGCCACATCAAACACCATCTAATCTAAATTTCCATGCTTCCCCATTAAAGTCACAAAGCAAAGTAGCTCCTTATACTCCCCTTACTATATCCTTGGAATCCCTTTTCTAATAATTAGTCATTACCAACATAATGGTCTATCCACACATACCATATCTTGATCCCACTAATCCTAATCCCTCTTGGTATAAATCAAATTGATATTGTTTATATCATCAAACTTAAGGGCATTCCATTAAATAATGTCAAAACTTTTGATATTATGTCTAGGACCTCATCAATCATAGTGAAATAGTAATCAAGGATAAATTAGATGAGTTTAAATCCCTAGGTGAATAAGAAGAGGAGTTCCAAGATTCCATTCCCTATCATGATCAAACCATTCCCCTTCCAAGCCAAGGTCAAGACATTCTATCTATTGTCCATTATTTCCCCATCTCTAACCACCCATCCATTCAAGACAAGTCTAATTCTCATAAACCTAGTCCTTATATATCCCATAATCCATTTCATGGACCTATATTTGCTTCTCCCATTATTCATCCATCATCTACCTCTCACCCATCACATAAAATACCCCCCATTGAGAGGATAATCATAGACAAACCATCCTCTACTAGTATCATAAAGTCATGTACATCAAAGTTAGAATCAGAGCCAAAACAAGCTTTATCTACATCTGGATCATGTTCTGCACTAGTATCTAAATCAAATTCCTCATCAAAATCATCATCCCTTATATATATTAAATCAAATGATAATAATTCATACTCTTTTGAAGATCCCAATCAGGATGATGAAGCCATAACTAAATTTTTGAATGCTTTATCTATTGAATATTTTTAGAGTGGATATGATCCTACCTTAGATACAAGTCTTAATGATCATTTTGAGATTATTGAGGCTAGGGATCCTATTGACCTTTATGAGGACTATGCTACCCATTATCCTCTCAATCCATCACACCACAATCATCCACCTCACCTTCCTAATTCCCATATCCCACTCCATGAAGGGGATAAATAGGAATATGCACTATTGGATTCCCCTCTACATTTAACATCACATGACATAAATATGAAGGTCTAAGACCATATTCCAAAAGCCAATCATAATCAAATCTTTTTTGATCCCATAAATAAAGTCAAGCAAAATCTAATTATTAGCCTAGTCAAATACTATCTTCCCATAGTGAAGCCCAACATTAGGCACTAGGGGCATATCAAAGTCAAAATAATTATATATCAAGAAAAAAATCAATCCCCTATGGTGAAGCCCAAAATTAGGGACTAGGGGGAAATCAAAGTCAAATTAAAGCAGTAATTCAAAAGAAAGACAAAAGTAATAAGAATGTGGTCGACTATCTTCTTAATTTTTGGATCAAAGAATAAAGAAATCAAAAGGTCTTGGATCTCATATTCTCATGGCACCAATATGAAGAATCCCCTCCACCATATCTAATGGTTTATTCAACTGTTGAACCCCATTTTTGTTCCCCATCTCATCATATCAACCCTCCTGATTATATCCCTCTTTCATATCCTATATCCCATCATCACATTTAGGGCATACCTATATCCACACCATATCTCAAATCCTTGGGCAACATTGTCCCTCATAGAGGTTACAAAGACACTTGGTTCAAATGTTCAAAGGATGTTAAATCAAGAGTCAATAAAGGCCACCAAGATATGATCCTTACATTAAACATCCCCAAAATAGGTGTTAGCTAAATGATCCATCAAGTGATCACACCTTGAATCTCACTCATCTACTAATAAATCAAGATTCCCAATAAAAAAGTCAAAACTTCAAAAAAAATCATTCATCCAATGGTGAAAACTAGTCTTCTAGTGCCTTGGGCAAGTACTATGATGAAAACTAATTTTTGGCATCATGGTAAAATAATCTATTGTCCACATTGTTCCTCAACACTTGGGGGAAAAATCCATCCATTTCACACCCTTGTCCATTCATCCTAATTGTCACATCCTTTGTCCACCATTCTTATATCCCTTGACCCATCATCCATCATCATATCATGCATCCTATCTCTTCTTCCTTCCCATCTTGACCTTCATAAGAAAGCAAAAGTTGTCTTGAAAAATGTCCTCAAACCATCTTGGCATATCTTCCAATGGAAACTCATGTAAATAACTATCTGGTTCCTTCATGACGTGGTCATTAGATATCCCTACTCCATTCATCCTTATTCCCCATCATTGTTATCCTTTATTCTCCCATCCATCATCCTTCCATTCTCATCTTGGTTTCTAGGTTTGGTATTCTCTTTGCTAGTAACCCCATTTTTATAATGTACACACATATCCTAAAATTCCCTAAAAACTAAAATATGTCAAAAACCCTAAAAATCATAAAATTTAAAAAATCCAAAAATAGTCCATGATGTCTTGTCTTATGCTTAATCCCCTAGTTGTATTCATCTCCATCTAGCTCCCATTTTCCCATCTTTGGATACCAAATTCCATATTGGAATCCAATCCGAAGTGGTCACCCATCTCCTTATATCTTCCTCATCCTATTGGCTAGGTCTTATCAACATACATCACCTTGTCAAGATTTTAATCGGGCACCCATCACTTCCTATCAAGGCCTTTTCATATCTAGCACTCATCCAATTACCCTTTTCTAGTATGGAAGGTACTTGATCCAATAATTTTCTCTAGCATAAAAGGTATATGATCCCATCATCTCCTAGTCTCCTTGCTAGATTGAATCCTTACAGGGTCTTGTCTATTGGTAATCCTTGGTCATCACTTGTTTAATCATCATCCTTGGCCACTTTCAATCCAATTTCAAGACAAAATCAACATTCCAAGACCTCATCATCTCAACCATCATAAACTAGGGGAAACACCTCATCTTCACCCTAACCATGATTACCTTATCCAAATCCAATTTCATCCTAAAGTCCACAATCACATTATGATCATCTAACCCATCATCCATATCTCATCCTATTATTAGGAAAGACATTAGGATACTACATGTATATACTTGTACGTGTTGCCTATTTGTTTTTTATTTTTTTTCTATGACTGTATATATCTTGTTTATTTTATATTTTGATTACATCATGTCACTTTTTGTCTATTAGGAAATGAATGAGGATGCTAGAGGATACTAAAAGTGCCCTTGAAGATGTAGAGTTTTCCATTTACCCATGAAATTTGGCACAATGTCCTCTTGGTCATATCCATATCATATGATATACTACCAAGTGCCATATTTTATTGGATTCATTAGACTATGATGAGCTTTATGAAATTGTGATGGATTGATCACATCCACCCTCATCATTTCTCTAATCATATCATCATCCTTAATCTAATCCTCTTGAATCATTAGACTAACATCCTTATCATCTTCCTCTCATAATCCAAATAATATCCTTCAATTACTAACAAGGCTAATAATCCTTATCATCATCACTTTCTAGTCACTAATCATCATCATCATCTTCTATCCACTAGTTAGAACTACATTGGTTTGAGGTCTTTCCAGACTATGTAGGAAGAAATTGGCCACTCTTCTATGCTCAAGGATATCTCAACCTCTATTTAATCTATAAATCCCTTTCATGTGTATTTTCTATAGGAATCATCCTAATCCTATTGGTCACTTGATCATATCAATTCTTCTCTATCATCACCTACATCATCTTGATCGATTTTCCTTTGAGATACATCCATCCTTAATCTAATAAAATCATCAGTCTTATGCTAGCCAATATCTCTCCCTTGTATGAATCCTTTCTTGGGCTACATATAAATCTTTTGGCCTATTAATCATATCATCTTGTTATGGTTGATTCTCCCTTGGGATGTGTCTACAACTGTGACACCCATCATCTCTATTCCCTATGCATGTGTCCTCGCTAGGGACATCATCATCAATATGTAGCTCATTTTTCACATCTAACTCATCTTCTTAATCTTCCATTCCACATCTAACATCCCATTCCCTCATCTATCCATCTTATCCCATCCGTTTATTTCTTCTTTCTAGTGACCATCCATCTCATTCTTCTCTACATGGCCCCTTGAGGGGGCATCATACCCACTAACATTCATCTATGAAATGGTTTTTATTTGAAAGACCATTACTCCTTCCACTTTTTCCACTCATAATGACCTTTAAAAGAGGGTTAAAATTTATGCACCTAAAATAACTCACTTCATTACAGTCGACTAATATTCTTATTAATCGATACTAATTTTGCTTATCCTATTTTATTCTGCTAATTTATCTTATTTCTAGTCATATATCTAACAACCCCCTTAAATAATTCCTTCATTAACTAAACTTACACATTCACATACCTTTATTAATTCTATAATAATCCTCATTATCCTAATCTAATCCTATTTATCCATTATATGGGAATTTTTAATTCTCATAACCCCACTACCCACCTATTAACCTACACCCTAGCCTTTCCTACATCCCTATGTCACCTAATCCTCTTCTAATCCCCACATAACCCTCTTTTAATCATCATTAAATCTTAGAGAGAGAGTTATAGAATTATCCAAATCTAGAACTCTCTCTAAACTAACGCCTTTCTCTAAAATTCCCTAATTCTAGAGACTTTCATGGATTTAAAAATTCAATGGAAATTTAATAGCCCTAGATATCAATGGCCCAAGTTTGAATATGGACCATTGATCCTACCTCTACTTTCATATAAAAATAAACTCTCCCTCCATCCTCAAACTAACTATAAATCTTGTATGGAAACCATGTCAAAATGAGTCCTTAAATTAGTCATCCGATCTATCATCAAGAATCCTTTGATCAACATCCAAGTCAAAGATTTGAGTCTGTAATCAATCACTTAATGCAATTGCAAATCCTAGAAGGAGGTAACATAAATCAAAAGGATTTGTAAGCTTTTTTATCATTTTGATTTTGTTTTATAAATCCTTCCTATTGGTAGTTTGCATTTTGAGTTAGAATTTTCATTGTTGAATTCATATAGAGCTCAAAATCAAACTACACACCTTCATCCAACTAGTTTATTACATGACATATAAAGAATTTGATTTAGCTATAATGTTGTAAGGTTTGTGCACTATATTCAAAGAAATGATGAAAACCTTCTCTCTTCAGTGTGCCTCTAATTTATTCTACACCATGTTGATAATAATTTGACCATCATATGCCCATTTATTACCTATTAGTGTAGGGTAATGTGTTATTGTTGTCTTCATATCAATGACTTAAAAGTCACCTCACAGGGCCAATTATATGACTTTAATATCAACATCTTCTAATCTACTGATGGGATCAACTCATCCATAGTCATCTAAGCTCAAAGTTAATAATCTATGACTTAGAACCGGTCATCTAATGGCCTCCCATGTAGACCTAGGAATCATGTTGACTGTGCTACCAAAATTAAAGATAATATTTGAAATCTCATAAATTACAACCTCAATATCAATTCGTGTATCTACATCTAAGGGATTCTTTGTTTTGACATACCAAACTAGCTTTTATGTCTTCTATCATCCACACTACATACACTCTAGTAGATTATGTAGCAATTTTATGATGTTTTATGAGATGTCTTCATTACAAAGTGTGTTTAAAAGCTGTAGAAGATCTATTAGCATAGTGAAAAATCCATCCTAACACATAATTCACATGATATGAATTTTTTTTAGATCTATCAGTGTAGTGATAACTCTATCCTGACACATAATGCACATGATATGGACATAAATTTGGGCATCTCTTACTTTAGTATCTCCTTCAATAGTGCCTTGGTATTGAATATTTTTCAACATTTCTACAACTTCATATATAAGCCCCTTTTCTATAGATAGGTTAGGTTATTTATCCTATTTTACTTTTCAAATAACTGATACTAAGGTATTTCTAGAGTATGAAAACCTCTTTTTGCATGCTAATTTTGAGTAACAACATTTAGGAAGGCATCCTCTTTAGGCTGTGCACTCACCATATTCAAATTTTTGACAGCCTAATCTTTTCTTTACTTTTTCAATACATGACAATCTTCTATCTCATGCTAGTCATATACTTTGGAGTATTCATAGTAAGACTATCTTTGAGGATTCAATGGGCATTGGAAATGATTGTACTCTCCACATGGGTAGCATTACAAGGAGGCCCTTGATATTTATTTCCTCTACCTCCTTGGTAACCTCCTCTATGTCCACCTTGAGCTCCTCCTCTATTGGACTAATATCCTCTTTTATACCCTCCTTATTGTTATGTTGTGTTCTAATGATGATTCTGTTAGGCATTATCTCTAATTATGAATTGTTATTTCATAACTAGTGGGGTCTAACTCATTTTTTATTGATGCATCATAGCTGAGCTCCAGGGTGCTGCATACTAGTATTGTGGTGATGGTGGTGTCCAAATAAACAAATGAGGGGTCCAACTAACTAGACCTTGAGGCTAGTATTATGGTGAACTAGAAATCCATAGTGGGCCTACTTAGGTTGCACAGCCCTTATTGACCTCTAGGCCTAGAATCGTTTTCTTCATTGAGGATACTTACTATGTAGTGATAGTGAATACATTTTTGGTGTTGCCTTCTTTGAGATCCTACAAATACCTGTAGTTCTTTTCATCATTATTATGTGACTTATAGAAATTTCAATACAAATTTTGTGGGTTCTTGACATATTATTTTAGAATATGTAAATGCATTGTTGTGTGCCCCATTAATCGATAGATTTCAAAAAACTCTATCTTGATCATAGCATAATCATTCTTATGATGTCCTTCTTTCCTACACTCCATACACCATAGATTCAACTTAGGTTTATTTGCCTTATGGTATTACTCTATTATCTTCATAAAATCTTGTAGTTTATTTTTAATCTTAGAATTTATGGCAAGAGCTTCTCCATTGTATTTAATTTGTTCTACTCTCAAGGCAACATATCTAGCATATGCTTTAGTAGCATATTGAGTTTATGATAGAAAATATAATTATAGAGTGTAGGTCTTAAAAAAACCATATAGATTTATCTTTATTTGTTAAGATAAATTCTATCTTATTCATCACATCAGAGTATCTATGATCATAGTTGCAAAATGATTCTCCTAACTTCTCCCTTATCTCCTTCAAGATTTGAATAGTTTGACTAGTACATTTATTTATTTTAGACTATACAATGAGCCATTCCTTAATATATTATAGAGTTTCTTTCAAGATGTCTCTATGGTATATAAAATCAAGTGATCTTCTAGTTATTTCCCTTACTAACTCACAAATTTGGACAACTTCATTAGTAATGGCCTTAGCTTGCCATCTCATTTCATAGGTTAGTAAGTACTGTTCAGGGTCTATAGACCCATCATAGATTGATAGGTTTATAAATCCTCATATATGGCCCATTATTTAAACTAGTGTTGATGGAATCTACTATAGCTATTACAAGAGGAGGCTACATTCTAGGTGATCCTACTTGCATACTACTCTATGCACTAGGAGAGTTAATGTGTGCACTTTATTTATCTATATCTTCTTCTTTTATTTGATTGGTTTCAATAAGCCCTATGGCATTCAATGACTTATGAATTGATTTTGTTTCAATTTTGATACCCAAAAATTCACCTCCTATGAAAATGGACCTTCTCAACTATTATCTTCCTATCCACTTAGCTAAAAACTTCTGCTAGAATATAACAAATTGGGCTACAGGGACATGTGCTCTTCTAGTGAATGATTCTTTCCTATAATTTATTCTTCTACTACACTTGAACCTATAATTAATCTATGACCATTTTCTACTTATTTTATAAATTCTTCATGTCCTTCTAATAATACCTATTTTTGTAGCTGTGCACTACATCTATCATCTAACTACTCTAATTCTACACTATTCTAACCTTCTTCGAGCATTCTTATTCATTTCATTCTTCATCACTTCTTTATATGTATAGGCATTCATAATCTTATTTCTTCATTATTTATCTATTTCATCTTAATCATCACATATTCTTATTCATTCATCATCTAGTTTACTACTACTCTTATCTGTACTCACAACTATCTGGGTATTCTTTTATTTATTCCATTTGTCCTATTGTCATAGTTCACATTATAAATCCAAATTTTTCATTTGAATTTTATTTCCTTGTGTTTCTATTCTAGATTCAGGTTTAAGACCTATCTAATCATCTACTCATCATTCACTGTCATGTCATACACACCCCCATATGCCCAAAGTAATTACTCCATATTAGATGGAGTAGGCACCATGGCCTTATCCATAACCAACATCTTCACAAGGAGAGGTAGTCATTGAAGAAAAATTCCTCTACTTCCTCAGATAAATAAGTCCTATGTAACTTTTAAAATATGTATCCTTATACTATAAACTTGGTGATGTATCCATCTATGGTGGTAACAACCCAATAATTGATTGCCCTTATCCGGTCAATTTCTAATTTTTACAACCATTCTATCTTCTCTTTAGTCCATATGATTATTTATTTTGTTCATGGGTTAAAGCAATAGTATTCTAACCATGTTAACCAATTAAATACTAATTTATGTAACCACACCAAAAGATTTTTTAAATATCTCCATAGATTTTCTATTGAATGATTTATTATGTGGTCAGACCAGTCCATTGTGATTCTTCTTCCAAAAAATTACATACTTTTTGGTCTAACCATGTCTCAATGTCTCTCTACCCTCGTAACCATCTTAGCATAGTTTCCTCTAGAAAGAGTGTTTCCACACCTATCACACCATTATTAACATAGGTTCATAAAGAATCAGAACATGCTAAGTATGAGGATAGCTAAGTTTTACTTTAGAGTGTAGGAAAGTGCAAATAATTCTTATACAAGGTGGGAAAATAAAAGTAGATTGAAGATGAATTAATGTACATTAAGTAGGATCTAGGAACAATACGTAATTCATATATAGTTATAGAAAATTTAGATTAAATTAGACATAAATAAGCTAAACATTATACATGAGAACACATGTGAGGAAAAAATTAAGGAACACAACAAGTAACCATAACCAAAATAGTCTTTACTGGTCTCTTTGAAGGTGAAATTTTCTTCTTACAAACATACACATATATAGTCATTTGTAGTCTATGACTTTTCACATTCTTCTCATACTTGGTATGAAAAGAGGAGTCTACTCATTTTATAACCTATTACAAGTCATGGATATAGGACAAAATATAAATATGTCCAATAAATTGATTATACAATGCATGGATACAAAAAAATATCCTGCATAACTTTATTATTCAATTTATTCTCCCAATAATGCTATGATACATAATGCCTTCCCTATTGATATGATAATTAGTTATTTATGAATTTTTAGCTCTTCAACCCTAAAATTACAAGTAAAAATGACATAAAATGGTGTTTTGGTGTGTGTGGGTCATCAATGTGACATATGTCTCCTTAAACACATCAATTTGGCTTGAATTCAAAGTGAATTACGGTGATCATGCATACATGCACCAAAAATTGTTTGCATTTACATGGTCATAAGTAGATAAGGTTTTTGTATGTCACTTTTGGAAATAATGGATCTAATCATATGTAAAATCAACATATTTTGATGGTTGGATGTATAAGGGTCACAATGTGACTTACTTTACCATAATCAGATATTTTCTACTTGAATTTGAAGTGAAATTGAGTGGTATGTAAAAATGTGCCTAATTATCTCAGTCATAAGTGGATATGGTTTTTTTATGTTGATTTGGCCTATAATTGGCCTAATCAAAATTAAAATTGGCATTCAAGGGTGGTTGGTTGTGCATAGGTCACTAATGCAACATATGTTTCCCCATGCACAACACTTTGGCATGAATTCAAATTGAATTAGATTGACCATGACAAAATGTGCCCCAAATTATCCCCATTTATTCTATTCATAAAATATTAAGGTGTTGTTATGTCAATTTTATCCTATAAGGGACCTAATCATAAGTTAAATTGGCATAAAGGAGTGGTCGTGTGTGAGTTGGTTTGTAAACTTAAATTTTAACAAACATATAACTCTTAAAAATTATAAAAATCAATTTTGAAGGACTAAAACCTAAAAAATGACTGTATGTTTACCTAAAATGGACATCAATTAAAAAATGTAAGCTATGAAATCCCTATGATTAATACTAAAATCCTAAAAATGACTAAGTATTGACTAGATTGAATTTATAAAAACTATATTCTAAATCATAAGTCATGGAGTTACGAGACCAATTCTAGAATATGTAGAGTGACTTTAATTGATTATATTTACTAAATTAAATTTAAAATATAAAAATTATACTTAACATTTATTTTAGTAAACACACCCTCTCGACCTTTTAGTTGCTCACGTTCTTCACTTTTTAAGGCTTACAAAATGCATATTTTAAGGAATGTGGACATGTTATAACACATATGCATTATAATGCATATACACTTTTGATTTGTATAGTTTCAAACAAATACCTTTAGGCTCATACATTGCTTGGATTCTTGAGCCTATGTCCTAGACCTGCACACACACCAAAAAATGTGTTTTTGATTAAAAATGAAAAACTCCAAATTCCACCATCATACACACTATGAATTTCATCTACACAACTATTAAAAATATTAATATGATGTAGATAACACTCTCGTCCTTCCAAATATATGATTTTATTAATTTTTTTGATATTTTAAAGTTTTCATATATATTAATTTTATAATATGTCTTTTTATGCCACTATATGTTGCAACTATACATGTCTATACTTGTTTATGCATCTTTTATTTCATTCATCCCAATTCAAAAATAATAATATATGGTTGCAAACTAGACCTAATTATATACACATTTAAAAACAACTAATTTTCTTTTTGTTTTGAGGTAGTTAATGGGGATGCATGGCTAGCTATCCATTTTTTTCAAATTTAGGGTCTATTTACTTGTAAAATTATTAAATAAATAAATATTAGCTATTTTTTTAAAAAAAAAGTCTAAGTTACAAACTAGATGATCTTATCTAAATTTTCACCAAAGGGTTTCAAAAAATAATAAACGATGCTAAAACAATGAGGAGAGATACCCATATATCTATTCTATTTTTAGAGAAAACATGAGTACCTTTTTGAATATTTGATATTTGAGCTACTTATACTTGACTATTTTTATAAAAAAATAGTAATTTAAAAACCATAATTGAACTTATACAATTCATGTTATTATATCCTCTTCAAATTTTTAGTGTAGCCATCTAAAATAATTGATGGAAGTTAAGATTTATCTAATTTTCAAAAGAAGAAAAATGTCCACTTAAGACTCTATTTTGGAACATCAAATATTTGCACTTACCCTTAAAGGGTGGACTGAGAATGGGGTGGGATCAACACATGGTAATTTACAAGATATTTTTTTGTACTATTTTGTGATACCATTAATATTATTAGTTTGACCTCATATGATTCTCTATTTGTATTTCCTCTCCAACTAATTTCCATCCAGATTTGATAGCTCCCATATATGTTAATATATTGGCTTGGTTGATATTTTTTTTTTCATGATTAGATATTCCATGTACTATAATGGACATCTCAATACAATTTTTATTTTTTATTTTGATATTTGAATAATATCAACTTGGTCAATATCATACTGTGCCAATTGTAATCTTTCAACTGTATTAGCCTAGTGAATCCTATCATTGTTTGATTCATGCTTAGATATTCCATGCACTATAATGAACATCTTTATAAAATTTTGAGTTTTTATTTGGATATTTGAATAATATCAACCTAGTCGATATTGTACTATGCCAGCTAGAATCTTGCAGCTATATCATCCTAGTCAATCTTATCAACTTAGAGTTTAGGGTTACTTTTGGGTATTGGAATAGTATATATATGATTTATATTTCATTCATACAATATATATCACATTCATATACTCTACTTGCACTCACATTTATTCGCTAAGTAGTATTTAGAAGAGTTAGTGGTTTATAACCTTATCTCATAGGTCTTGTCTTGTGGTGTCATTAAAGCTCACTAATAAGAGTTATTGGGAGTTCCAAGCTAAGGATATTTTGGTCTTAAAAAACCCATTCAAGGTCTTTAACCTAAAACATCTCTTGAAAAAGGCCACTTGAGCTAGAGGGGGATATTGAAGCACCAACAGGTCCACCTAAAGAAAATTATTTTTATCTCTATAATCTTTCCTTTAATTATTAGATTAGATATTTATTATTTATTTATAAATGTATATGTGTATCCTTGTTTAGGCTATTCCTTATACTTAATAATCTATTTTATATATAGGGATGATTAGGCTTGAACTTTATCACTATAGGTTACATATACCCACATTTGGTTGACCATTTCACCTTACCTTATTAACAATCACTACCCATCATTTACCTTACTTTTACCCCTTTACTATCATTTAATTTAATTTCATCTTTACTATCATATCTATAATAATTTACATTGGTTGATCCATAGTGATAATTATATCATTATTTCATAGGCTTAGGTTTTATAACCCTTTCCTCTTGCCTTCTGAGTTGTAGATTACCCTTTTCCAAGTCTATGCATATCATAGGTCTTCACATACTCATCTAAGTATACACAAGATATATTTAATTGACCATATTCAAGTCCTAGTATATTGAGATAAAGAGGATAGTTTTAGGTCATCTATCCCATGCATACATTCTAATGAACTTGACATAAACCTTAGCCCAACTTTGGTTAAAAAAATACCACATTTTTCCTTTTAGATTCTTGACAACATCATCAAAACCATTATATAATTTTCAATCTGGCTAATATAGTGTATTAGCCTAACAACTCCATTGATTAGCCTGACACAATTTCCTATTTTTTTGTAACTATATTTCCCATCTCGATATAATTATGTTTCTTTTCTTGACTACATCGACTAGTGTAATATAGTTCTTTAATTTTTTCTAATTGTATTAGTGAACCTTATAAAATTATATTTTATCAATTTTCACTTTTGGTTTTATCAGCCAACCCAATACACTTTTAAGTGTTAGTTGATTTTAGAAAATGACATATTCATAAATAGATGAATTAAATGGCCATCACAATAATAGAAGAGTTAATGTCTCTATATTTTTAAACTACATCACATTATCCATTAATATATGAGTTATACACCCTTCAAAATAATACATGTGACCAAATGTTTATGACCAACCACATGACCATCTTTTAAAAACCTACTTCCAAGATATTGAATGTTGAGAACTTTGTTACTGACATAAAATCTTCATTCCATTCTAGATACAACTCGATAAAGACACTCTATTTGCCTTTCCTATTTGAGCATTTAGCCATATCTCCTAAATTTTGATATACTTATCCATGATGGATCAATGAGGCACCACTCTTATTTTCCATTACAAGAATGAAATTTACTTTTTTCATAGCCTAAAGTATTAACTGTCTATAGTTATTGTACCATTTTTTCTTATTCAAGAATTTAATAGTGGGTGATTTAACTTTTTTAATCCCTAACTATAGGGTACTATAAAAATAATCTAAAAAAATTAATTTTTTACTTGAATCAATTAAAATATTTGATAAAACATAATATTTCACCAATTTTAGAGTTTAGAACTCAAATATTAAAGAATATTACTCTACTTTTGAAAGCATAATGACTGAGAAGGGGGGAGTAAATCAGTCTTCAATTTTTTTTACAACTTTAATTTATCATTAATGAACTATCAAAGCAATATAGTGAACTAGAAACACATCATGAACCATATATATGAACATGAGACAAGAACATAACACATAAAACACTTATTTGAGTAAGAAAACCTCAAAGGGAATAAAACCCATTGATATCTAGAAATGGAATATACTTATATAATACAAAAACTAAATTTAGTGAAGCACTAACTCTACATGGAATAGTAACCCCAACTAGCTAAGCACCAAGCCAACTAATCTTTAGTAAGAAGCAACTTATAAGGAGACAACAATCCCCTAGATGACTTAGCACTAATTCAACCACCTGACTAATTTGATCACCTTCAATACATCTCATTTCTCAATCAAATCATGATGACCACCTCTTTATCTCTTCACACTCTTTTATCCCTCTCAAATTGCCTTCTAAGCTCCTTCACTCAACTAGGTCTCTTCAAGACATATTAGGTCAAGTGACCTTGATATTAATCTATAATACCCCTAATATATATTCATGATAGTTTATTTTCATCCTTATGATGGTCTAAAATACCTTCTTTATCTCTTCAAAGTGTTATATCTTCTACTTCAACACTCTCATACTCTAACTGGACAATTAGGCCTATTAGGCCTTGTCTTATACTAAGATCTTGTTCATACACCTCTTGGTCAGCCATACACACTTGAATACTTGTATTTTCCACATAATAATCTTTAGGACATTCCAAAAAACTGAATAAAACATCACATTAGGATGGCCACAGCTCAAATGGACCAAATCCTTCTTTGAGCCTTAAGAAGACCTAATACAATTAGGCCTTCATTAGTACATGTTACCCTTTTATCTTATTAAAACACTTTAAAACTTCATACACAATAGGAAAAATCCATATTAAACTAAAATTTACCCTAATATCATAATATTATGTCCATGACACCTTTTAGCTCCAATCACCACTTGAAACATGCCATTTGTATTATTCACATTAGGCCTCCACATACACAGAAAGGCCTATCTTGAATAACTAAAGATAAAACAATGTTTAAACACTTGAACATGACAAAAAATCATATGAAAAAATCCTAAAATACCTAAAAAAATTCACTAAGTGTATTATACTTCATTACATAAGGTAAAAGAACTCAAACACACTCTTACAACTTATTTATCTAGAGCTACCAATTTACCTTAAAGCACAATCATTGTGACAATGACCTTCAACACATGTATGACCATTTATAGAGACTTATGATGAATTTATATGATCTTATGAGATAATTATAATATTATTAGATATAAATATAATATGTTCAAATGGTAGTATTGGTTTTGTAGACCAATCTCATGACCTCACTGTACATAGACCTCACTAAGGCAGACAAGTCAATTTGTGAACAACTTTTTCAATATAAACACTGACCTGAAAAACATGTACCAAACATGAGAATGTATGAAAATTACTTAAAAATACATCCATGCATTTGGTTCCATCACTATTTCATGATAACACATTCCTAATCATCTTCTCACTACTACTTGGGTTTTTTTAATGTTTTTATCAATAGGCCTATTAGCGACTGGTCAAATTGGATGACATGTTTAGCACACATAAGGGATATAACCTATCAATATTCCACCATGGACATTGAATACAAGTATCAAGCTTCTCCATACAATGATTTACATACTTTGACTTGGTCATCTCTGACTACTATAGTAAATATATGAGAAATTATGCCTTTCTTGTAGGGTCCACTCACTTAAATACTCAATCATAATTGGAAATGAATAGGAGATTTTAATACAAACTCCAGTCACTAAAATATCCATACCAATCCATTTTTATCACTTTATAATAATTTATTTCATATCAAGTCACTATTAGGGTTCTTTGAGGATTTAAACTATCTTCCATGTTAGCAATCATTCATAAAGCTTATCCCCTCATTTCAAAAAATAATGACTAAAAATTTGAGATAGGACCATTAATCATATACCATAAATATTTTAGGTTACCATGTAGAGGTGACACATGCCAATGAACACCTGAAAGTACTTCTCAATTTGAGAACCCTTCATTCTATGCATATGAGAGACCTCAAAACCATTTTTCATGCCTTATATTGAAAACCATGACCTAAAACCTTGTGAACATGATTTAAAAAACATATAAACCTATATATATTCTCATATGATCAAAAAAATCTTAAAATCTGATCATGACCCCTCATTATGCCACACTCTTTTTTTGCTCTCTAGACCTTGACCTATAAATCACATAGGCCTTGAAACTAACCTTGATTACTTTTTTCATGTGATATACACCTAAATTAAATTCTCAAAAAACATATCACATGCTCAAAAAATGTTAAAAATCCTTCATATACCTTTAAAATAGAGCATGATGCCTCATTAGGCCAAGCAAGGTCTAGAAGTGGTCTAGTTACATACTAGGTCTATAGGTCCTACCCCTGTAAGTTCACCCTGAGACTCAAATGAGTGATATAATGCATCATATAAATGATTAAAAAACATTATATAACCATTAATACCTATATTCACTTATCTCACCAAGCCACCATGTTCAAACCTTCTCACTAGGACTTTACATGCCGTGACTAGGCTTCTCAAGCACTTAAAACTTGACAACTAACCTTGAAACACTCATTGATGATTCTACACCTTGATAAAATTACTTAAATTATCCTAAAATAATTCCATACCTATAAACATACCTCTTCATGCTCATCAAGCACATGCTAATGATATGACTATGCTTGTTATGACTAGGCTTCTCAAGGCATCTTGTACTCAAGGACTAGTCCTTAAACATGCTTAACTCAATGATGATATAAAATAATAACATTATCAAATGACCTCATGAACACCTTTCTTAATATCCTTTGACATCAATGAAAACATCAATTTCAAAACTCAATAATAGGCACAATGTTTAATAATCTCCCTCATGGTCATTGATGGCAAAACATACTATACACTGACCATTCTTATCTCCCTATTTTGGTATTTCTCCCCCTCTGACATAAATGAGAAAGTGACATCTATAACTCCTTGGATCACACTCCTTACAACCAAAATACTCAACACACAAGACTATGAGCTTATGAGACATAATATAAACATGCTCCCCTATCTCCATGCATACCTTCTTAAAACAACTCACATGTTCTTGGAGATAATGAACTTGATTAGCTCCCCCTAAGTACTTTGGCTTATTTAATGATTTTTAGGTGCAAGAATTACACCTAATTATTGTCTTAGGTGTTCAAATGTTACCTTTGAAAGTGTTTTTTTCAATATGTCTATAATTGGATCCTATGTAAAAACATATTCAAGTATGACACTTTGTTCACTTACTTGATCTCTTATAAATTATTACCTAATGTGAATGTGCTTGGTCCTTGAGTGTATGATAAGGTTATTTATGATGATTATATAACTTGTATTATCCCAATATATAGGGTTAGGACCATCATACTCCACCTTGTAGTCTTTAAAGGTTTCTCATTCATATAATCTGAGTGCAACATGAAGCTGCTATAATGTACTCAGCCTCTCAAGTGGATAATGCTACTGATGGTTGCTTCTTTCTTATCCATGAAACTAGGCACTCACCTAAGAATAAATCTCCTCCACTAGTACTCTTCTTATCATCTATACTTCTTACCTAGTCTACATCTGTATAAGCTATCAAATTAAACTCCTTAATTATTGTATACCATGTTGGTTGAATATTTTGTCGATCAACGTATTGATAAACAAAATAGGTCTAATCAGACAAAGTAGGAAGATTAGTCATCCAAATGTGTAGGTTTACCACATTAGAAGGGGACTGATCTCTCCTCTCATCAAGGGGAGGTTCCCTAAGGTATGCTATATATATATATATATATTAATAGGAAATAATACTCAAGGGTAGGACAAACCATCCATCTCTCTTTTTTTAGAGATGATGTGTGTGGATCAAAGGAGAAACTTAAGGGAAATGATAGAAATCACTCCTCTTCTTTCAAAAGTAATACTCAACAAACCACAGGAATACTCCTGGTAGTAAATGCAAAGTGTAACCAAGGACATAGTAACCAACAAATCGAGATACAACACAAAGTCTCCACCTGAATTGCTCAAGAGTAAGATACGAAGGACAATGAGGGCACAAAGTCATCCCAAGGTCCTTTACATAGAAATGAAAAGAAACACACTAAAGGAAATTATGGGGGCAGAAAGTCTCTCCACAATTGACTCTTCAGGACACCTTCCTGACTACTTTCACTAATTCTACTTGTTGAATTAAAGGAACAAAAAATATCAAGGAAAAAGACATAAGAACAATTTCCTCAACAACAAAGATATTACAGCACAAAGTCTAAAAATTCACTTGCTTTCTTATTCCAATAACAAAATATGATCAATAATATAACCTCAAAGTCTCAGTAATGCCTTTTAATTTATGTAGAGTGTCATTTTTGATTGTCAAAAAGAGATCCTTTTACAATAAAAGAGAGCCCCTTATATAGCCTCTTCAAGAAGGACTCAGGAACAATAACACATCATGTTGCATTGAAAATTGTTAGGAAGATAGGCTAGAAATTGGGGGCATCTACCCATTTGTTTTTCTCAATGTAGAGAAACAAGTCACGCTATTGAAAGTTTGCAATTTTCAATGTCCACCTGGAAATCTGATCCTTCTTCATCATTCCTCCTTTTTTGGTTAATTGAATTGGGTCTTGGATTCAATTTGCTATTTTGTTCCTTAGTCACTTCCTACTAGTTTTGGCCTTAAAGCCTTTGAATGCATTTGGGCCTATAGATTACAAGGATCAATGGATATTTTGTGAGCTTTGAAATTGATGTTCGAACACCCATCACTACGTTTTCAACAGCTAGTTTACTATTCTTGAATTTGACGTCTTCAGGCATAGCACCCTTTGGTCCTTCTTTAGCTTTCCTATTCTACATCCTCCCAAAGGGAAGGTGACCCTTCAGCTTTGGGGGAGTGTTCTTTAAGTTGGCTGCCAAGAGTCCCTCGCAAGGGCAGTTGCCCTTTGGGGTCCTTCGATGGCCTTTTAACTTCGGCAGTCTCTCGTGGCTTTCCTGCAGACTATTTCTACAGACATTTTCCTTCAAGCATTTTCCCCAGGCTTTCTCCCATGAGCATTTTCCCTGGGCTTTCTCCTGCGGGCATTTTTCCTGGGCTTTATCCCATGGGCATTTTCTTGTGAACAAAAAGTTCATGGAAATTTCTCACGGACAAAAAATCTGTAAAATTGTTTCATTTTGTTCTATTTGCCTTGGTTTTTGTGAATTCCTCCAGGATTTCCTTCCACGGCTTCTTTCCTAAATTCCTTCAGAATTTTTGTCTGAAGGAATTCCTTCAAACAAAAATTTTGAAGGAATAATGCCTTTGTCTACCTTAAGCAAAATTTTGAAGAATTTACCTTAACTACCTTCTTTGAAAATGACCCTTCTAAAGGGTACTTTTGTCAACCAAGTGCCCTACACAAGGGAGCTTGTCCTTTGGGAGGCTTCTTTGAATTTTTGCATTGAACCACTCCTTTGAATCAAGCTGATGAACTAAGGTGATGAATCAATTATTGAACCGTTTGATTGAACAAAAGCATTGAACTGCTTGATTGAACCAAATGTTGAACTACTTGGTTTAACCAAAATGGTTCAAGCTAATGAACCATTTGATTGAACCAAGTATTTGAACCAAGTGAATGAAGCAAAGCGTTTGAACCAAGTGAGTGAACCAAAGCGTTGAACTGCTTGGTTGAACCAAATGTTGAACCAAGCTGATGAACCAAGCTTTAAACCAAAATGGTTCAAGCTAATGGTTTAAGTTGATGAACCAATTAAATGAACCTGAATTTGAACCAAAAGACATTAAACCAACCATTGAACCAAGCTTTGGTTCAATATTTCAAATGAAGCCTTGAACTGAAGAACTAAACCATTTGATTGAACCAAAGCGATGAACTTTGCCAATTAAACTTCACAGCTTGTTGAGAGCTTTTGAACTTGTTGAACCAAATGCATTGAACCTACTACAGATGCTTGCCGATGGACATTTTTGATTGAGCTAGGGTGCTAAAGCAATCCCAAAAATGACTAAGTGTTGGAAACTGATTCTTTTGATTGAACCTGCCTGTAGAAGCCTTTGAACCAGTAGAAATGAACCTACTTATAGAGTTCGTAGAAACCAAGTCCATAGTTTTATTTAACCTTGAAAGAGTCCATAGATTCAACCTATGAAGCCCATTGAACTTGGCCTATAGAGTCCATATATTCAAGCTTGCAGAGTCTGTAGATTTTTGAGAAGCTTGAAAAATGAGGAATTTGAATGCCCAAGACAAATTTTGAAAAGGGAAGAGACAATTTTGGTCTATAGGAGCAAAAAAGTTCAAATGTTGTCCCAAAAATGAGTGATATTTTTGGGGGACAACATACCATAATCCATATTCCATAGTCTCCTTGAGATGCCTGAGTATCCTTTTGATTGCCTAATGATGATTCTCCTTTGGATCTACTTAAAACCTTCCCACAAGACCTACTACTTGCTTGATGTCAATTCTAGAGGTAGTGGTGTATAACAAACTTCCAATCATTAACCTATATGAAATTTGATTGAACTTTGAAGACTCATCTTCCTTTCTCAAATTACACCCTATGATCATGGGTATACTAAATACCTTGAAATATTCCATCTCAAACTTTTTCAACATCTCTCTTATGTACTTGGCTTGTGATATGAACCTACCTTTTTCAAATTGAGTGATTTTCAACCCAAGAAAGATTGATAGTTCTCCTAGCATGGACATCTCAAACTCTTTCTTCATCACCTATATAAAGGCCTTGGTCATGTTCTCATTATTTACACAAAATATGATGTCATCCACATAGAAAACTATAATCAACTAATGGCCATCTTATATCCTGATGTATAGATTACTATTTGTAGCTCCTCTTTTGAATCCTTGATCTAATAGATACCTATCCAACCTATCATACCAAGCTCTAAGAGCTTACTTTAGATTGTATAGAGCCTTTTTCAATATACAAACATAGTCTTTGTCATCTGATAGTGATAACCCCTCAGTTTTCTCAATGTATAGTTCCTATTCCAAATTCCCATTCAAAAAGGCACATTTGACATCCATTTGGTATAACTTGAACCCTTTGAATCCAACATGTACTAAATATAATTTGATGGCCTCCAATATTTTTACTGGTGCATAGGTCTCATCAAAGTCTACCCCTTAAACTTATGCATATCACTTAGATACCAATCTATCTTTGTTCATAGTGAATTCTCCATTTTCCTTCAACTTGTTTCTAAACACCCATTTAATGCTAATGAAATTATTGTCTTTAGGCCTAGGAACTAGTTCTCAAGTCTCATTCTTCTCTATTTAGTCTAACTCCTCATTCATATCATCTATCCAAAATTTGTCTTTGATTTATTCTATAAGTTTATTAGGTTAAATCTTGGATAATAGAGCAACATTATCTTGATTTAGATTACTTATCAGTCTTTTCCTTATTTGCATACTTGCATTCTTGTTGCAAATGATTTGAGATTTAGGGTGATCCCTTTGAATCTATCTCGAGGGTCCTTTGAGTCCTATCTCTCTTCAAATTCTTCTTCCTCATAAACCTCTGTAGTCTCCTCTTCATTCTTGAAGTCCAAATTCTCTAAAGTGCCCCTTGACTATGAGTGTGATTTCCTTATCTCATCAATATTCACATTGGTGATTTCCACTATATTTTTTAGCCTCTTGTTATAACATCTTTAAGCTGAGATCATTGATGAGTATCCTAATAATATACCTTCATTAGATATAGAAACAAACTTTTCCAAGTATTCATCATCTCTTTTAATGAAACATTTGTTCCCAAACACTCTAAAGTGTTCCACATTGGTAGGTCTACCCTTCCATAGTTCATAAGGAGTCTTGTTTCCATTAGTCCTTATCTATCCTCTATTAAAAATGTAAACTACAATGATTATTTACTCTCTCTAATATCTATAAAATAATATAGACTCATTTAGCATAGTTCTATACATCTCTTAAACTGTCATATTATTCATTTCCATTACCCCATTCTACTGAGAGGTCCTAGATGTTGAGAATTATCTC
The DNA here is from genome assembly GCA_037957365.1 of Torreya grandis. Taxonomy (NCBI): domain Eukaryota; kingdom Viridiplantae; phylum Streptophyta; class Pinopsida; order Cupressales; family Taxaceae; genus Torreya; species Torreya grandis. The sequence continues at coordinate 5,412,064 of JARHVA010000216.1, forward strand.
CTTATTCCATAAACCTCATATAAGTCATCAAACTTATTGGACCAAAACTCTCCTCCTCTATCATATCTTAGGCACTTGATCTTCCCATTCTTCTCATTCTTAATAAGATCCTTCAATGCCTTGAACTTGTCAAGAGCATCTAAATTTTCTTTCAAGAATGCAACCCAAGTCATTATTGTGCAATAATATATGATTAAAATGAAGTAAATATCTCCTTGAATTATTTAAATTCATGTAGGCCCATAGATATCAATGTGTATTAACTCTAAAAGTCTTGTAGTAGGGTACTCCTTAGACCTAAACCTTCTTCTAGTCTACTTACCATGTTGACAAGCCTTTTAAAGTATGTTTGTAGGTTTGGTGATCTTAGGCATGTTCTTCATATAATTCTTAGTGCTAATCTTTACTATATTTTCAAATTTTAGGTGAGCTAACCTTATATACCATATCAAACCTTCATATATATTTCTCATGAAGTATCTATCCTTATTGATGTCATTCAATAATTTTTTTTTTTTAGTCCTCTTCGGTTTGGCAATTAGCCTTCTTGATTTGGCTCTTCTTATATCACACCCTCTATCATGAAAGGTTAGTGTGTGTCCTTGATTACACATTTAAATTAAACTAATAAGGTTATGTTTCAAATGTTACAAATAAAACATATTTTGTGTCTTGGTCTTCCCATTGTGCAAACTCAAGACACCTTTGCCAACTATATTGGTAGTTGTGTTGTCTCCAAACCTCACTGTTCCTACAATATTCTTCTTTAATGAAATAAATTTTTTGTCTCATGTCATGCCTTCATATTGAATGTGAATGTTAGTCTGAGTTATCATAGAATCCTCTTTAGTCTTCTATTCCTCCTTAGCAAATAGTCCATCTTGACTCTTGAGCTCAATAGATCAGTCCTAACTTTATTTAGATTCCATACCAATATTTAATCCTTATAATGCATTATAGGAGATTAATATGTCTTGTTGAATCTTGAGGGCCTTCTATCTCTACTAGATCAAAATCTTACAATGTTTCCTAAATTATGATAGATGTATCAAACAACATTTTTGAACTTACCTCTTGATTGATTATTCCTTTTCCCATGGTCTCATGATGGATTATCCTTTATTACATTAGATTAACTAATTGGTATTTTCATGTTGGTATTATTGACTTTTTATAATTTCTCACACTCTCTCTAAAACTTGTTGATCTTGTTAATGAGCTTCTCATGCTCAACCTTTAAGAAATCTAGCTTTGTCTTCAACTGGTCATACTCAACTTCCTTTGATCTAAACTTCATATTGAAAATTTCTAACTGATTCCTAATTTCCTTAATAGTATTATTTTTATGATTCAAATCATCAAGGGAACTTATGATCTCATCTCTAAGGTCTACTTAAACTTCTCCTTCTTCACTATCATAGTAGACTTATTCATCATTGGATATCTTGTGCTTCTTAGGATCACCTTCAAGCTGTTAGACTTGATTCAAAGGACCAAGATCTGATACTAATTGTTGGAAGCACAATGACTAAGAGGGTGGGGGGTGTAAATTAGTCTATAATTTTTTTATAAATTTACTTTATCATTCATGAACTATCAAAGCAATATAATGAAATGGTAACACATCAAAAACCATTTATATGAGCATGAGACAAGAGCATAACACATATAACACTTATTTAAGTGGGAAAAACTTAAGGGCAAGAAAATAAAATGACATATTAAAATGGAATATAGTACTAAAATACAAAAACCAAATTTAGTGAAGCACCAACTCCACATGGAACACCAATCATAATTAACTAAGCACCAACCTAGTTAGGCTTTAACAAACACCAACTTACAAGGATGAACTAACCCCCTAGATGACTCAACACAAACTTAACCACTTGATTTATTTGATTACCTTTAGGACATAATTTTTATCAACTAACTAATGATGACCACCTCTTCAGCTCTTCACACTCTTCTATCGCTCTCAACTTACCTTCTAGTCTCCTTCGCTCAACCAGGTCTCTTCAAAATAGATTAGATCATATGACCTTGATATTCATCTATAATACCAATATTATATCTTTATGATAATTTATATGAATCCTTATGAGGGTCTAAAATATCTCTTTTATCTCTTCAAAGTGTTATATCTTCCTCTTTAACACTCTCATAATCTAACTAGATAATTAGGCCTATTAAGCCTTGTTCTTATACTAGGATCTTGATCATACACCTCTTGGTAAGACATACACACTTAAATGATTATATTTTACACATAATTTTAGTCATATCTAAAATGGACTAAATCCTTATTTAGGCCTTCAAAAGACCTAATACAATTAGGCCTTCATTAGTACACGTTACCCTTTGATCTTCTTGGAACACTTTAAATAATGAAATTAAACACATTTATGACCATTTAAATATACTTTATATTAATTTATATGATATTATGAAATAATTATACAATTATTAGATATAAATATATTATGGTCAAATGGCAATATTGGTCTTGCAGATGAATCTCATGACTTCTCTGTATACAGACCTCACTGAGCCAGACATGTCAACTTGTGAGAAAAATTTTCACTATAAATATTTTCACTTGAATTTTCAAAATTTTAGGATATAAATCATATATCATAATCCAAGTGTCACAATGGAAACATCTCACTTTTTATGGGTAATCAATTGAGATGAATCTCTAAAATTAAGGGCTAGCTCCGCAGATGTGTCTTGAAATGCTTTCACCTATAATAAATAATTATTTGTGGGGAAATGGTTTAGATTTTAAATTAAATGAAACATATTATATTTAGTTTTTCACCAAGATGTTTACCATAAGACTATTATACTCCATCACAAAGAGACAAGGCATACAACACTAGTCTAAGAGGCCTAGAATGCACTAACATCATTATTTCAATATGAAGGTGACATATAAGGAGAATATCCAAGGTAAGTGGAACCATATATTTTTTTAGATAATAATGTTTCCTTTTACACTTAAAAACATATCCATACACTTAACAACACTTCATATGACTTTCTAGGCATGGAATCACTTGCATCAAACATGGAAGGATTGAGAGAAAGCAAGGATAGATGAATATCTCTTAACCATTCACTGTACATCTCTTCACACACTTTTAAAAGTTTATATATGAAATCAAAATATATTTAATTTATTTTATAAGGCAATTTAAATGTCAAAACTATTAAGTATTCACCATACATGGTGTGGTATTAGATTACAAAGGCCAAAATGGTAGCTCTTACAGGACATGAGAGAGAGAGGATAAGAGAGAAGTAAAAAGGCCACAAGGAAACTTTTAAAAATAATAAAAGGAGTTAAAAATTCATGAGAAGGATATTTAAAACTAACCATGCAAGGTTAAGAATCACAAGTGTCATCTCAAATCATGAAACTCATAAAAAGTGGCATGGAAGTTCTCATTATGGATAAAAAACTACCTTCATGATTCACCTCTATTTGAACATCCCAAAAATTATTAGGGATAGTTATTATTATTTTAATTAAGAGTAAGGATTTCATACATGGCTCTCCATGCATTGGTTGTAGTCCTAGTCATCTGAAACCTTCCTAAAATGAGTTATCACCGTCTGCAGTCAAAATAACTCTTCTTTCACACACCCCTCACACTTGGACTCCAAAAATACATCATTTTCCCATGAAAATACATTTGATGGAGTTTATTATACCTTTCAAGACCCTATATGGACTTAGAGGCATTAGGCACACCTTAAAATTATCTTACTTAAAGTTTTCCACCCTTCTCACCATCATGTCCACTATGCTAGTTTTGATTGGCTAAGATGAGAGCTCTAGTTGAGTAACATAGGAGTTGTTACAAGTCATAAAATTGAAATTGGGATTTATATTAAGTCTTAATATTACCTTCCATGTGATTGGCATCTCTTGAAACCTCTGGTAACCTGCATAATGTACAAAACAATCAAGCAAACCATTTTTGTACCCTATTCATACAAATTTTGTACATTCTAATAGGATGGGAAGGAGATTGAGAGGGTATTGTCAGGAACATGAAACACCGGAAGCACACAATTGATTACCAAACCAAGAAACTTAATATGTGAAAATTAACTAGAATCACAAGTAACTAGAATTCAGAATAACACATGATATGAGAGACAATACACAACTTGTATTAATACTTATATAGAAAAGAATACAATAAAGAAGATGCCACTTCTTCTCCACCACCTCTTCAGAGGCTTCCCACACCTCAAGTGAACAGTAATTCTCTCCTGAAATCTCTCTCTCTCAGGTCCCAACATCTAACTCAAACACAGAGTTGGTGTTCACCTCCAGTGCTCCACGCACACCACAAGTGCTCCACGCACTCCACAAGTACTCAACGTACTCCAAGTAGATCTCCCATAAACTTGAAATAACCTACAATTCAACAGACCATACTTATGGAAGGAACTCCGTTGCCTTCCTCTTTTCTCTATTCGAGTACACACCTGTACTCCAAGTAGATCCTGCCTGATTCTGCTCCCTGTTGTGTTGCTGTCCTATCTGATCTTGCACACCTGCAAATCAACCTGGTTCTGCACACTTGTGAACCTTGACCTTGCACACACATACACCTATAGATCAATGATCTTACTTATCATGTAGATCTCCTATAAATGCCATGCTCACCTGATGACCAAGATCATACATACATGAAGAACCCTACTGATTCTCCAATCCAACACCTACACACCTGGTAGTGTGGCACTAGGAGGAACACACCATAGCTCACCTCACACACAGAAGGAGCTTATAAAATTGCTCTCTTACTCTCTAGCACAAGTTTACAATACAACCATGATTATATTATATATATCTCATCCAAACAATAATTAGACATCTAATTACAATAATTAGATCCGTAGCTCTCAGTCTATAATTAGCTCTAATCATGCAAACACTTGGTTCGTTAGCTAACTGCCTGTAATAAACTTGCATTCAAACCACACAGGTGACCAATGTCGATCCCTGTCTGCCTGGAGGTGACCGACGTCAGCCGATCCTTGACCGACGTCGGTTGCTTCTCTTCACTATCCTGCCGACGTTGGCTGATCAGACCGACGCCGGTTGCTCTGACACTCAGCAACCTTCAACAACCCCTCCAATGGCTTTCTCCATGTCTGCATCAGTGAAGCTTTTAGCTCCACAACCTAATAGGTATTATATAAGGTTGAAATAATTTCATGGTAATTATGGTCCATTTGTATATCTCACCATCTACATCTTCCCAATTGGGTCCTTAACCAGCGTTTGCAAGGGTTTAAGCCTATTTTAACCTTTAGTGATGTTTCATAAAGGTCTGATATCCAAATATTAAATAAATTCCAAAAAAATTATTTTTATGACCCTATATAATTCCTAAAAACTTCTTTTACCTCCATGAAAAACCTTCAAGGAGATGTGTGCACTCCAAGTTAGCCTATCAAGCTTGATTCTTTATTTCTTATAGGTTGGGTTGTTCTAAAGTCCAAAAATAAATTATTCATGAATCCCATATATAAAAATATATTTAAAACCTATTTTATGTTCCCAAAAAAAAATTCCAATAGGTTATAAATATTTTTCATAGTTCAAAATGAAAATGACCTATCTTTTGGGCTTTAGGCCAAAACCCTGCCTAAAAGTCATTACTACAACCATGAGGGTTTATACCTCCTTATTGAGTTTTACCATTTTTTATTGGTTTATTATTATTTTATATGTGTTTTAAAAACTTCCACACATTCATGAGATGCTTTTATATCTTTTGGTTTACCTTTCTCACCCATTTTCTCCAAAATTGTAGGTTTTGTGCCTAAGGGGAGTGCCCTCTATCTGAGACAAAACAAAGGGAAATCCCACTATTAAATCATAAAAAATAAATATTTGAGAGGGTTATACAATTTATCGATACAATTTTTACCAATTTTTTCCTTTTTTTTATGACATCTAACCTTCCAACTCCCTTAAAACCCAAAATAGGCTATATAAAAAGTACTGTGTGTAGGGCTAAAGTGTCAACTATGTTATGCCTCATTTAGAGCTCCTCTTCTATGCTTAATTTATAATATAATGGGCATATAAATAATTTAATGATCCATATGGAGGCTTAAAAATTTCCCTTCATCACTACAACCTTACACATGTACCCTATACACACCTTGAACTCTCAAATAGTATGCATCCCCTGACTATGCTTTTGCCTTTGAGGGAACACCTATAGGTGTGATTATCTAATTTGAGATTGAAAGTAATGATTGTGAGCCATTATAGTTTCTTATGATTATATAATACCTATTTTCACCCATTTTTCCATGCTTGGGCTATACCAATCATTGAGAATCATCATCCTTTAACTCAATATTGCATATAATCAAACACAATTGATTATAGGTGAATATTTATGATCCCAAAGGTGAAAATCCTCCTTAGAAAAGGTTATAAATCACATTGGAATAATTTTAATCATTTTAAACAATATTAAACTATCCAAAAATCATATCTCCATACCCAAGTCCTTGCTATGGATGTTATAGAAGTTAAGGTTTGATGTAGTTGAATGTTCCTAAAGGAAGGGACACCTATAGGTGTGTATGGGAGGAAAAACACACTATACTCATTGATATTAATTTAAATAAATAATGTTAAAACATACTCTTTAGGTATTATAATTCTCTCTTTGGCACCTAGAGCTGAGTGTAACTCTTGAGGACTAGCTGTAGGTGCTTACCCAGGTCTATGTACAAATTTTCTCGTGTAGGTCTATTTTAGACTAGAAATCATGCCTAACAGACCTATCCTTTAATTTTAATGTGTTATATTTCACTCAAATTTACATTAAAAACATGTAAATATTCCTTATTAGTACCTTGAAGTGTTAAGTCACTTTGTGTCATCAAAACTTGTAGATATTATTGTCTAAAAATAGTGGTTCAAGGGCATATTTGAGCCTTCTAAAAATTGACCTCCACTAATAATTTGTCCTCCAAAATTTTAAAATTTAATATTATATGTGATAGATACAAGTATTAGTCCTAAAAATTAATAAAACCCTTTGATAACCCTATTTCATGACCATGACAAAATGACTTTATGCCTTTGTTCTCTTGTTTTAGGGATTAGGTCCCTAAACATAGGCCATGATATGTTTGATCAAGGTTATCAATTATAGTTCCAACCAAACCTTTCATATGGGTATATAATGATTAAAAACACATACTATTACTTTAATTAAAACTCCATAACTTGTTTCCATGCTCCAATATAACTCCTCAGCTCTCTGTTAAGACCCCTGTAGGTGGCCATTTGCACATACAAGTAGTGAAGATGAATAGTTGGTAGAAAACATGACTTGTGAGATTAAAATGAGTTTTTAGCTCCTAAAATGATCCCAAATATAATATTCTCACTATAAATTACATTTTTCATCTCAATAACTCCTAAACATGCTTAGTTCTATGAAGACACCACATGTAGATTAACATTTTTATGTATGAAGGCAAAGAGTGAGTTGGAAACATGTATGGTGTATGGGAATTAAACAAACATTGTATCATTTTAAAATGTAAAAATGGATCCCATTTGACTTGTGAAGATTTATAACAAGTCAAAACTTCATTTCAACGTGATATTTCCCCTCCATGGCACCTGTATATGAATATGTCCCTGACAAACTATGAATGTTGTATATGGCTACAAATACATAAAAAATTGTTTGGAGAATGATATTTTAAGTTTAAATGATTAATAATGACAATGAAACACAATAATTAACCTATCTCCACCCTCTTAAACTACTATCAAATTAGGAAGATGTGGGAAATGGTGGAAACCTACCTACAACATAGAATGGTACCTTCTCCTGTAACATGAGATGATTTGAATACTTAAACACATTAAAGAAATAAAAAAACATAGGAATAATTTGAAGAGGGAGTCAACATCATTTGGGATAAATCATAACAAGTGAATTGTATAGACTTGTCCAAAACAAGGCAAAACCTATAGGGTGCATAAATTAACAAGCAAACTAGATAGTATAACCTCTTAGGAATGGTTCATAAAGAAAATGACACCATTAATCTGAAATAAAATGTAAAATGGAAGCTGACTAAGTGTAGAAGACACCCTAGGATCATTTTACCTAAAATTTCTCTTGTTGACCATGCCAAGTACAAACTTGAAGACCATTTTTGATTTTCAAGCCTAGTGGAAGGAGAGAGAAATGGTTTTCTTCATTTATTTGAGATTATGATCAAAATTATCACTATATAAAGTGTGTGAAATACCAAGAGACACTATTGAAGTTTCCTCAACTATATGAGGTCATATAAGTCCGTACACCTCATTAAAACTCCTATTTTCTCTAAGAAAACTACCCTTTTTTGAGGAACGCACCAATTTTTAGTTAGGAAGAGTTGAATAAGGTATAATAGGACACATGGAACATGAAATAACATTTTTAACCTTCACATTTTCCAAGGATGTCTTACAAACCATTAAATCCTTTATTTTGACCCCTAAAATGACTCAAAAGGATATATTTACTAATAAGATTAATGGCCAAGGCTAATATAACATTAAATGACATAAATAACATATAATACACCATTTTACATAATACTAAACCCTGTATAAACCTTTAATGGTCAAATTTGTACCTATAGGGGTCCCAATTTAACTTACAGGGTCAAATTTGGTCAATAAATTGGTGACTCATAAGGGTAGTATTCCTGCTATAATAACTAGACCAGTAGCATTATCAATCCACTGGGATATGGAGTCACATGTACATGAAGTTTTACACAATTTTAATTTAAAAAAAAATAAAAAACATAAGAAAAACCAACAAGAAGAAACACACAAGACAAGAAACTAAGTAAAAACACACTTGTACTTCATGAGTACTTATGGAACACACACACACACCAAACTAAACAACTGACTCAAAGACTAACTAACTTGAGATGGAAAATCCTTCCTAGATCAAAGTGGAAGTTTGAAACCTCCCTTGCTTCATGACATGAAGGATTTAGTGAGACATGTAGCCTTTTGACCTTTAGCATTGATGCCTCTATCTTCTTCATGGTGTTTGCCAACCTCATTAGCATGGTGTTCAATGAGAATCAATTAGGTCCATTCATGTTGGATATTGAGATGGAATATTCTTGCATTCAAATATCCTCAACCTTTTCATGTACTTGGGCTTTGATGTGCTGGTTTGAAAATGTGACAGTCCTCTCAACTTTGTTCTCCTTCTTGACATAGTGTGCTTGATGTTTGGAAGCACCAAGCTTTCCTTCACCATGTTCCCACATCCCTAAATGTGGTTATACCTTATATGGAGCTCTTTAATGTATTTTAGGTACAAAAATATATACCTTAACATTATCATCTATGTCTAAAACTTCTTGTACACTAGCATCATCAAATAACTTCATCATAACAGGTTCTTGACTAGTAGAATTAACTTCATATTTATATTTGATTGAACACTCAATATCATGTCTATAAGACTCATAATTTTTTTTTTAATTATCTATGAAATCTTTTGGAGAATAAATTTTTTTACCCAACTTATCGAATTCCTTGCATATGACATTAAACTTCTACCATAAATCTTCTTCCTCATGAATGTCATCTTCAAGGGTTATTTCCTCTACCTTGGTCTCATGAGGCTCTCTTAGGACTATCACTTCTTGAGGGGTGACTTAACCTTCAACCTTGATAGTAAATTATACTTCATTCTTGAGATGGTTATCTATAACTTCATGATCAGACATGGAATCTTCTTTAAATACCTCTCTCTTCAAGTCTTGGCCACATTCCTCATAGATACACATCCCCGCAAAAATGGAGGCATTAGAGTTTCTTAATGGACACACATACCTTCAAATATGGAGGAATTAGCTTATGGATTGTCCTTTTGTTCACTAAGGGGATTCCCTATGGTGATCTCTTCCTCATATTCAGTCATGAGATCTTCTTGATCAACCATAGATTGAGCTACTCTTCTTCACTTGCTTTTCTTAAGATAGGCTCTCCCTCAAGAAGGGGTGAAGTGGAAGGTTTATGAATAGGATCATGTGAAGGAGATGGAATATGAGGTGTATTGGAAGGTTTATGAGCTGGATATGGAGTGTGGGATGAAGGAAAAGTCTTATGAGTGGATTTGGGAAAAATAAAATAACTAGTAAGCTCATAGGGAAGTGAATTCTTGGATTGATTAGAAGAACTAACATCTACATATGTAGGAGCTACATTTTTCAAATAATATCTTTGTTTATAATCCATGGAATCATCTAATTTCATATGACAAGACTCATAAGATTACTCTTGAGGCTGATAAACATCATGGTATGAATTATAGGGGTCATATTAGGATTGATAGAGAGGTGTTTCTTGATAGGTTTCTTGGTAGCCATACTCATAAGTTTGTCCAACAACATGGTGTCCATATGGAGAGGGAAATGAAGGGTTATAAGGCTACCACAAGTCTTCATCTTCTTTATGATCAATATTATAGCCTTCTTGAAGAGTAGTATTAGCAATATTTTTATGATCCCTATCAACTCCAACGTGATCCTTATCAGTCCTATAACCAACCTTGTTATTATCTACATTAGGATCATAATTAGGTTGATAAGGACTATACCAAGGTTGATAATGAGTGTCATAAGCTTGATAAACCTCACCAACTTGTGTAAAACAATACACAACACTAAGGCCAAACATGAAACTTCATTAGGAGTAAAGAACACAAGGAATGATCATCAAAAATATTTTAAAGAATACGTAGGCTACTTGACCAGTTGATGTAATCTTGAAGTCACCATTGATGTTTAGATATATGCCTCCAAAGGCTAATGTGTTGAAAGACAACACCAAAAATATTTCAACTTCTTGGACTAAGATTCCTATTGGGTATGCCAAAAAATATTGTCACTTGGATTTTCACCCTTTGAGGATATGTATCAACTCTCCTCATCCAAGTGGTATAATGGAAAAATCTCACTTGTTGTGGGTAATCAATTGGGTGAGATGAATCTCTAGTATTAAAGGCTAGCTCCCTGAATGTGTCTTGAAATGATTTCACCTATACTAACTGATTGTTTTTGGGGAACAAGGTTATATTTTGAATGAAATGAAACTTATTATAGGGGGTGATGCACCAATATTTTTAACACAAGACTATTATACTCCATCACAAAGAGACAAGGCATACAACACTAGTCTAAGAGTCCTCGAATACACTAACATCAATATTTCAATATGAAGGTGACACACATGGATACTATCTAAGGTAAGTGGAACCATAGATAATTTTTAAGATACTAAGGCTTATTTGTATACTTAATAACATATCCATACACTTAACAACACTTCATATGACCTGATAGGCATGGAATCACTTGTATCAAACATGGAAGGATTGAGAGAAAGCAAGGACCGATGAATATCTCTTAACCATTTACTCTACATCTCTTGACACACTTTGACAAGTTGATATATGAAATAAAAATAAATTTAATTTATTTTTTAAGGAAGGTGCAATGTCAAAACCAATAGGGTTTCACCATACATGGTGTGGTATTAGATTACAAAGGCCAAAATGGTAGCTCTTATAGAACTTGAGAGAGAGAGAGAGGAGAAGAGAGAAGTCCAAATGCCACAAGGACACTTGTAAAATTGAGAGAATAAGTTAAAAATGAATTATAAGGAGATGTGAAACAAACCATGCAAGGTTAGAAATCACAAGTGTCATATCAAGTCATGAAACTCATGAAAAATGGCATGGAAATTCTCATTCTGGCTCAAAAAAATGCCTTCATTATTCACCTATATTTTAATTTCCAAAACCTGATTATGGATAGGTATTATTATTGGAATGAATTTTAAGGTTTTTATACATGCCTCTTCATGCATTGGTTGTAGTCCTAGTCATCTAGAACCTTCCCAAAATGAGCTATCACCATCTGTAGTCAAAATAACTCTTATTTCACACACCCCTCACACTTGGCCTCCAAAAATACATCATTTTTCCATGAAAATACATGGGAGGGAGTGGATTAAACCTACCAATACCCTCTATGGACTTCTAGGCATTAGTCACACCTTAAAATAAGCTTACTTGAAGTTTTCTACTCTTCTCACCATCATGTCCACTATGCTAGTTTTGACTGGCTGAGATGAGAGCTATAGTTGAGGCACTTAGGATTTTTTATAAGGTATAAATTTGAAATTTTGAGTTATATTAATTCTTAATATTCCCCTCCATGTGATTTTCCTCTCTTGAAACCCCATGTAACTTACACAATGCATAAAATAGTCAAGAAAACCCTAGTTGTACCTTGTCCATACATATTCCATACAATAAAATAATATGGGAAGGGGAATTAGAGGTTAATTTTAAATTTTAAAATACTTTAATATTAATTTTGGTCTATTTGGATAGCTCACCATCCTCATCTTCCCAATCAGGTCCTTAACCAAGGTTTACAAGGGTTTAAGCTTGTTTTGACCTTTAGTGATGTTTCATAAAGCTCTAATGTCCAAATCTCATCTAAATTCCAAAAAATTCATGTTTAAGACCATATATAATTTCTAAAAACTTTATTTACCTCCATAAAAAACCTTTAAGGATATGTGAGCACTCCAAGTTAGCCTATTGAGCTTGATTCTTCATTTCCTACAGGTTAGGTTGTTCTAAAGTCCAAAAATATCTTATTCATGAATTTCACTACATTAAAATATATTTAAAACCTATTTTATGGTCCCATAAACATGTTCCAATATGTTATAAATCTTTCCCATAGTTGGAAATGAAAATGACCTATCATTTGGGCTTTAGGCCAAAACCCTGCCTAAAAGTCATGACTACAACCTTGAGGGTTTAGACCTCCTTGTTGAGTTTCAACATTTTTTTATTGGTTTATTATTATTTTATAGGTTTTTTAAAACTTTATACACATTATTTATATGTTACTATATCTTATGTTTTACCTTTCTCACCTATTTTCTCCAAAATTGCAAGTTTTGTGCCTAAGGGGAGTGCTCTCTATTTGAGATAAAATAGAGGGAATTAATCCTATTATATAATATAAAATTAATATTTTATATGGTTATATATGTTATGGAGACACTCTTTACCAATTCTGGGCCTCTGGTTAGGTCATCTGACCTTCCAATTCCCTTAAAACCCAAAATAGGTTATATAAAAAGTATTGTGTGCAGGGATAAAGTGTGAAATATGTTATGCCTCATTTATAACTCCTATTATATGATTGATTTATAATATTATGGGAATATAAATACTTTAATTATCATTATTTATGTTTCCAAATATTCATTCATCACAACAAAATTCCATATATACCATGCACACACCTTGAACTCTCAAATAATATGCATCTCCTCATTGTGCCTTTGCCTTTGAGGGAACACTTGTAGGTGAAATTATCTAATTTTATATTGAAAGTAATGATTTTGAGCCACTTAAATTTTATTTGTATTATATAATACCTATTTTTACCCATTTTTCCATGCTTGGGCTATACCAATCATTGAGAATCATCATCCTTTAACTCACTATTGCATACAATCAAATATAGTTGACTGTAGGTGAATATTTATGATCTAGTAGGTGAAAATACTCATTATAAAAGGTTATACATCATATTAAAATAATTTTAAACCATCTTACACTATCTCAAAATTATATCTCCATGCCCAAGTGCTTGATATGGATGCTATAGAATTTAAGGTCTCTTGTAGTTGAATGTCCCTAATGGTAGGGACACCTGTAAGTGTGTATGGGAGGAAAATCACACTATATCATTATCCTTGGTGAAATATATAATAAATGATATTAATTTCACTCAATAAGGTTCAAACATACTCTTAAATTATGCTACTTCTTTCTTTTGTACCTAGAGCTAAGCGTAACTCTTGACGACTACTGTAGGTGTTTGCCTAGGCCTATGTATAGAATATCTCCTATGTAGCTCTATTTTATACTTGAAACCATGCCTAAAATAACTATACTTTAATTTTATTATGTTATATTTAACTCAAATTTCCATTTAAAACATGTAAATATGCCTTATTAGTACCTTTAAGTGTTAAGTCACTTTGTATATTCATAACCTGTAGATACTACTGTCTGAAAATAGTGGTTCAAGGGCATCTTTGAGCCTTATAAAAATTGACCTCCACTAATAATTTTTAGTTAAAAATTTTAAAATTTAATATTCTATGTGATAGATACAAATATTTTCCCCCAAGATGAATCAAGCCCTTTTATAACCCTATTTCATGACCATGACAAAATTACTTTAGGCCTTTGTTCTCCTATTTTAGGGATTAGGTCCCTAAACACAGGCCATGCAATGTTTGATCAAGGTTTCCAATTATATTATCAACATAAAATTTCATATGGATATATCATGGTTAACACCACATACTATGACTTCAAGGAAATCTACATCACTTATTTCCATGCTCCAATATAACTCCTCAACTCTCTATTAAGCCACCTGTAGGTGGCCATTTGCACATACAGGCAGTGAGGATGAATAGTTGGAAAAAAACATGACTTGTGAGATTGAAATGAGTTTTTATCTCCTCCAATGATCCTAAATAGACTCTTATCACTATTCATTACATTGTTTAGCTCAAAAATTCCTTCTAAACGTGCTTAGTTCCATGAAGATACCACATGTAGATGAACATTTCATGTATGAATGCAAATAGTGAGTTAGAAACATGTATGGTATATGGTCCTTGAAAAACCATTGTATCCTTTTAAAATGACAAAATGGATCCCCTTCAAATTTTAAATATTTATAACAAGTCAGAACTTTATTTCAACATGACATTTTCCCTCTATGGTACCTGTAGATGAATATGTCCATGACACACTATGTATGTTGTATATGGATATAAATACATGAAATATTAATTGGAGAATGATATTTCAATATGAGAGGATTAATAATAATAATGAAAAAAAATAATGAACCTATATCCACCATCTAAAACTTCTATAAAAGTAGGAAGACATGGGAAATGGTGGAAACCTACCTACAACATAAAGTGGTACATTTTCCTACAACATGAGATGATTTGCATAATAAAAAAACTTAAAACACTAAAAAAAACATGGGATTCATTTGAATATGGATTCAACATCATCTGGGATCAATCAAAACAAATGAATTGTATAGACTTGTCCGAAATAAGGCAAAACCTATAAGGTACACATATTAGCAAGCAAACTAAATAGTCTACCTTCTTAGGAATGGTTCATAAAGAAAAATAAACCATTCCTATAAACCCAAATTTCAAATGGAAGCTGACTAAGTTTAGAAGACACCCCTAGGAGCATTTTTCCTAAAACCTCTCATGTTGATCGTACTAAGTTCAAACTTGAAGATCATTTTTGATTGCCAAGGCTAGTAAAAGGATATAAAAATGGTTTTATTCATTTATTTAATATTATAATATAAATTATTATTGGATAAAGTGTGTGGAACTCTAAGAGACACTACTGAAGTGTCCTCAATTGTAAGAGGTTGTACAAGTCTCTCATTAAAACTCTTCTTTTCTCTAAGAAAACTACACTTTTTTGATGAAATTGCCACTTTTTAGTTAGGAATAATTGAATAAGGTATAATATGATATATGACATGCGACATCACATTTTGGAACCTTAAAATTTCCTAAGGAGGCTATACAATCCATTAAATGCTCTATTTTAACCCCTAAAATGACTCAAAAGGACATATTTGCTATTAAAACTAATGACCAAGGATAATATAACATTAAATTACATAAATTAACATATAATAAACCCTATGACATAATAATAAACCCAATATAAACCTCTAAAGATCAAGTTTTTACCTATAGGGGTCCCAATTTGACTTATAGGGTCAAATTTGGTCAACAATAACCACTGACCTCCAATAATTATACCAAACATGATAATGTATTATAAGTCATAAAAAATTCCTCCATGCATTTTGTTACATCAATATTCCATGATAACACATCCCTAATCATCTTCTCACCATTGCTTGGGTTTTTCACTATTTCCATCATTATGCCTGTTAGTGACTAGTAAACTTTGATGACTAGTTTAGCAAACTTGAGGGTTAGAACCTATCTATAAACCACCATGTAAATAAAATACAAGTATCAACCTTCTCCATATAATGATATGCATACTTTGACTTTTTCAACTCTGACTACTATAGTAAATCTCTAAGAAACTATGCCTTTCCTCTAGGGTCCACTCATTTACCTAAAGACTCAATCACACCTAGAGATGTATGGTAGAGTTTAATACAACCTAAAATAACTCAAATAGACATACCAATCCATTTTGAGCACTTTAGAATAATTTATTCATATCAGGTCACTATTAGGGTTCTTCAAGGGTTTAAACCATCTTCCACTTTTAACAATCATTCATAAAGCTTAACCATTCATTCCATAAAATAATGCCTAAAACTTTGATCTAGGACCCTTCCCCATATACCATGAATATATTAGGTTCCCATGCAAAGGTAACACATTCCAATGAACACCTCAAAGTCCTTAGGTAGAGAACCATTCATTTTTTGCACATGAGAGACCTCAAAACCACTTTTCATGCCTTATCTTGCAAACCATAACCTTAAACTTTGTGAACATGCTTGAATAAACATATCATATCTTTTTCCATTCTCATATGAGCTCAAACATCTTTAAATCTGATCATGACCCCTCATTAGGCCACACTATCTCTTTGCTCTCTAGACCTTGACCTGTAAATTACATTAGGCCTTGAAACTAACCTTCATGCCTCTTTCCATGTGCTCTCCACCTAAATTACATGATCAAACAACTTATAACATTCTCAAAAAATATAAAACATCCTTCATATGCCTTGAAAACATATCATGATACCTCATTAGGCCAAGCAAGGTCTAGAAGTGGTTTAGTTGCATACTAGGTTTTTAGGTCCTAACCCTATAGGATCACTTTGAGACTCACATGAGTGTTATAATGCCTCATATACATGATCAATTAACCTTATACAACCACTAATTCCTATATGCACTTATCTCACCAAGCCACCATGCTTAAACCTTCTCACTAGGTCTTTACATGCCATTACTACTACCATGACTAGGCTTCTCAAGCATTTGAAACTTGAAAACTAACCTTGAAACATTACTTGATGATTATTTAACTTTATTACATGACTTAAATTCTCCTCAAAAAATTCCATGCCTCTGCACATACCTCTTCATGCTCATAATGTACATGCTCATGATATGACTATGATTGTTATGACTAGGCCTCTCAAGACACCTTGTACTCAAGGATCAGTACTCAAACATGCTTACCTCAATGATTTTATAAAACAAGAACATTATTCAATTATCTCATGAACACCTTTAGTAAGATCCTTTGACATCAATGACAACATTAATGACAAACCTCAACAACAGGAATAATGCTCAACATCTACATCTTATCATGGGATATTCCATTTATATTAATGTAATAATTAAAATAATTATATAAATATAATTTGATTTTATTGCTTCCCTTTCATTCAACTTGGATAGATTTTACATCTTTTATTTTCACTTGTATTTTGAAGGAATCATCTAAATTGGTGAAACCGTCTTTGTGACATGTCATGTGATTAGAGCAATTTGAATCAAGAGAAAAAAATTCTATCCTATATTCCTAAAATACATGATAGGAAATAATCTGAGTGCTCTTACTCCTCACTTTATTCATCTTGGAATGCCTTATTTTCATGCTCTTGATTATATTAATTCTTAGCTTCTAGTATCTTATAATATTTTAAAAAGTGTCCTATTTTTTTGTAATAAGGACACAATATCTCTTGATTTTACCTATGAAGTTAGCTTGATCTTTCCCTTTAAATTTGAGTTTTTTTTAACTCCATTGATTCTAATTTTTACTTTTCTCTTTGGTAATTTTAATTATTTGCCTTGGTTTCAAATGACCATTCTTGATCTCTTGCATATAGTTTCATCTTATCCTCATGGGACAAGAGACAACCCACTAAATCATCAACTTATAACATCCATGTTCTTACACTCCTCAAGAGTGATCAAAATATTTATCCATATTTGATTTAAATATCTCAAAATATTCCTTACTATAACACTATCCTGGATAGTTTTTCCATAAATTCTCATTCTATGTACTAAGTCATTTACCCTTATACAATAATCTCCAAATCCATTATAATCTGACATTCAAATTCTCAAAATGCATTTTAAGGTTTTATTTACCTTTCCTTTATTATATATTATTTTTCCAAGGTATTCCATGCCTCATGGGTATTCTTACATCCTAAAATTCTTGGATAGATGCTTTGGTCTAGGGCACTCTAAAAATAGAAGAAAGCTTGTGCATACACCTTTTCTTTATCTTTTTTTTTTATTTTTCTATATTTATTCAAGGAATTACAATATTGAGGTGGTATTTATCCATGGATAAAATTATCCCAAACTCATTTCCATACAATAATCCTATTTAACTGATTTCTCCATTATTCAAAGTTGTCACCTTTGAAGATGAGAATATTTATAAAAGTAGAATTCACTGAAGCCATTGATTATCTTTATAATGGATTAAAACCTTATGAACATTTATTGAATTAGGTTATGATAATAAATTAATGGTTTAATGTATGGAAGTAGTGAATATTAGCTCTAATTTAATCTAAAATTGAAGCTATATATCAGCCAATCTATCCCAAAATTACTAGCTTTTTAAAATAGTTGTGTTGTAAGTGAGATTGTTGACTAAAAAATGTAATAAATAACTTCAAATATTAAAAAATGTTTTATATTATTAATTAATGTATAAAATAAATAAAATTAAACCTTAAAACAAAAAAAAAAATTCCTAATTGGAATAATGCACCACACTTCCTTGTGGACTAATCTTCTTAATTAAAAAATGCTAAAATAAGCCTAATGTAATATAAATAGCATGATAAGTTATTCCAATAAAATCATAAATTTAAAAATAAATAAATAAATTTAATTGAAAATTAATTAACATATAATTATACTTATAAAAATATACTCTAATACAACTAAAAGAAGACTAAAGTAAATAAAGTTGACTTATGTTCAAGTCAAGTTCAACATACAAGAAGCCTTGCTCAACAAGTATTAAACCTGGGAATCAACTCAACTATGGTGGAATAAATTATATATAAAATATAAATTAATATAATTACACTTTAATCTAGGTTAAATAACACTAAAAATATCTCCCCACATCTTGGGAACTCATTTAAATACTTAGACAGTGAACTGGACTTAATTGGCAATTCAAGCTTTTTTTTTTGGAAATTCCCAAAAAGTGTCCAAAATAAAATAAAAATTAATTTAGGATATAAATTAATTAAATATCCTTAATAAAAACATAAAAAACCAAATAAAATAAATCTAACACTAATAATAAAGTGACCATATTGGCATCATACTCAACACAACTACTGCAAATAGAATATGGCTCATTTTTGGATAATATGATCTAAGTGTGGTGTATACAATGTAGAGAATGAAAAATGTTTACAATACATATATAAAAACTAAATAAAAAATAAAAAAATGAGGTGCTCATGTGCCACACACATGAACCTAACCTGATATTTAGATGTAGATGGAGTATATAACTGAGTAATATCATGTGATTTTTTGAAACAAAACATGTGTGATAACTTGGAAGACTGTCACACATGATGACCCTAAACTAAAAAAATATGAGACAAACTTGAGAATTTTTATGAATATAACTATGAACCTATTATAAACTACCTTGTGCTAACTATGATTCTATGAAGTTCTAAAAATGGTAATTTTCTATCTACTCAGACAACAACATGTTATTTTGGACATGATCAGCCTGTACCCTTGTCTAAATGAAGCACTTTTATCTAGAATTTATTTTTGGGTATGGAATATGATCCATTGTGTAATTTTTTTAATCTATGTACTATATTTTAGGATCTTAGGCTCTAAGACAAGCCACTGTGCATGACCCCTCATTTGAGGTGAATTATAGAGCCTAAACAATAACTTAACTGAAAATAAAATGTTATGTGATATATTTTATGAAATGATTATATAAGTAGTAGTGACAACATGAAAGAACATGACTTCATCATATTTAAATTGATAAAACTAGTAATATAATATTATTATGGAAATAAGCATACATAGTGATATTATTTAGATAAATGTTAGCAACAAAGCATGTAGATAAGTGATCAAAATTGAATACTAAAAACTGAATAGAACTACTTAGGGAGGGATCCAATATTGATCATGGCATCAGTAAATAGGGAAGATGCATGATGTCCATCATGTCATCAAAAATTAAACAAGAGAAAACAAGTTTCATGGCCATGATGCACACACACAAATATTACATGTAAAACACACAAAGCACATAGTAGAATGCCAAGGGGCCACATACAAGGGACATATTCAAATGTCACACACACAAACACATAAACATACAATAGGGTTATAGCCACATGAGAGGACATGTTCAATTGTCCACATGCCAAAATAAAGAATACAAAGAGAAATGAAACAAGAAAACAAACATGAAAAACATGCATGGATATATGTAATTGATCAATATAGGTAATACTTAACATCAATATATTAATTATCTAGTAAGATAGGAATGTGAATGTCAGTAAGATTTATTGATATAATTTTTTGAAATGTAAATAATTTAGGTATGAACAATAAGGGATAGCTAAATAATGATAGAAAATGTGTAAAAGGATGCCCCCAATGAACCTGTTGAACTATAAAAAATATGTAAGAGGATTGTAACTTTTTGAAATCTAAGAATCATTACCCTATGTTCACTAGGATGATATCAGCAAAATAAAACAACAATTTGGTGATCTACTATCTATGAAAAGTGCTTTTATCTATAAAAAATTTATTAGTATGAGATAGTTAAATGACCTAAAACTATATTTGTAAATGGCAACCTATATGTTCTGCATTCACTCATATAAAATTTGTGAAGCCTTTTAGATAAAAACTAGATATATGTAGAAATATTGAGTATATTGAGAATAAATTAATTGAGATATATAAACTAAACAAATCATGCAAGGGTATTAATTTTTGGATTCATAGATTTTTTTTGTATTTTTTCATATGTGAACTTAAAAAATAGAGAGAAGGATATAAATTGATAAGTCATACAAGGGACTCAGAATCAATGGGATATGTATCTGGGATAGGAATGGTGACCTATAATAAATATAAAGTGCCATACTTATATGACCAAACTACACTAAATTTAGAATCTATATTTATTTCCCTATGTACCATAAGAGCCACTATCATAATGATTATTTGTAGCATACTGTACATGTTATTGAGCATGTTGAACTCTAGGGATTTTTAGAATCCATGGTGGAGTGTATGAACCAAATCTAGGTTATTTACATGAAATACCCTTATTTATATGTAATGTTAAGTTGGGAGATGTAAGAGTATAGAGAAGCTCTATATAATATGTGAAAAATCTATGTTGAATTGGTCTCTCAAGGATAGGACTCATTGGAAGGGCAGACATTTTATTTTATATGTTCTCAATAAGTTGAACCCTTTGAGGAGACTTGAATGGAATCTAACATATAAGAACCATATCTATCTATGGTAGGGGGATTCATACGAGATACCATAAATTATGATGACTTCTTTAGTATATATATATATATATATATATATATATATATATATATATAATTTAAACACATGTGAACTATAGAAGGAACTATGTAAATTTTTTGAATCCAAGGGTGCCTCAATAATATATCAAAGACCCCCACATTGGTTAATATGGTAAACCTATTGGTCACATGTGTAGGACTAACTTGTAATGGTAATTTTATATCCCCAATGGAGATATGAGTGTCACCATTTAATCATTTTATTATAATTTTCAAGGAAATTAAATCCTCATATGTATATCTAAGATGATAGATAAGTGTGATTATACATATATTCACACTTTAACCATTATGAACCATGACACTCTAAATATGATGGTGAAAAATGTGCACTAGAATGAATAAAGAATTAAAATCCAAATCATCATCTACTATTTCATGCTCTAAAAATGTAATGAGTGGCCTAAAGATCACTAAAGTATGGTAGGTACTAATGATGGCATTTAAAGGATGTTGAGCCTGTATATAAAAAAGATACAAAACTAATGAAGGGAGTGCATTGTATGAATAATGCACTCCTAATATATTTATTATGTCATTAATTATATGAATAGGAAAATTATCATTGAATATTTTCATTTCTTTTATTTTGATCGGTTGTGCCTTTGAACTGTCTATAGGTGTGCACACATAAATGATGTTTTCATCTATAAAATATTGAATCTTGTGTCTTAGATAATGCACATGTTAGTAGTTTTCATTAGTTCTTGATAAAAGTTAAAAAAGGATTTTTTGTCAAATCCATTTGGAAGAGGCTTACTCACATCAAAATAATTAATGGGAGGTAGAGATACAAAATTTCATTATAATAGCATTTTGAGGACCTTATATGGAGCTTCCATTAGATTGGTAAATTTTCTCTTTAGAGGAGATGATAATACAATGTGTGAATTTGGTTCTAAAATTGTGTGTATTATTTCTATTTTATCATTCATATTATTAGCTGGCCTCACCTTATATGGTGTCTTACTTGAATTATTTGTGTTGGATTTTTTTCCTTTACAGTGGGGTCAAAATATATGAATGAGAGAAACTTATTAAACTTGATAGAATCATGTAGGAGTAGAAGAAAAATCTATTTGAAGATATCTTGGAGTTATTTATTCTCCATATGAATTTTAATCTTAGATAACATTATATTGTACCAGAATACATATTCTAAGATTGAGTTATTAGATTTTTGTTTGAGTTGGGAAATCTTAGCATATGAAATATTCTCATTGATATTGATTGAAAAGTATAATAAAAATATATCTGTCAATGGATTGAATGCATGAACCAATTTATTTGGTAAGTCATATAGCCATTGTAGATCATATTCATTTAGACTTATTGGAAATAACTTATTTAATAACTTATCATTGGACACATAGTCTAAACATACTATGTGGAATGCTCTCAAATGTTGTTTAAGGTCACCCTTTCCATCATATAGTGTAATCTTGGGTGCCACAAACCCTATAGGTAGAGTAAATACTATAATGTGTTATAAAAATAGAGTGTGAAATGAAGTGTGAGATTGGAACACCTAATTAGGTTTTGAATAATTTTTTTCTAAATGTAACACCTTAGTTTTTAAAGATTGAATCTTGTACATAAGGGATTGTACATTGAGAGAAGAAGAATGTGTGATAACCAAAGGTGATGTTCCAAATTACTAAGAATTGGTTTATTAATCTATTTAAGCCCTTGTTTTTCCCCCATAGTAAATGGTGGAATAAAATTTGTATCCATTGAGCCATATGATTATAAGTCTCAAATGATTATGCCATGATTTCACTTTTTGTGTCCAAAAGTGTTTTTAAAATGGTATGATAGTATAATTTAGAGTAGATAGGCATGTGAATTATTCAAACCTATAGTATTTAGGTCATGAGTGTAATACATTGACACAATAATCTACCCACTTTGTTAAATATAGATATGGCCACAATTAATCAATGCCTTACGCATCCCATATCTATACAGATAAATCCCTATTGAGTTAATGAATCAATGTGAATATTATTAAATATGTAATATTTAATGAATCATTTGATTGTTACAAATATGAATGAATGATATGGTGACACCATCCTTAATAAATGAAAAGTGATGTGATCATGACCACCCCATATTGTATAGATATATATTTTCATTGGTATCGATAAAATATATAGGTTAATGGGCAAAATATATTTGGCGCCCCTATCCAAAAAATAGATTTAGATATATATTTTGAGTGAATAGAGATAGGAGCCAAGGCATCTAGATGTTATTGGATATATCTAATTCAATATATCCCTTTAAAAAGTATATACATTATTAAACAATTATATAAATGATCAATGCTACTACATTACATACATAATATGTATGGTATGACCAAAGTGACCCAATGTGAATGATACCTGGCATGTCATGAAGATGTGTGTGATGTTATACATATACATATTATAGAATAGACTAATCTCATCTCTATAGATAAGATGAGGTTTATGTGATGTATAATGTAATGGGTGTGGGCAAAATGATGTGATGGATAATGATTACCCTATTGATATGATATTTGGTTTCAACTATTTGACATCATTAAATGGGTTTTATTATGTATGGGTTACGTTAGTGTGGTGAGTCCATTGAATATTATGATACCATTAACTAGAATTATATATCTTAGTGTGGAAGTGTGGGTGTCCCATCATACTAGTGCACCCCTCCCTTGTTTAATTGAATAAAATGATGCCATTATGACATCCATCTAACAAGTGATTGACATAAATGATATCTTTGGGAAAACCATGGGAATTAGTTTTTAATACCAACCAACCCAATAATTCATATCTCACATACCAAGACATCAATGTTGGAATTGACATAATACCAAGGTTGTTCGAATGCCCAAAAAAATAAAGTGGTTATCTCCTATCTCAAGACAAAAACCATGGATCATGACTCATAGAAAACTCATATCATGAGTGTATATCTCATATATACGTGTGACATGATAAAGTCTACACGTGATATGATAAATAAATATTACCTATAGTCAAGCACCATATAGTTATAGGGTGTTTAGTATCATGGAAATTGTTGAGGCATACTTTATAAATAAATTGTTCCCATGGTTTAAATAGGAATAAATATAGTGTTGTGTTGTTTTTGGCCTATACTCCCCATAATATCAAGTAAAAATGACATAAATGGGTCATTAGATATGCATGGGTCACTTATACGACCCATGTAGCCCTAATTATATCACTTTGGATTGAAATGTAGATACCCAAAACCCACCACTCCTATGTCAACACTAACCTATCATCATCACATGTCATATCAAACCCTAATTTGGTCATCATTCCATGCATAATCCCTTCATCCTAACTAAACCCTAATTTTATCATCCTTACCAAAACCTTAATTACACTATTTCATCCCTAGTTATCCATGATATATCCCCAAACACTCTTAATCTATTGTGTATGAAAAATGACATGATAATATGGATCAACCAAGCTAATGAATCAATGTGAACCATATTATATACATAATACAATTGGATCATTCATTTTTAACAAATAGTAATGAATGATATGACAAAACCACCTTTCATCAATAAACAAAGACATAATCACAACCACCTCCCAATATATAGATATATAGTTTCATTAGCATTGTCATATTATATAGTTTAATTATAATAATATATATTGGCACCCATACCCCACTTATATGTTTAAATATAGATGTAGAGTGAAGATAAATATGGGCCAAGGTCTATTAATGTTATCATATATATCTAGTTCATTTTATCCATTAAATGAGTCTATCAATGATGGAACAAGTTTATCAATGTTTAATGCTACTACATTACATATGTAATTTATGTATGGTATGACCAAGGTGCCCCAATGTGCACAATTATTGGCATAGCATGAATGATTTTTGTGATGTAGTACATATCCATGTCATAGAATATACTGATGCCATATCTATATGTAACATGATTTTGTTGTGATAGATAATGGAATGGGTGTGGGTAACATGATGTGATGGATAGTGCCTTCCCTATTGATACATTAGTTGGTTATTAATGAATTTTTATCCCATAAAACCTAAAATTACAAGTAAAAATGACATAAAATGGTGGTTTGGTTTGTGTGGTCATCAATGTCACATGTGTTTCCCCAATCACACCACTTTGGTTTGATTTTAAAGTAAAATATTATGATCACACATACATGTACCATAAAATGTTTTCATTCACATGTTCATAAGTGGATATGGTGTTTTTGTGTCACTTTTGGAAATAACAAACTTAATCGCAATTAAAATCAACATAAATTAGTGGTTGGATGTACAAGGGTCACAATGTCATTTACTTGTGCACAAATGGTCACAATAACATAGTCAGACATTTTATAATTGAATTTAAATATAAATTGGAGTGTTCATGCATAAATTTGCCTAATTACCTTAGTAATAAGTAGATATGGTATTTTTGTGTCACTTTTGGCCCATAAAGGACCTAATCGCAAGTAAAAATGGCATGAAGGGGTGGTTGGGTTGTGCATGGGTCACCAACACAACCTATGTTTCCCCATGCACACCAATTTGGCATTAATTAAAATTAAATTGGGGAAACCAAGAATAAAATTTCCCCAAATTATCCTCATTTATGCTAATAACAAATGATCATGGTGTTTTTGTGTTGCTTTTGACATATAATGGACTTTATCAGTAAAATTAGAAAAAGAGTGGTTAAGTGTGTGTTGGTTTTCAAACTTTAATTTTGACAAACATATAACTCATAAAAATGACATAAATCAATTTATAAGGCCCAAAAACACAAAAATTACTATATTTTTATCTAAAATGGGCATCAATTACAAAAGTTAAGCCATGAAATCCCTAGGTTCAATATAGAAATCTTGAAAATGACTAAGTACTGGATAGATAGGATTTTCAAAAACTATCTTCCAAATTATAAGTAATGGAGTTATGAGACCAATTATAGAATATTCAGAGTAACTCTAATTTATTATATTTACTAAATTAAATTTAAATTATAAATCTTATACTTAACATTTATTTTAGTAAACACACACTCCCTACCTTTTAGTTGCTCACCTTCTTCACTTTATAAGGCTTAAAAAATGCATATTTTAAGGAACACTTACACAATATAATGCATACACACTTTTGATTTATATACTTTCAAAAATATGCCTTGAGTCTCAGACATGGCTTGGATTCCTAAGCCTAAGGCCTAAACCTGCACACACATAACAAAATATATGTTTTTGACTAAAAATGACAAAATCCAAATTCTACCATCACATAAACTATGAATTTCATCAAAACATTTCTTTAAAATATTAATACAATGTTGATAACACTCTTATCTTTCCAGATATATGATTTTATTAACTTTTTGACTATTTTAAGGTTTTCATCTATATTAATTTAAAAGTATGTCTTTTTATGCCAATATATGCTGAACTATACATGCCTATATTTGTTTTTTTATCTATTATTTATGTAATACAAATGTAAAAAAAGTATATGGTTTCAAACTAGACTTAATTCTATACACATTGAAAAAACTATCTTTCTTTTTGTTTTGAGATAGTCAATGGGTGTGCATGGCAAGGTATCTATTTTTTTTTCAAATTTTAAGGTGTATTTACTCATAAAATTAATAAAAAATAAATATTCATTTAATTTTTTAAAAAAAATATAGGTTAAAAACTATATTATCTTATATAAATTTCCACCAAAGGGTTTCAAACAATACTAAATGATGCTCAAACAATGAGGAGACATACCTGGATATCTACTCTATTTTTTTATAAAAATAGTTCTTTTTTGAATTTTTGATATTTGAAATTCTTATACTTATCCATTTTCAATAACAATTAATAATTTAGAATATATACTTCAAATTATACAATTCATGTTATTATATCATCTTCAAATTTTGAGTGTAGCCATCTCAAATAATCTATATAAGTTGAGATTTCTCTTTTTTCAGAAGAAAAAAATGTCCACTTAAGACCCCCTTTTGGCCCATCAATTATCTACACTTACCATTAAAAGGTGAACCAAGAATGGGTAGGATCATCTCATGGTAACTTATAAGATATTTTTTCATACTATTTTGTGACACCATTACTACTATCAGTTTGACCTCCTATGATTTTTTATCCATATTTCCTCTTTAATTAATTTCTATCCAGATTTACTATCTCTCATATATCTTATTGTATTGGCTTGGCTGATGTTATTTGTTTCATGCTTAAGTATTCCATGTAATGTAATGGACATATAGATACAATTTTGAGTTTTTCTTCTAATATTTTAATTATATCATCTTGGTCGATACCATATTATGTCAGCTAGAATCTTCCAAATGTATTGACCTAGTCAATCCTATTGGCCTAGAGTTCAAGTTTAATTTTAGGTATTGGAACTATATATAGGGGTTATATTTCATTCATTAAATATATATCACATTCATATACTTTTATTTCACTCACATTTTGACCCTAAGTATTATTTAGGAAAGTTAATGGTTTAGAACCTTATCTTGGATGTCTTTTCTTGTGATGTCATTGAAGCTCAATAAGAGGAGTTATTAGGAGTTCCTAACTAAGGATATTTTGGACTTCATGAAACCATTCAAGATATTCAACCAAAAACATCTCTTGTAAATGACCACTTGAGCTAAATGGGGAGATTGAAGCATCGATAGGTAAACCCAAAGGTAAGTAATTTTATCCTTATACTCTTTCCTTTACTTAGTAGATTATATATTGATTATTACTTTGTGGATATATATGTGTATCCTTTCTTAATATATTCCTTATAATAAATAAACTAGTGTAGATATAGGGTTGCATGGCTTGCCCTTTATCACTGTAGACTACATAGACTCCCACTTGGTTTCCCATTTCACCTTACCTTATTTATAATCATTGAACCATCATTTAATTTACTTGCATCTTTACAATCATAGTTATAAACATTTACCTTTGTTGAGCCCTAATAATAATTATTTACTTATGTCACAGGATTATGTTTTGTAACCCTTTCATATTTACATCTTAATTTTATATTACCCTCTACTATATCTATGCATATCATAAGTCCTTACCTACTCATCTAAGTATAAACAAGTTTTATTTGATTGAATTTATTTAAGTCCTAATATATTGAGAGAAAGAGGATAGTTGTAGGTCATCCTATCTTGTGCATACATTCTAGTGAACCTGACATAAACCTTATCCCACCTCCAATTACATCAATATCATGTTTTTCCTTTTAATTTCTTAATAACATCATCAAAACCATTATATATAATTCAGTTTGACTGATATAGTATTTTAGTCATAACAACTCCATCAGTTAATCGGATATATTTCCCTATTTTTTGTAATTATATTGACCAAAATGATATAATTCTATGTCTTTTTTTGATATAATTCTTTTATTTTTTCCAATTATGTTAGCTAATCTGATATAATTCTATTTTATCAATTTCTATTTTCAATTATATTATCCTAACTAATATAATTCTAAGTGTTAGTTGTTTTTATAAAATGGAATATTCATAAATATATGAGGTATATGCCCTTCACAATAATAGATGATTTAGATGAGTTAATGGCTCTTGATTTTTAAACTACATCACATTATCCATTAATAGATGAGTTATACACCCTTCGAAATAATACATGCCATGAAATGTTTACAATGAACCACATGAACATACTGTAATAAACTCCTTATAAGCTATTGAATATTGAAAACTTTGTTATTAAAATAAAATCTTCATTTCATTCTAGATACAACTTGATAGAGACAATCTATTTGCATTTCCTCTTTAATCTTATAGCGACATATCCCAAAGTTTTCTCTACTTATCCATGATGGATCAATGAGGAACCACTCTTATTCACCCTTACAAGCCTAAATATTTAATTTTTACATAGCTAAAAACATTGACCATATGGAGGTACTTTACCACCTTCTCTTCTTCAAGAATTTACTAGTGGGTGATTGTAAATTTTTAGTCCCTACCTACAAAGTACTATAGGAATCATTTGAACAAATAAATTTTATACTCAACCTAATGAAAATATTTGATAAAACATAATAATTAACCAATTATAAAGTTTAGTACTCAAATATTAAGGAATATTCTTCTACATCTTCTCATGCAATATTCCATTTATATCAATGTAATAATTAAAAATAATTATATACATGTAATGTGATTTTATTACTTCCCTTTCATTAAACTTGGATAGACTTTCCATCTCCCATTTTCACTTTGATTTTTAAGGATTCATCTAACTTGGTGAAACTATCTTTTTCACTTTTTACGTGAGACAATAATCTGAGCACTCTTGCTCCTCAATTTATTCATTTGGAATGCCTTATTTTCACCCTTTTCATTAGATTGATTCTTAGCTATGAGTATCCTGAAATCTTTTATAAATTGTCCTAGGTTTTCACAATAATGACAAGGTATATCTTTATTTTACCTATAAGTTCGCTTGATCTTTCCCCTTTAAATTTTAGTTTATTGAGCTCTAATAATTATGTTTTTCATTTTTCTCTTTGGTGTTTAAAATATTTGCCTCAGTTTCAAGTGTATGTTATTGATATCCTACATATTGTCTCATCTTATCCTCATGAAACAAGAGATAACTTGTATTCAAAGGAAATTCAACCAATCTATCAATCAATCGTAGCTCAAAGAAGATAAATTCTACATACACTTTTGATTGTCGATACATTAGATATTTAAGATCATAATCAAGATAGATATGCTATACCTAACTAATGGATCTATTAACATAATAACATCACTAGAGAGGGTTCCAAAGTCTATATTCAAGAAACACCATGCAATAACCCTAGATATGTCCTATGTTTTCATATTCACAAAGTATATAATAAGTAAAGTAAAGCCAAATCTAGTGTTCACCAAAGTTTGTGGCACAAAATGGGTGTTAGTAAACATGCATAAGAGAATCCTAATTAAGCTATGTATATGTAAAATAGTAATGCATGGAGAGAGAAATATATTCAAAATACATTACTTATGCTACTTTTATCTACTAAAATAGAGGAACAAAGTTAGATATACTTACCTTGAAGATAAACCCATCGAGACTCAATCTCTCCCTTGGCCAAAGGTTCTTTGCAAGAGGTTATTGTGGTTTTTAAGGATCACTAAGAAAGGCCAAAGAATCCAATACTTTTTTTCAAGACAAGATTCTTCTCCAAGTGTAGACACTAAGCTATAACTCCTTAATTAGAATGGTAGAAGAGCAAATTGTAAATAATCACAAATAAATAATTAACTCTTATTGTCTTTAAGAAATGGAAAAATGAATGTGTATATATAGTTGCATCCAACCCTAAAGCTTTCTGAAAGTTTAGCCAATAGGGTTGGACCAATAAATCTATATCATTATTGATAAAATCAATTTGGTATTGGTGTAGGCTAATCTAGACCCTAAATAAGTTTTATCAATTTGAGTACAAGGTTGATGGGGCAGATAGTGTAATGTAAACCATAAAAAAGGTTTTAGGATTAAGAAGGGGATAATGAAGGTAGAAAATGGTTTGAGTAGAGTTCAAGAGAGGAGACAAATCTTAGGGAAGTGTTTTAGGAGATGGTTGTGTAGATAGAAAGTGTTAGTATAGGGGACAAAAATCCTATGAATCACTAATGGTTTGCCTACCCCTTTCTTGGTGTACCATTTAAGGTGTAAACTTAGAGAGATTGAGACTCAATGAGTTATTTTAAGAGAGAAAGCATCAGTAATTAATAAAAGTTTAAAAATATTATGTGTATACAGTTTATGGAAATAGAAAATACTCCAGATGGTGAGACCTATGTAGAAATCCTATAAAAAGTGTTAGTAAGATATCATATAGAAAGAATGATAAGAAAGGGAAAGATCTAAACAAACCAATTATTTAAAAATTATGCATTGTGATCTCTTTTAAAGTATGGCCTTCATGAGTTTGAAGTCAATAGGTGATAGGACCAAGTATGTCTTTTACTAAATAAGGCCCCCACCATTTTTGGGTGTATTTTACTTCTTTTCCATGAGTTTTAGACTAATTTAAGTACAAGATCACCAACATTGAAATTATGAACTTTAACCCTTTTGTTATGATGTTTATCAATGTAAACCTTGTATTGGTAGTTGTATTGTAGAGCAAAAAGATGGTGTTTGTCAAGAAGATCAAGAGCATGAAGGTAAGCTTCACATAATTCCTTATCAGGTATGATACCATGAAGAGATATAAAGAGAAAGGGAAGCTCAAATTATAATGGGAGGACAAATTAGGAACCATAGACTAATAAAAATGGTGTTTCCCTAATTGTAATACATATGCTAGTGTGATAGGTTGAAAGAGTGGGATATATATGAAGATGCCATCCATGCGAGTTTGATGGATTATCTTTTGGATAATTTTATTGAGGATTTTTTTATTTGCCTCAACTTGGCCATTACATTATGGATGGTAGGACATGGAAAATTTGTGAGAGATTTTGAATTTAGCATAGAGATGTTTCACATCTTTATTTTTAAAATTACCACTATTATTGGAAATGATAATATGGGGAACTCCAAAATGACATATGATTTGATTGAGGATGAATATATAAATGGTAGTTCTAATGGCATTGATGAGATGCATGGATTTGACCCATTTATTAAAATACTCAGTAGCCATGATGGTAAATACATGCCCATCTTATGATATAGTTAGTTTGACTATGAGATATAATCCCCATATTTAGAATGTCTAGGGAGGCTCCACAATTTGGAGCTCAAATGGAGGTTAATGGATTAGATCATCATGAAGTTGGCAAGGACTACACTTTTTGGTAAACTTTATGTCATATTTTTAAAGAGTAGGCCAAAAATAACCCATGCGTAAGAATTTATGTGTGTAGCATTTTCACTACAATTACTACCACAAATTCCCCTGTATGCTTGTTTAAAGAGAGGTTGAACCTTTTATTTCATAACACAATAGATCAAGGAACCTTTAATGTTGTGATAATAAAATATGTTATAGTGAAATACATATTTGAAATTTTGTTTGTGATTGTGAGTATTTTTGTGAGAATTTATGTTTGGAGGATAGGTTTGATGATTAAAGAATTGAATGATGTCTTTGTACCATGATCTCTATCAAATGGTGATAGCCTCAATGTGATAGATAAGTGAATCTATGATTAGATGGATGATGGGGACTTTATTATTTTATTAAGAAAGGTAGATCATTAATAACTTGGTGTAGATGAAATAAAGATGCTGAAGAAGCAAGTGAATAAGCAATAGAATTTTGATCTTGAGGGATGGGATTGATGGGAAAAGAATAAAATTCTTTGGCAAGGGTAGTGACTATTTTATGATAAATAATAATGTTTTCACCTTTGCATTGATAATCACCATTAACCTATCATAAAATGAGTTTGGAGTCACCCAAAGTGTGTAGATATGTAATGTCTAAATGAAGTGTTGTTCTCGTGCCTAGGATTAATGCTTCATATTCTACCATGTTATTAATGACATCAAAGATAAGGTGAAATTCCAAATGGATAATTTTAAAAGAAGAATAGTGAGTATAAGACCTACCCCATCTCCTTAAAGGCATTTGACACCATCAAAATGAAGGGTCCAAGTATCTTCATGTAAATTTATGTTAATTTTGGGAATTTCTTAAATTACTACTTTAGATTTAGTAGTATCAAGAAGGATAGATGAATCTTATTGATTAATTGCTTCAAGACTAGTATTAAAATTATGGAAGTAATATTTGAGAGATATAACCTAATTAATACCTTCAATATAGAGGATATTATCATTGGGGAGACTATCTTAAAGATGATTAGTATCAGGTATGGGATCTACTATGAGTTAGTCAACAATGATTTGTCCATTAATAAATTTTTGTGTAATAATGTAGAGATCAAATTATATTAGAAGGACCATCCACTTTCCAATTCTATCCCTAGGAAGAAATGATTTAGAGAAGAAGTGACAAAGTGGATTAGAATGAATAATAACATAAGTGGTTTGATAAAGCATATAATGACAAAGCTTTTTAGCTACAACATATATATCAAAGTAATCATGTTCTACTTTTGCATAATGTTTTTCATAGTTAATAAGACCTTAAATAATATAATAGATAATGTAATTTCTTTTGGTATCATCTTGTTGGGAAAACATTTCCCCTACTAATATAGGCATGGAAGAAGTATATAATATTAAAGGATGATCATTATAAAGTGGAAAAAGGGTAAGTGGATGAAACAAAGATTATTTCATATTTTAAAATGTTTTCTATCAATGATCCATCCATTTGAGAGAATTACCTTTCTTAAGAAGATAATTTATATAATAGATTTGATAAGCCATTTTGAAGACAAATCTTCTTGTTACCCCAGGATTTCTAAGGTAAGTATGAATATCAGGAATGGAATGAGGAATGTGCATGTTTATAATAATATTGATCTTAGTGGGATCAACATAAATACCATGAAGAGAGACTAAAAAGCCTATTAATTTTCTAGATGTGATTCCAAAGACACATTTTTAGGGGTTTAATCTAACTTTATATTTGATGAGATGGTTAAAGATGATAACAAGATCAGAAAGATGAGTTATATGACTTTTAGACTTGACAATGAGGTTTTCCACATAGGTTTCCACAATCTAATGGATAAGTTCAAGGAAAAATATGGGTCATATCCTGTTGATAGGTAGATATAGCATTTTTAAAGCCAAATGGCTTTTTAACATAATAATAGGTGCCCCATTCCATGGTGAAAGTTGTCTTATGTTGATCTTTAGGGGCAATGTAAATTTGATTATAAACTAAAAAACCATCCATAAGGGACAACATTTCATATCCAGTAGTGGAATCAATGATGGCATCTATGAAAGGTAAGGGGAATTCATCCTTAGGAAAAACAAGTTTGAGGTTACAAAAATTGATGCAAATGACCATGGTTTTTTTTTGAAAACAAGGACACTATTTGAGACCCATTATGAATAGTCCACATGTTTAATAAATTTGGCATCGATAAGTTTAATGATTTATTTATGGCATAAATTTTAAACTTTAGGGGAAAATTTATGCTATTTTTTTCGAACAGGTTTGGCATCAAGATAGGTGATGATGTTGTGTACCATAATACTAGGATAAATTCTAGGCATGTCCTCAGGACCAAGCAAAACTATCATGATATTTATAAAATAATAAACTAAATTTATTATGTTCAATTGGTGTAAATTCTCTAGATACTATTATAGGTTGAGGGCATGATGGGGTTCCATATTCGATTTTTGTGGTTTCCTTGATAAGCATAACATTTCCATCTTGGAAATCATATGGCACATTAAGAAAATTGGAAATGTGTTTTATTTTAGGATCAATTATAGCAATGAAATTTTTAAACTGAGGGGATTTTTGTTTAAAATTTCCAAGTTTATGATGTTGCTAATAAAGTTGAGGTTCTTGGGAATGGATCAATTCAAGAATGGATTCATTGCTAGGTAAAGTGGGAAGATGGCCATAATATTCCACACCTACTTTGAGATCAATGATTTTGTTACTATGACAATCATATTCAAAACTTATTTGACATATATTTTTGGCCTTTGCATCAAATGTTATCTCAAGAGTAGGTGGGACTAGAGAAGAAGGCTGATCTAATTCAATTGGTTTATCATTAACATTATTGATAGGGAGAGGATTAGAGAGAATGACTAGTTATGTATGAGGTATAAAATATGTTGGAAGTTTGTGGGGTGTGAGGGGTAAGAATGTTTCCACCACCCAAGGGGTATTGATAAGTGGAGAAGGAGGTATATGACCTTTAAATGCTAAATCAAAATATGTTGAAATGGTATGAACAACATGATTGAAAGCATGCATTTGAGCTAAAGTTTTTTGATAATGTTGAACATCCAAGTCTCATGATTAAACTTGGGCCATGATATAATTATCATCACAAGTTAGAGAAGTTGTACATGCTTGGGACTAGGGAGGAACTTTAGAAGGCAAGATTCCTAAATCATTGAATTTATGTGGAGACATGATTAAAAGATGTTGAAATAATTTAGCCACTCCATATTCATTTCACATAAAGTCATCTTTTGTGTAAGATGCCTTATGAGCATTACATGGAGGATGGAAATTAGTGATATCATTGATGAGAATAATGGTTCTATTACAAGGTAATAAAGATGGAGGTAGCCACTATGAGATTTAAATAGGTAAGTTGGTAGTGGTTTAGGTATTTTTTAAGTCATTAGGCTCATTGTTATTAGAGTCAATAAGAGTGACATGTAAATATGGATTCATATTGGTGAATTTAGGTAAGGGAACACTATTAATTTTTAGAATAGTGGGAATCTGATATTGAGATTTGGGATTTGGAAGATGAATACTCCATGGGTTAGGATCAGCCTCATGTTTATACCTTTTACCACTATGAAGGAATTTGATACATTGGCTACCAAAAGAGGTGATAACCCTCATTCAATGAGTCCATGGGCATCATAAGAGTATGTTTTAAGATAATGATAAATTGAGGACTATAAGATTATTTCATATAGTCTTAGGTCCAATATTAAGAGGTATCCAAATACAACCAAGTGGCTTTTTACTAGTTTTATTAAATCCATGACTTGTCAAGCGAGTTTGTTTGAGATGATCTTTGTTATAGGCAAGTTGTTATATGAGCCGAAGAGATGTCACATTAATACTAGACCCTTCATATACTAATACTTTGTGAATGAGGTTGGTATTAATTGTTATTTTAATAAAGAGGGGTGGATCATCAGCTCAAAATAGGATCTCACCATTGATCATGTCTTCTTCAAGGAACTATATAAAGGGTTTCAAATAAGGATAAATGGATTCAATGGTATGCACTTCAGTTGGTTAAGGCTCATGAGAATATGGTTCCTCTTCTAAAGGAGATGGCTCTTCAATTTCCTAAAGTTGTTTCATGAAGAAATTATGATGATAAGGAGAGGTATGAACTAACTCCATAAGACCAATTTTACAAGGCATGGAGTTGAGTTCTTCTAGGAAGTTTCAATAGGTTTTTAAAAAAGAAGAACCAACACAAGGTTTATAAGGTAAAATAGGTTTAAGAAGTAGAGAAGTGGTTGGGGGTTTGGA
Source organism: Torreya grandis (assembly GCA_037957365.1). Lineage (NCBI taxonomy): Eukaryota > Viridiplantae > Streptophyta > Pinopsida > Cupressales > Taxaceae > Torreya > Torreya grandis. The sequence goes on from JARHVA010000216.1 coordinate 5,449,125, forward strand.
AGGAGGAGATAATTCCTCATTGGTTTTTGAATCCAAGTGAGTAGTGGTAGTATATTTGAGAAGTTTCTCTTTAAAATATGATTTCTTAGGTTTGGTGATAGGATCTTTGTGGGTTGGTTTACGTTGATAATTGACCTTAGTAACATTCACATATTGGGAATTAGTGTAATATTGGTTATAATCAATGTGAAAGGCACAAATGTATTTATTGGCTTATTGAGTGTTAGATGTGGATAAAGATTTTTTATTGTTATAAGAAGAAGCTTTGCGATCTTATCTCTGTTGAAAAACATTATTTTAATCTTGACGATGGATTCAAATCATGGATTTGTGATTGAATGAATCACCAAGCATATAGAAGATAAAAGTTTTTGTAATCCCTCTACATTTTTCATGGCAACAAAATTGATTAGGGTCATAATATTTAGGGGGATTATTGGGGTAAGTAAATGGTTTAGAGGGCACTAAAAATTATTTCATTTATTGTATAGTTAATGGCATATGAGAAGGTTGGTGATTGTTAGCTTTGGCTACTCCTAGTTTGGGTTAAGGAGAATTGTCAATTATATCATTAGTTTAATGTTGAAAACATCCTTTAATTATTTTGGTATTGGATTCAAACTATTTCATTAATAAGTCTTGATGCTTAGCTTGGTCAAGAACTTCATTTAATGTTTGAGGAGGAAAATTTTGAACCTTGTATTGAAGTGAGGGTGTTAGTGTTGTCATAAAGAGTTTAAGTAAATTATCATCAGAAATGTTGTGATTGGTCTTGTTATCAAAATATTTACATCATTTAATAAAATCATGTGCTGATTTAGTGGGGGATTGCTTAGCACTAATGAAATGGCTAAGGCAATTCTTGAGAAGATCATTATGTTGAAACTCTTTGACTAAAGGATTGACTAAACCCTCTAGTTACTATATAGAATGGTGGGGAAGTTGATTATATAATTCTAATACATCACTGGTGAAATTTTTAACTAAAATTTTAGTTGTGGTGGAAGTATTAGTTTGGATCCACTTATAAAGATTGCCAAATGCCTTAAGAAAATATATAGGGTCTTTAGTCCCATCATATTCAATAGTTGGAGATATGTTACCAATATTAATATAAATAATGAAAGGGGATAAAGGCTCATTTAAGATGTGTTGAAGCATTTTATTATGAATGATGGGTTGGGGGATGACATTCCCTATGGCATCTCTAAGAGATGGAGGAATAAAATTATGATTGTTTTGAGGGAGAAGGATGGGAGGTTGATTAGCCATGTTGATAAAATGATGTTATAGTTGCATCATTTGGGAGGTGTTAGATGTTTGCATTATGTTAATTTATTGCACTATATATGAAAGAATTTGAGTGGTGTTAATTGGTGGTTTAGTGTTTGTAGGAGGATTCCTTGAATTAGTATTAGGGGGAGGGTTTCTAGGTGGTAAACTCCCTGTGGGGTTATTAAATAGACTTATGTCAATTTCCCCCACATTATGGTGAGATGTTTGAATAGGGGAATTGTCTTGATAGTTATGAAAAGGATTTGATCCACCAATCTCATTTTGTATAGTGATTTGAACTATGTTGTAATCTAAAGATGAGGGAGGAGAAAGGGTACTCCAAGAGTGAAGATCCTCCTGGAAAGTAAAGAGAGGAATAAAATATCACCCCATATAGTGTCTAAATGGACTCAAGTTGTCTAAGAAGATTATGATAAGGGACTTCATTATGCTTGATGAAAGGATATAAGATTAAGAAACAAGAATGAAAAATAGGGATAGAATCATCTAGATATAGAATAATGTCATCCAACATGTACCGAGTTGACTGGGTTGATAGAGTATGTAAAGTAAATTCATAGAATAGGAAAATAATAAGACATAATCAAGTTGGTTAGTTATGTACTGGAAGAGATGAAATTGAAATAGGATAAAGAGAATACATAGTTGTATGGGTTATATTGTACTACTGAAATAGGAACATGCTAATAAATTAATAATACATAGTCAAAAAAGTTGATTGTGTAATGCTTAGACTAGGGACTGAATAGGAAGATAAGGATACATAGTCAGATAAGTCAACTATGTACTATAGGAAGAAAGTATAAACAATATGTAAGAGACTATATTGATAGAAATGATAGTATTCTAAAATAAAGGAAAATTTTGCAAGATAATTTTGAAGGAAAATGAAATTAAACACAAGCAATTAGATCAATGTGACTGATCCAATTATAACACACAATAAAAACCTTGCACCAATGTTGATCAATGGAAGTTTTGTAATACAACATACAATGATCAAATATCAAGTAGCAATTAGAAATTAAATTCTAACTAATTTGTCATATTAAGTGTTATTAAGTTATAATGAAGTTTAATTTTAATGTGATGGGAAGCTAGCTAAAACAAGAAACTAAAAAGTAATCTAAGGTTAGTTTTAGGATGTTTACGTTAAAAGGGATATGTATTGGTGATGGTACTATCTTGGTATTGGGGTCTACCCCCTCACTTCACAATCTTGCATCGATAAGGGTATTAGGTGATTTTCCAATATATACCATCAAACATGTGTTTATACTTAGCCAAAAAACCAAGCCAGCTTTCCCCTTGGTGATGAAATCCAAGTAGATATACCTTAGAAAAATAAATATTTAATATTTTTTGAATGAAAATTGATTTAGTAGTGTGTGTAAAAGAGAAAAATAGTGTGACTAAAATGTTAATTTTGAAATCCACCTATTTAAGCTATGTTTGTTACTCTAAGCATGCAAGCAATAGAAAATAAAGGTGAATATAATAGTAAATAGAGGTTAATCCATAATGAGAAGAGTATATAGTCAATTCAAGTGACATTGTATGTAAATAGGTAGAATAAAGTTGACTCAATCACTAATATTTTTCAAAAGTAGTATTTATAAGAACATAGTTGAATAGGTTAAACTATGTCCTCTATTTGGAGGACAAACTACAAAATTGTGTCAACTAGGTCAACCCAATTTGCTATAGGGCTAAAATTTTACATAATGTAAAGTTGTGAAAAATAGTACTAAAATAAAAAAACTAAAATGATAGAGAGAGAGAAAAATGAACCTTAATGGGATTGAAGATGTTTAGGTTGAAAATTTGTATGATGTGATTTTCAAATGTTGATTCAAAATTCTACCAACAGGGTTGAATGGTTTGATGGAGTTTGTATAACCTGTGTGTTAAAGAAGAAGTTGTAAATAGATTTGACTAGATCAACTATGTTTTTAGACCTATATGTTGATAAAAGAGAATTGTAGATAGAGTTGATTAGTTTGGCTATGTATGTGAATCTAAGAATATTTTTCTAAACTAATCTATCTAGTAACCTATATTTGGAAAATAACTACACAGATAAAATATAATCATTTTGGAGTGACTGTGTGTTAAACCTATGCACAAAATGTTATAACTATACTAATTGGTTTGATATAGTACTAAAAATATATAAAAATATAATATGAAGATAAAATGAAGCATGAATGAAAACCTATAAGGGTTTGATTTCATGTTGGGTCCATTAGAATGTATGTAAAGGGAAATACAACTGATCTATTAATCAATCCTAACTCAAAGAAGATAAATCATACTTATACTTTTGATTATTGATATATTAGATATTTGGGATCGTGACCAACATGTATCCACTAGACCTAACCAAGGGATCTCTTACCACAATAACATCATTAGAGAGGGTTCCAAAGCCTCTCGTCAAACAACATCATGCAATAACCCTATTTAGGTCCTATGTTTTCATATTCATAACGTATATAACAAGTAAATTAATGCATAATTTAGTGCTCACCAAAGTTTGTGGCACAAAATGAGGGTTATTAAACATAAAAGTAAACATGCATAAGATGATGCTAATCAAGATATGTATAGGTAAAACCTTAATGAATGGAGAGAGTAATATATTCTAAAGGCATTAATGATGCTACTTTTTGAGTATTGTCATTGATGTCAAAGGTGCATCTTGTGAAGGTTGATGTCAAATGTGATTAAGCATAGTTGGTAGTGTGTGATGTGACAAGGTGCATAAAAGAGTATTATAATGAGAGAAAGAGAAAGAGAGAATTTCAAGACTAGTGTATTATGTCTACATGATTGATATCATTATTAATATATAAGCTATATGTCATTGATGTTAAGTGTATAAAAAGCATAACCATGACATGAAGAAGTATGTGCATGATGAAATGAATGAACACAGGCATGTGAAGGTTATAGGGCATTGTTTAAGCATGTGGTTAACCTCTACATGGTAGTATAAGTTATTAAAGAGAGATGGGGAAGGGTCATATCTAAGATATTAAGGCATTAGTTTTGGATTCAAGTGTCAGTCCTTTTTGAATAATCATTAACACCAAAACCTATGTTAAACCTCTGTAAAACCCTAATATGAACCTGCTATGAAATATTTTATTCAAATAATATTAGTATAGATTAAAATTGACTATATAAGATATTTTATCATGTATTAAACTCTCCTAGGTACCTCTAGGTGGTTTTATTTAGTTAGATGAGAGATAAAATGTACATATACAAGCTTATTTGTTAAAAAATTATTATAGCTCTCAAAAGATGAATTTGTCAAGAAAATCAAATGGATGGTAGAATAAGATAAAAACTCATTTTACATGTCCATTATGTTTTGTGGATAAGTTATAGCCTTAAATTTCTCTAAATTAGTCATCTAAGTAAGCCAACTATAGATAGACCTAATGGTGTAGATAATGTAAAACCTAGGTAGAGATGAAGAGATATATTTGAGGATATATGCATGATATATTGAAGAAATAAATTAAAAAAATAATTTATTTATGACTAATAATTCATGATAATTATTTTTATAAGGTTTTTAGATCATTTTATGTGGTGAAAATGTTGATCACAAAATGGCATATCTAGTTCAGATGGGATTGTGAAACACAGGGTCAAGAAATAGGTCTGCAACACCAATATTTTCCATTAAAACATATGAATTTTATATATAATAATGTTTTTTATATTTAATATAACCTTTTTTATGTATCAATATCTATGAAAAGTGTCTACACAAGTGTTGGAGGTCTAATTCTTCATGACTAGTTTTTGAGGTGTTTTGGCAGTTTCGAGTAAGCAAGTTGTAGAGATGTTATTGAGCCCTTATTTATAAGTGAAGGTTTTTCAAGAATTTGGTGATAAAACTAAGGTAATATATAATATTTATTCATGTTTAATTTTCATGGTTGAGTATCTTAAGGGTGTTTTAAGCTTCATTATTGTAAGATAGATTTTTGAGGTACATAGGCCTAATAGGGTAGTTTGTCCTAATGGAGATTTCATGGTATGAATGAAGGATGAATGTATAATAAAGAAAAAATGAGGTAATATTAGATTTTTTTTAATGTTTTTTTATTTTTGGATAAGGATATATAGGCCCAAAAAGATAAATTTTTAGCATTAAGAGGGCAAACCTAATGTAATTAGGTCTCCATGAGACCTAAAGGAAGAGTAAAGCCTAATTAAGTTATGGAACACTAAAAGGGGTTAAAATTATGATTGAACCATGTTAATAATATGTACTAAGACCTATTATGTGGTTGACATAGAGGTTAAAGGTGTGTGGCTGACCAAGTGGTGTGTGACCATGAGACTAGTATATATACAAGATAATTTAAGCCTATTCGATGAGTGTAAAAAATAAGCAAAAAAATCAAGCATGGTTGAGTAGATGGAGGTCTAAAAATTAGTTTTATACCATAATAGAATATCATAGTGTTGGTAACAAAAGTTTCATATGAGGTAACTGATTTGGTGTTGAGTCACTTAGGAAGTTGGTGTTTCCTTGCAAGTAGGTGTTTGCTAAAGCCTAGTCAAGTGGGTGCTTGGATTTATTGGGGTTGGTGATTAGATAAATTTGGTATTTATTTATAAAATATTATTCCACTCTCATATATCATATTGTTTTTCCTCCCCCTTGAGGGTTTCCCAATCATATATGTGTTATATTGTTTCATGTCTTTTAAATGGTTTTTTATGCATTGCTAGATCACTATGTTACTTTCATGATTCATGAATGATTAAGTGTAATTGAAAGAAAGTTTTTAAAAATTGATTCACCAACCCATCTAAATAATTTTTCTTCCAATAATTGGTATTAAATCTTGGTCCTTTGAATCAGGTCTAATAACTTAAAGGATATCCTAGAAGCACAAGCATGTCTAATCATCAAGCACAAGGAGTTTTTTAAACCATCAAGGCCCCTCTCTTGAATGGGAATAACTATACACTTTAGAGCATCATAATGAATACCTATATAATGTCCTTGGGCTATGACATATAGAAATTAGTTGTAAATAGATTCACTCTACCTCTTACACCACCAACTGATACAACAAGAAAAAGGGCAAGTGAAAATAAGTCTAAGGAAATGAATGTCATACTATGTGGTCTTTCAAAGGTAGATTTTGTGAAGGTCATTCATTTTTATAAAACCAAATAAATAATTAAAAAGTTATAAACAATCTATTAAGGAGATACCAAATTCATTTTGGCAAAATTGAAGACCCACTGAAGGTGGGTTGAAAGACTGAGAATGAAGGAGGATGAAAACATTGCATCTTATCTCTTAAGAGTAGATGAATTGGTAAATTTCATCAGAGGTCTCAGAGAAAGTTTGGAAGAATAAATATTAGTACATAAGGGTAATAATATCCCTAACATCTAAGTTTGATTCAAAAGTCTCTACTTTGGAGGATATCAAAGATCTTAACAAACTATAGATGGATGAGCTTCATGGTATCTTGACTACCTATAAAATGAGAAGAAGTGATGGAGGACCTTCCAAGAAAGAAGCTACATTCAAAGATGATAAAATTTCACAAGGTAAAAAGGTCAAGGATGATGTTTATATATACATTGATGATGACAAGATAGAATCCATGTTTTTCAAATAACTAAATGATCAGGTAAGTATAAGGGCAAGTTAATTTTCAAGTGAATTAACTATGGTAAGATTGGTCACTTTATATCTAAGTGCCCTAACAAGGATAATAATGTGCATGATGGAGATCATGATGAACATCATTGTGAGGATAAAAATTTTAACAATCTTGATAAGAGAAAAAATATCTTTAGGAAGTATGAAGGCAAGAAAGGGTCATTCAAGAACAAGAGAATTTTTTATACCAAAAAAGATAGTAGATTCTCTGATATAAGTGACACAATTATATCTGATAGTGATAATGAAATTAATGATCATGATACCAATGAAACTCTATTCATGTCCATAGAAATAGATAATTAAGGTTGTTTAAAAGGGAAAAGTCTTATGGAAGATGAAGAATCAGATGAAGAAGAAGCTAAAGTGAACCTTTAGAAATTATTGGTGAGTTTTCATGCCACTAAAAAGTGGATCAAGAAGTTAGACCCTATGAATAAGGTGAAAAATGAGCAAAAGACTAAAATAAAAGAATCTATGCTAGCTAAGACTACCTTTAAAATCCAATATGAAGGCATGAAGTAGTACATAGATATTGGTTTTTCAATCCACATGACAAGGGACAAGATTAATTTCATTTCATTGAATAATAATGTTGTAGGAATAGTGAGAATTAGAGATAACACAATTGCCAATATTATTGTCAAGGGTATCTTGAGTTTGGAAAATGGGAAGACCAAGATAAAGAATGTGTTGTATTTGGAAGGCTTAAAACATAACTTTATAAGTTTAAGTCAAAGGTGCAACTAAGGACACACATTGACCTTTCATGATAGATGATGTGTTATAATGAGAGCCAAATCAAGAAGGCTATTTGCTAATGCTAAGAGGACTGAGAACAATCTTTTTGTCTTGAATTATATCAAGAAGGAGAGATGATTTATGAGAAATATGGATGAATTTTATCTATGGAAATTAAGGTTAGGCCACCTAAAATTTGATAATATAGTCAAGATCATCTCTAATAAGTCTGTGAAGAATATGCCTAAAATCACCAAACCTATAAACACACTCTCCAAGGCATGTCAACATAGTAAGCAAACTAGAAGGAGTGCAAGGCTAAGGATTATTATAATACAAGACCTTTAGAGTTAATACACATTTATCTCTATGTACTTAAAATAATCCAAAACATTCAAGGAGATATCTATTTCATGTTACTCGTATATGACTACACAAAAATGACTTGGGTATTATTCTTAAAAGAAAAGTCAAAAGCTCTTGATAATTTCAAGGTATTCAAGGCTCTAGTTGAGAATGAAAATAATATAAATATAAAATTCCTAATATTTTTTATAGGAGGATAGTTTTGGTCTAATTAATTTGATGACTTATGTGAGGTCCATGGGATAAGGAGACAATTCTCAGTATTTAGGACACCTCAACAAAATGGGGTAGTGGAAAGAAAGAATAAAACAATTCAAGAAATGGCAAGGACTATGCTAAATGAATCAAGATTATCTAATGGATACTGGAGAGAGGTAGAAAGTGGTAAAATATACATTTTTAATAGAGGACATATAAGGATTAATGTCAATAAAACTCTTTATGAACTATGGAAAGGTAAACCTGCCAATATGGAACACTTTAGAGTGTTTGAAAGTAAATGCTTCATCAAAAGAGATGAGTAATACTTAGGTAAGTTTGATTCAAGGTTTTATGAAAGAATATTCTTGGGCTAATCTTTAGTAAGCTCATCCTATAGATGTTATAATAAGAGGTTATAGAAAATATTGGAAGGCACCAATGTGAAGATTGATGAGACCGATTCTAATAAGTCACACTCACAGTCAAAGGATACATAAGAGAATTTGGAATCAAATAAAAAATAATAAATAATAGAGATAGATGAGGAATAATAATAATTTGAGGAAATATAAGATTCAAAATGTCCTTCAAGATATATTTAGAGAGACCATCTTGAATCAAAAATCATTGGCAAGAAGGATGCACATATATAAACAAAGAAAAAGTTGGTAAGTAACATAAATCAAGATAATGGTGCTCTATTATCTAAGGTTGAACTTAGGAACCTTATAGAATCAAGTAAAGACCAGTTCTAGATAGGTTTTATGCATTAGGATTTAAATCAAATTTAAAAGAATGAGACTTGGGAACTAATTCTTAGGCCTAAAGACAAAAATGTCATTGGCACAAAATGGGTATTTAGGAACATGTTGAATAAAGATGGAGAAGTCACTAGGAACAAGGATAAATTGGTATGCATAGGTATAAAGGGTATATTTTGAGGATAACTTTGCTCCAGTAGCAAGATTGGAGGCTATTAGATTATTCCTAGCATAAACAAGCTTCAAAGGGTTCAAGGTGTATCAGATGGATATCAAATCAAATTTTTTGAATGGGAACTTGGAAGAGGAGGCATACATAGAGAAACCTGAGGTTTTCTCATTATTAGGTAATAAGGACTATGTATGTAGATTCAAAAATGCCCTTTATGGTCTAAATCAAGATCCTAGATCTTGGTATTCTAGATTAGACAAGTACTTATTGGACTAAATATTCAAGAGATGAATTACAGATGGTAATATGTACATAAAGACATAAAATTATCACTAGTTGATAGTGGTTTTATATCTGTATGACATCATATTTTGTGGAAATAGTGAGAGTATGACTAAGGCCTTTTTATATGTAATGAATGAAAGTTTGATATGTCCATGCTAGGAGAACTATCATTCTTCCTTAGGTTATAAATCATTCAATTAGGAAAAGGTATATTCATTTCATAAGCTCAATACATAAGTGAGATGTTGAAGAAATTTGAGATGGAATATTTCAAGACAATTATAATACTTATGATCAAAGGTGTAAGTTAATTAAGGAATATTAATCTCTAAAAGTCAATCAGACATCATATAGTTCAATGATTGGAAGTTTGTTGTATACTACTACCTCTAGACTTGATATCATGCAAGTAGTAGGTCTTATGGGAAGATTTCAAGTGGACCTAAAATAAAATCATTTGAAATTAGTCAAAAGGATACTTATGTATTTCAATGGGATTATGGAGTTTGGTTTGTTGTATCCAAGAATTAAGGAGTTTAACTTAACAACCTATACAAATGCAGACTAGATAGGGAGTCTAGATGATAGGAAGAGCACTAGTGGAAGAGATTTATTCTGAGGAGAGTACCTAATATCATGGATAAGCAAGAATAATCCATTATTGGCATTATCTACTCTTGAGGATAAGTAAATTTCATTAGATTCATGTTGCACTCAAGTCCTATGGATGAGATAGACCTTAAAAGACTACAACGTGGAATATGATAGCCCTAGTCCTATCTTTTGTGATAATACAAGTGCCATAAACATATCAAAGAATCCAATTATGCACTCAAGGACTAATTAGATTAAAATCAAGTATAATTTCTTAAGAGAACATGTAAGTGAACTAAATTTCAAGATTGAGTATGTATCCACTAAGGATTACATTACAAATATTCTAACCAAGCCACTTACAAAGATAACATTTAAACATCTAAGATAGGGATTAGGTGTAATTATTGCCCCTAACATTCATTAATGAAGTCAAGTGATTAGGGGGAGCTAACTATATGGTTCATTAGTTCCAATAGCAGGTGAGTAGTGTTAAGAAGGTATGTAGAGACATGAAGATAGGTTGAAGAATGTCTCCAAGGCTAGGAGCATGGTGGATGTTTGTGGAGCTTAAGCAGGGAAATGAAGATGAATATTATTCATCTTTGTGGTATAAAGGTTCATGAAGGAAGGTAAGTGGTCTTATGTATCAGAGTATTTTTGAAGGAGGTATGCATGGAGTTAGGGGGAACATGTTTGTATGATGCTTCATAGACTCATAATCCTATGTGTTGAGTTTTTTGGTTGTAAGAGGTGTGATCCAAAAGTTATAGGTACCTTTTTGTCATTAATATTAAAGTGGGAAAAAGTTTAGAATGAGGAAGAAATATCCCATGGAGATAATTTTTTGAGATTGGTTTTCATCAATGACAAAGGGAAACATTTTTTATTATTGTCATTGATGTATAAGGTGCATTTTGTGAAGTTTGATGTCAAAGGTAATTAAGGAAAGTTGGCAGTGTGTGATGTGATAAGGTGAATGGAAGAGTGTTTTAATGAGAGAAAGAAAAAGAGATAATTTGAAGATAAATAATGTCTTATGTCTGCATGATTGATATCATTGTTGATATATAAGGTATAGGTCATTGATGTCAAGTGCAAAAGAAGCATAGTCATGACATGAAGAGGTATGTGCATGATGAAATTAATGAACATAGGCATGTGAAGGTTTTATGTAATTATTTGAAAATTCAAGTAAGGTATAAAATAATCATGATAGTTTTGGGGTGAGGCTATAGGGGTAGGACCTTCAGTCTAATTGTGTACCTAGACCACTCCTAGACCCTACCTTGTCTAGTGAGGTATGAAGATCAGATTTCAAGGAAAGTATGAACATGAGAGAATGGAAAGAGGTTAGATAAGTTTTTTTAGGCATGATCACAAAATTTGAGGTCAAGTTTTGAATTAAAAGTACATGAATCATTATTTTAGGACTTCTTGAGCTCACAGAATGTGGTCTCAAACTTGAGAAGCACTTTCAAACATTAATTAGCATGTGTAACCTCTACATGGGAGTATAAGATATTAAGGATAAATGGGTAAGGGTCTTATATAATATCTCCAAGTATTGTTTAAAGATTCAAGTGGTAGTAATTTATGAATAATCGTTAACACCAAAACCTATGTTAAACCTCCATAAAACACTAATAATGACCAAATATGAAATATTTTGTTCAAATAAGATTAGTATGGATTAAAATTCCTAGATAAGATATTATATAATTTATTAAACTCTTGTAAGTACCTCTACATGGTGGTGGTTAGCTAGATGAGAGAGAAAAGGAATACATACAGGCTTATTTATCAATAAATTGCTATAGCTCTCAAAATTTGAATTGGTCAAGAAAAAAAAAGATCGTATAAGAAGCTAGAGACTCATTTTACAAGTCCATTATGTTTTATATATAGTTTATATCCTTAAAATTCTCTAAAATTTTTCATCTAAGTAAGCCAATCATAGACATACCTAATGGTATAGATAATGTAACACCTGGGTAGAGATGAAGAGATAGATTTAAGGGCATGTGCATTATATATTGATGAAATAAAGTGAATGAAGAATTTATTTATGAATTATAATTCATGATAATCCTTTTTATAATATTTTTAGGTTAGTATATGTGGTGAAAATGTTGCTCACAAAATGGTATATTTGGTTCTGATAGGACTGTGAAACATATGGTCAAGAAATTATTCTGTAAGACTAATATTTAACATTAAAACATATTAATTTTATATCTAAAAATTTTATGTATATATAATATAACTATTTTTATGCATCAAGATTCATGACAAGTGTCTACATAGGCGTTGGAGGTCTAATTCTTCATGACTAGTTTTTGAGGTGTTTTGGCAGTTATAAGTAAGCAAGTTGCAGAGATGTTTTTGAACTCTTATTTCCTAAGTGAAGGTGTTCTTAGAATTTGGTGATGAACCTGAGGTCATGGATAATATTTATTCATGTTTAATTTTTCATGGTTGAGTATCTTAATGGTGTTTTAAGCTTCATTATTGTAAGACATATTTTTAAGGTACACATGCCTAATAGGGTAGTTTGTCCTAAAGGAGATTTTATGGTACAAATTAAAGATGTAGGTATCATAAAGAATGGAGGGTGTTATAATATTTATTTGAATAAGTTTTTGAATGGTTTTTTATATTTGGCTAAGGCCATCTAGGTATAATAATAACAAGTTTTAGCATTAAGAGGGAAGAGCTCATGTAATTAGGTCTCTCTGAGACCTAAAAGAGGAGTAAGGCCTAATTGAGTTTTGGCAGACCAAAAATGGTTAAAATTTTGATTTAAAAATGTTAATAATATGTCATAAGACCTATTATGTGGCTAATCTAAGATTTTTAATGTGTGTGTCTTACCAAGTGGTGTATGACCATGAGACTAGTATATATACAAGGCAATTTAGGCCTATTAGATGAGTGCAAAAAATGAATAAAATCATGCATGGTTGAGTAATATGAGGTCTTGAAATGATTTTTATACCATAATAGAATAAAAAATGGTTGGTAATAAATTTTTTATATGAGGTGATTGAGTTGGTGCCAAGTCACGTAGGAAGTTGGTTCTTCGTGGCAAGTAGGTGCTTATTAAAGCCTAGTCAAATGGGTGCTTGACTTTATTAGGGTTAGTGCTCCAAGTTGATTTTGTGCTCAAATTAATTATATATATTTTTATAGGACAATAGTCCATTTTAAAATATCATATTTGGATTTTTTCCCCTTGAGGGTTTCCCAGTCATATATGTGTTATCTTGTTTCATGTTCATCTAAATGGTTCTTTATGCATTGCTAGATCACTATGTTGATTTCATGATTCATGAATGATTAGGTATAATTGAAATAAAGTTTTTAAAAACTAATTCATCCCCCCTCTCATTAATTATGATTATAAAAATTGGGTATCAGAGCTTGGTCTTTTGAATTAGGTCTAATAGCTTGAAGGAGATACTATAAGTACAAACATGTCTAATCATCAAGTAAAAGGAGGTTTCTCAACTGACAAGGCCCCTCTCTTGAATGGGACTAACTGTGCATTTTAGATCATCATAATGAATACCCATCTAATGTCCTTGGCATATGACATATAACAATCAATTATTTATGGATTCACTCCACTTCCTACACCACCAACTGATGAAGGCAATGAATGCCATACTATGTGGTCTTTCAAAGAAATATTTTTTGAAATTCATGCATTGTTATATAACCAAAAAAAATTCAGAAAAAAATTAAACCATTTATGAAGGAGATACCAAATTCAATTTGGAAAAATTGTAGACCCACTAAAGGTAGGTTGAAATCCTAAGAATGAAGGAAGATGAAAACATTGCATCTTATCTATTAAGAGTAAATGAAGTGGTAAATGCCATCAAAGGTCTAGGAGAAAAGTTGTAAGAATCAATATTCATACCGAAGGTATTAAGATTCCTAACATAAAAGTTTGATTCAAAAGTCTCTGTTGTGGAGGAGATCAAAAATCTTAACAAATTATAGATGGATGAGCTTCATGGTATCTTGATTGCCTATGAAATGAGAACAAGTGATGGAAGACCTTCCAAGAAGGAATCTAGATTCAAAGATGAGAAAAATTCACAAGGTAAAAAGGTCAAGGATGATGTTCATATAGACATTGATGATGATAAGATAGAATCCATGTTTGTCAAAACACTAAGGAAAGGTTCAGATAAGTATAAGGGTATTTTTCCATTCAAGTGATTTAACTGTGGTAAGATTGGTCACTTTGCATCCAAGTGCCATAAAAAATATAATAATTAGCATGATGGAGAGCATGATGAACATCATTATGAGGATAAGAAGTTATACAAGGTTGATAAGAGCAAAAAGAGCTTCAAGAAGTATGAAGGCAAGAAAGGGTCATTCAAGAACAAGATTATTTTGATATAAGTGACACAAGTATATTTGATAGTGATGATGATAGTAATGATCATGATAGCAATGAAACTCTACTCATGGACATATAAATAGATAATGAAGGTTGTTCAAAATGGAAAATTCTTATGGAAGATGATGAATCAGATGAATAAGAGGTTGAATTGAACCTTGAGGAAAAATTGGTGAGTGATCTAGAGGAGTTGAAGTTCCAAAAAAGGAAGAATCATAAACTGAGATCATTGGTTAAGGGTTACGAGGAAAAAATCAATATTTTTGAAGAGAGACCGAGTAAGAACACCAATGAATATGAAGAGATCATTAAAAATTTTAAAACTTAGGTTGATTTTGTCACTACAAGTGTTAAGACCAAGGAAGAAGAATGCACCAAGTTCAGAATAGAAATGGAGTCCTTGAAGGAAAAATTGGATTAGGCAACAATCAAATTGAAGACACATCAAAAATTTGAAAAGATCACTAAAATCCTTGGTGATATTTTGAATGGTCAGAGGTTTCCACACGATAAGACAAGTCTTGGTTTTAAATAGGAATAAAAAGAAAATAAGGAGAGTTAGACCTCAAAGGATAATGGACTATCAAGAAGTGATGGTATTGACAGAGTAAATACCTATGCTAAAACTCTCAAATTTGAGACCCAAGTTGACCATTAACAAGTCAAGAATAATGTAACTCCTTCAAGAGAAAAAAAATTTAGAAATGCATAATTCAATAGCCATCAAAATAAAATTCCTATTAGACAAACAAGATATGTGATTTCTTTCAATGGTTATTGTTTCTCATGAAATCAATATGGACATAGAGATATGGATTGTAGACATCATGATAGAATCTATTTCTCATGGAGGAATAGGATGAATGATCATTTAAACAATAGTAGCAAAATTTTGTGCTAAAAATTGTGATCAAAGAGGACATATTACAAGATAATGAAAAGTAAGTCATATGAGGAAGATTAGTCAAGACAAAAGGGTATACAGTCATGCCACTAAGAAGTGGATAAAGAAATCACAACCTATGAATAGGGTGAAGAATGAATAGAAGACTAAAGAAAAAGAGTATATGATAGCTCGTACTACCTTTCACATCCAATATGAAGGCATGAAGTGGTATATAGATAGTGGTTTCTCAAGTCACATAATAGGGGATAAGAGCAAGTTCATTTCATTGAAGAAGAATGTGTAGGAACAATGAGATTTAGAGATAAAATAGCTACCAATATTATTTGCAAGGGTATCTTAAGTTTGGATAATGGTAAGACCAATATAGATAATGTGTTCTATGTGGAAGGATTGAAACATAATTTTTTTAGTGTAAGTCAAATGTGCAACAAATAACACAAACTGACATTTCATGATAGAGGATGTGATATAAGGAGAGCCAAATCAAGAAGGCTAATTATCAATGCTAACAAGACTAAGAATAATATGTAAGTCTTGAATGAGATAAAGAAGGAGAGATGATTTATGATAAAGATGGATGAAATTTAGCTATGTAACAGAAGGTTAGGCCACCTAAAATTTGACAATATGGTCAATATCATCTCTAATAAGTATGTGAAGAATATGCCTAAAATCACCAAACCTACAAACACATTTTTCAAGGCATGTCAACATGGTAAGAAAACTAGAAGGAGGTTCAAGTATAAGGAGTATTCTAATATAAAAACTTTAGATTTAATGCACACTAATCTCTATGGACCTAAAATAATCCAAAGCATTCAAGGAGATAGCTATTTCATGTTGTTCATAGATGACTACACAAGAATGAATTGGGTAGCATTCTTGAAAGAAAATTCAAAAGCTCTTGATAAGTTCAAGGCATTCAAGGATCTAGTTAAGAATCAAAAGAATGTAAAAATAAAATACCTAAGATCTGATAGAGGAGGAGAGTTTTTTTCTAATGAATTTGATGACTTCTATGAGGTCCATGAGATAAGGAGATAGTTCTCAGCAACTAGAACACCTCAATAGAATGGGGTAGAGGAAAGAAAGAATAGAACAACTCAAGAAATGACAAGGACTATGCTAAATGAATTAATATAATCTAATGGATACTAGAGAGAGGTAGTGAGTACTATAGTATACATTTTAAATAGAGTACAAATAAGTATTATTGATAATAAAACTCATTATGAACAATGGAAAGGTAGACTTGCTAATGTGGAGCACTTTAGAGTGTTTGGAAGCAAATGCTTCATTAAAAGAGATGAGGAAGACTTAGTTAAGTTTTTTTCAAGTTTTGATCAAAGAATATTCTTAGGTTACTCATCAATAAGCTGAACCTATAGATGCTAAAGTAAGAGGTTGAAAAATATATTATAAAATGTATACACATAATATTTTAAACTTTTATCAAATACTGACAATACATCTTGTAGGAACCCATCAAGACTCAATCTCTCTAAGTGCATGCCTTAAAGGGTGCATTAATAAAGGTTGGGGAAAACCATTGTATCTTTGTATGATTTTTTTCCCTTATTGCCACATTATTACCAATCCAACTAAATCTTAAAACCATCCCCTAGGCTATTACTCCTCATGTACACACTCCTCTAGTCTTTTTCCTCTTTCCATCCTTATTTTCCTCACCTTAGTACCTTTTTGTCAATAAATTGTATTAGGTCAACTAGGTTAACCCTGTACTATTTTATTTAATTTTCACTTAAGAGTTAGTTTGGCCTTTGGCTAACCTAGCTCGGGACCTAGTGAATAATTGATCAAAATTGAACAGGGTCAACTAGGTTGACCCTGTCAGCTAACATTTTTAGAAGGGTTTAGGGAAATATCTACCTATAAATATAATATAATTTTTTAATTATTTCAATATGAAATAAATATTTATTATTCACTAATGCTTCTTTATAATCTACTCTTCCACCATTCTACTTGAGGAGTCTTAGCTTAGGGTTTCTACTTGGAGAATCTAGTCTTGTGGATAAGTATTGGATGCTTTGGAATTTCTTAGTGATCCTTAAAAACAACAATAACCTCTTGTGAATCCTCTTTGGCCAAGGGAGAGATTGAGTCTCGATGGGCTCACATTCAGGAAAGTATTATCTAACTTTTTTACTCTCTTTATTAGATATAAATAGCATAAGTATTGGCTTCGAATGATATTACTCTTCATATTCTATATATTAGGGTCTTACTCATACTTAACTTAATTAAGATTCTCTTATACATGTTTTTGATTTTTTACTAACCCCTCATATTGTGCCAAAAGCTTTGGTGATCACTAGATTAGATTTACCTTTATTATTATTAAAATATGTGAAATATTAAAACCTAGGACCTCCTTAGGGTTATTGTGTGATTGTGTTAGACTGGAGGCTTTTGAACCCTCCTTATCATAGTGTATTATGATAATTACTCCCATAATTAGGTCTAGAGGATCCGCATATTGGTCATACTCCCACTTAAAAAATGTATTCCCAATCAAAAGTGTAGGTATGCTCTATCTTATCTGATCCAAGATTGATTTATAGACATGATGCATTTTTTATTGCATACATTTTGGTAAACCAGATGTGAACTAACCCTTGAAGGATTTATTCACTTATTTAATTATTTTATCATATATTTGTCATATTAGGTTCGAATACATCATCCTATTTCTAATTTATGTGTGCAAGTTTTTAGGTACAAGCTATTGGATTGACTCAGTCAACCTAATACAACTTTCCAGATTTTAAGACATCTTATTCAGCATACTAGGTCAACCCATTTGACCATGTATAGTTTAGGTATTCAAAAATAGGCTCCTAAAAAGCTAGTTCGACCTATTTGACATTTTTAGTAGGATTTACAAACATTTCTCAAGGTTTTTTGACAACAATCTCACTTCTCTATATCTTCAAAATCACCAAGGTTCTTTTCTATCCTTTCTCTCTTTCCATTCATAATTTATAGTCTTTAAAACTACCCTTGTAAAGTCAACTGGATCAACCCTATCAAACCAATTTTGTATTTTATATGCTATCTGGATAACTAGATCGACTCTATCGACCCTATTTATTTTTAGACCTTGCTTCCATAATATAGAGGCAACATTGTCGACCTTGTTCTATATTTTATGCATATACTATTGACTGTATTGACACTATACCATGTTTCAAAGTTGTAATTAACCCTTATATGCTAGTAATTAGCTCACACTTTTATTTCTTGTTATTTTCATGCTTAAAATAGAACACATAGTCTAATTAGGTGGTTTTCAATATACCATTTAGTTTCACTATTTTCTATTTTATGCACACATGACCAAATCACAAAATATTTAACAAGCACTTTAACAATTGTCTAACCAAGGCTAACCTACTTGGATTTAATCACCAAGGCAGAAGCCAACTTGGTATTTTGGCCAAGTATAAATACATGGTTAATAATATATTCTAGATAAGTACTTGTCACCCTTATCATTTTGGTGTGTGAAATGAGGGGTTAGGCCCCAATACCAAGCCTATACCATTACCAATATAGATCCATTTCATCCCAAACATCCTAAAACCATCCTTAAATTGTTGTATATTTCCTTGCTTACATCTAAATTCCTATCACATTTAAAATTATATTCTAATAATATAAACAAAATTTAGGCTGACTAATTAGTTAGCTTTTACTTTCCAAGTTGATTACTTGCTCTTTGCTTAATTGTATTTTGTATTGCAAAAACCTATTACACAACATTGGTGTAAGGATTTGTGCTATGTGCCTAAATTATATCACCCTCATTAATCCAATTTATTATGTGTTTACATTTAGTTATTACTTTTATAAATACTTACAAAATTATTATTGTCTTAGTGCACAATCATTTCAGTTGATACAGTCTGTTATATACCTTCTAATTTTCATTATTCGTAGTACTAGATCAACCCAATCAAACCTATAAAAAATTTAGACATTATTTGATGTACTAGATCAACCTAGTTGACCTTGTACTATTTACAGACCTTGTTCCTTGTGCTGGGTTGACTCAATTGATCCTGTACTACTTTCTACCTTCTCTATTTGTTGATTCAATTCAATGTCTTTCCTTGTTAGCATTCCATTCATTTTTCTTCAATCATAATGAAGTCTCGTATTATAATATTTTTGGATATATTGAATCCATTTAGATATTATATGGGAAGTTCATTTCTCCCTCTCCTTTCTTCCCAAGAGCACCATCACTCTTGGGGCACCTCTTTTACTCCTTCATCCATGACTTCTAACATGGTGCAAATCACACCATAAGATGAAGTTGATGGAACTAACTCTTTCTCTACTTATCAAGATAATTCTTATCTCCAAAATGTGGGATAAATTGACATGAACTTAATCAATAACCCCACTCATAATCCATCTTCTAATAACCCTCTACCTAACACCAATTCGGGGAGTGCTCCTACCACCAACCCACTTCTTGATACAACTCAATGTTTTGCCCAAGTAATTCAATAAATGAACATAATTAAAAAATATAAAACTAATAAAATGATACAAATTCAACAAAATTTTATTAATATAGCTAATCAACCTCCAACTATCCATCCTTAAGCTAATCCTAATTATATTCCTCCACCTCTTAGAGATGCCTCAAGCAATGTTATTCCTCAACCCATAATGAATAAAAAGATGCTTAAAACTAATAAAAATGAGCCTTTATCACTCTTCGTTATATCTATTAATATTGATAACATATCTCTAACTATCAAGTATAATGGGACTAAAGACCCTGCCTCATTTCTCAAAGCCTTTGGCAATCTTTACAAAGAATGGATCCAAACTAATACTTTTGCTAAAACTAAACTTTTAGTCAAAAAATTCATTGGTGATGTATTAGAATGGTATAACCAATTATCCCAACACTTTATTTTTGAACTTGAAGATTTGGTTAATCCTTTAGTTAAAGAGTTTCAACACAATGATCTTCTAGAAAATTGTCTTAGCCACTTCATCAATACTAAGCAATCTCCCACTGAATTAGCTCATGATTTTATTAAAACATCAAAATAATTGGCCCATAAATCTGACCATAACATGACTAATGATAATTTATTCAAAATCTTTATCACTGCTTTGACTCCTTCTCTTCAATACAAGGTTCAAACCTTTGCTCCACAAACACTTAATGAAGCTCTTGACCAAGCTAAACATCAAGACTTTCTCATGAAGCAATTCAAAACTAATCCTAAACTTTTAAAAGGAGATTTTAAACATATATCAATAATATTACTATTCATACTTCTCAATCCAAACCTAGAGTTGACAAAACTGATATTCCTTCACCTTATCACACATTTCTCTTGGTTTAGCAAATGAAATAATTTTTACCACCCTCTAAACTTTTCATTTATCCTAATAATCCTCCCAAATGGTATGATCCTAATCTATTTTATTGGTTTCATGCTGACATTGGTCATTCCCATGAATATTATAGAGGGATCACTAAATTTTTTGTTTCTTATATGCTTGGTGATTCATTTAATCATGAAGCCATGATCAACCTTCTTCGTCAAGAGTACATTGTTGCTTCTAAAAAATGACAAGCTTATAAAGCTTCTACCTCAAATAAAAAAATATATTTTTCAAAAAATCAACCCAATACCAAGGAATTTTGTACCATTGATGCTGATTATGATTAATATTACAATAATTCTCAATATGTTAACACTGCCAAGGTCAATTATCATCACAATCTAGCTCACAAAGATCCTGTTACCAAACCTAAAAATCTATCTTTAGAAGAAATTTTTTTAAAAGATGCTACCACCAATAATATTTTTTTAAAATCCCATGAGGAACCACCTCATCCTTATGAAGCTCCAACCACATCTATTCCTTCAAAATCTACTTTACCTCCTAAACCTAGTGCTAGTTTTTCTAAATCTCATTGGAACTTTCTTGAAGAACTCAACTATATGCCTTGTAAGATTCCTATTATGTAGTTGGTTCATAATTCCCCATATCATCACAAGTTACTCATGAAAAAACTTAAATAAATTGAAGATACATCCTCTATTGATGAAGAAACACCTTCTATTGAATCTCAACCTACCAACATGAATACCTTTGAAACTATGTGTCCTTCCTCCAAGCCTTTAATTTAATTCCTTGAAGAGGAAATGATCAATGATGAAATTTTCTTTTGTGTTGAATCCACTAATTTTATTTAAAATAACAATTAGTACTACCATTATCCATAAAGTTCTAGTCAATGAAGGTTTTGGTATTAATATGACATCTGTGTGGCTTATCCAACAACTTGGTTATAACAAGGATCATCTTAAGCAAACCCATCTCAGTTGTCATGGTTTTTATAAGACAAATGAAAATCCACTTGGTTGTATTTGGTTTCCATTAATCATCAAACCTAAAACCATTCAAACTAAGCTTATGGTCCTCGATTCACCCTTATCTTATAACGTACTCTTTGGTCACCCATAAACTCATTGAATGAGGGCTATTGATTATTTCAATGGCCAATGCATTAAATTATTACACAATGGAAAATGATATAAGCATGAATATGATCCAAACCCATGGAGTATTCAACTTCCTAAAACCAAATCACAATATCATATTCCTATATTTCCTAAGATTAATAGTGCTCCTTTACCTAATTTTATCAACATGAATCCTAATTTACAAGTTACTCTTGTGGATTTTGATGATGATGAACCCAATGATTTACAACATACTTACAATACTACCAAGCTACCACCATACATTTTGATGTGGATTCCTCCTTATTTATTACCAAAAGACCATATTATTCCTCTTATTAATGAGATTACTGATTTACCCCCTCCATGCAATACTTAAGATCCTTATTTACTAGAATATTCCTTCACTTGCAATGATTTTGGAGTGGCCAAATTATTTCAAGATCCTCTCATCATGTCTCCTTGTACATTTCATAATATTTGGATTTCACCTTCTGAAACTCCCCTTAACTCTAAATCATGTAAAATTTCTCCAACATATGATGATAATTACATAATGGCCCAAGCTAAATATCAAGACTTGGATGTCCAAAATTATCAAAAAACCTTAGCTCAAATTCATGCTTTTAATTTGGATGTGCATACCATTTCTATGGATTTTGATTTAGATATTGAAGGCCATGTGTCTCCTACCAATTCTCCTCCTATTAATATTCCTTGGGTGGTAGAGAAAATTATACCTTTTTAACCTCCAAAAATTCTAACATCTCATTTATCATATATCAATCCAATAATTTCATCTGATCCTTCTCCCATCACTAAATCCAATGACACTCCAATCCATTTTGATCCGTCTACTTATCTTACTCTCAAGATTACACTAGATGCCAAGGTAGCCAATGTCTATTAGATACATTCTAAGTATGGTAGCCATGGTAATCAAATTCTATATCTCAAAGTAGATGTTAAGTATTATGGTTCTCTTCCTACCCTGCATAGTGATGAATTTATTCTTGAAATACTTCATGATCAAGAACCATAACTTACTCGGCAACATCGTAAACTTGGGCATTTTAAAACTAAAACCCCTAGTTTCAACAACTTTTTTTCTAGCTTTAATCCTAAAACTAATCCTATTTCTATCTTACCTAATGAACCATACCAATTTCAAGATGGTAATGCCATTATTATTAAAGAAACCACTCACATTGAATATGATACTCCATCTTGTCATCAACTAACTATAGTATCTCATGAGCTCTCACATATCGAACATGAAAATTTTATCTTATTCTTTGATAAGTATCGTGAGGTTTTTGCTTGGTCCTACGAGGACATGCTTGGCATTAAACTTAGCATTATGGTGCATAATATAATTACTTATCCTAATGCTAAACTTTTACTTCAAAAGCAAAGAAAACTTATACCTGGATTTTCCACCTTATGTCATAAGGAAATCATAAAATTACTCAATTTTAAATTTATCAAACTTATGAATTATTATGAATGGGTTTCTAACATTGTCCTTATTTGAAAAAATTTCACTATGGTTATTTGAATTTGTATTGATTTCTATAATATTAACCTTTTTTCCCCAAATACAACTTCCTTTTACCTTCAATAGACACCATCATTGATTCCACAACTAGTTATGAAATGTTATCTCTTATGGATGGCTTCTCAAGATACAATCAGATTCACATTGCCCTTGAGGACCAACACAAGATTAATTTCACCATGGAATGGGGTACCTATTGCTATGTCAAAATTCCTTTTGGTCTCAAAATTTTTGGAGCTACTTACCAATGAGTAATGACTCACATATTTCATGATATTATCCACAAAAATTTTAAAACCTATGTGGATGATCTCATTGCTAAATCCAAAATTTGTTAGGCTCATCTATTAGATCTTGGTATCATCTTTAATCACCTTCTTAAATATCGGGTTAGACTCAATCCTTAAAAATATGTCTTTGGTGTCACATCTAGAAAATTGTTAGGACTGTTAGTCTTTCTCCATAACATTGATGTTGACCCTACTAATACTAGTGCTATCATCAACATGCCCATTCCTCATTTTATTCTAGACATTCACACTTAGGCAAACTTTGGGAAATTAGATGATTTATCCCTAAAATGGCTTATCACATTCATTCTATCAATTCTCTTCTTAATAAAGGTACTACTTTAGAATGGATGGACCCTTGTAAAAAAGACTTTAAATAACATGAAAGAGTCATTGCTTCACCCACCTACACTTCATCCTCTTTCTAATGATAAACCCTTTATTCTATATACTTCTTCCATGCCTATTTTATTTAGGGAAATGCTTTCCAAACATGATGATACTGGAAGAGAGTATGTTGTCTATTACATTAGCCGAGGCCTCATCAATTATGAAACTCATTATACCAAAATTGAACATGATTGCCTCACCATCTATTTTTCAACTAAAAAGCTTTTCCATTAAATGATTTACCAAAATAATTGTGTCATCATTCATTCTAACCCCATTCATCATTTCTTCTCCACATCCTTTCTTCTTGGAGATAGAATTGGCAAATGGGTGGTCCTTCTTATGCAATTTGATCTTCACATCATCACACAAAAAGCTATCAAAGGGAAAGTCATAACTAATCAACTTACCATAGCTCCCATTCCAACTACCAATCACCTTCAAGATAGTATTCCTAATGATAATATCCTCTATATTGAAGGTCTTAATCAATTTATTTCTCTCAAAGATTATTTTCATAACTTTATTGATGATCTTGAAGAAAATAATCTTGATGAATCTTCTCTTTCCTCTACTGAACCTAAATTATTTATTGAGGATCTTCCTAAAATTAATGTTAAATTACATAAGGATACTTGGACCCTTCACTTTGATGGTGGTAAATGCCTTCAAAGATTTGGGGAAAGTTTCATCCTTACAATTACTCTTATTAAAATCATCCCTTTAGTATTTCACTTCATATTTGATGTCACCAATAATATGGCTAAATAAGAAGCTCTTATTTTAGGCATGAGAGTTGACCTTGATTTAGACATTAATTCCTACATGTTTTATGTGATTCTTAACTTATTTTACACCAAGTCAATGGTGATTATCAATTCAAAATCAAAAATCTCATTTCCTATCATCAAATTGCAACCACTCTTGCTAAGGATTTCATCTCTTTCACTATTGATCCTATCCCTAGAGATCAAAATTCCATTGTTAATTCTCTAGCTTATTCAGCTTCTCTCTTTCATCCACACCAAATTCTTTTTTATCCTACTTTTTTTGTATAAATAAGACAATCTCCATCTTCAACTCAAACACCAGATTATCTTTTCTACCACATTGAGGTTTTTATCATTCGATAAAGCCCATGATATCAAGACATCATTAAATTATTGGAACATCAAACTTATGCAAGATGAGCTCCCTATTCTTCTTAAACAAACACATGAAGGAATTTGGGGTGGCCACTATAGTAGACATGTTATAACACATAAATTCTTATTTATGGGTCACTTTTGGTCTACTCTTGAAAATGATGCAATCAAATTCACTAAAAAGTGTATTCCTTGCCAACTTCATGATTATTTAATCCATTCACCTTCTACCAAGATTTAAACCATTGAATCTCCTTGGCCATTTTACATGTGGGGATTCAATCTCATTGGAAAATTACCTTGATCCCAAGATGGGCATGTTTTAATCATAATCACTACCAAATATTTTACCAAATGGGTTGAAGCCATACCCTTTGTTAATGTCACTGGTATTACAATTTATAAATTAATTCTTAACCAAATCATTTTCTGCTTTGGTGTTCCCCATACTATCATTTTTGATAATGGTGGTAACTTCAAAAATAAGCATGTTAAACAAGTTTATGCTAAATTCAAGATCAATCACAAATTTACACACCTTAGCATCCAAAATACAATGGCCAAGATGAGGTCTCTATAAAAATTATCAACAAAATTTTTCAAAATATAATTCATGAAACTCGCATGGATTGACACCTTCATGTTTACCCTACTCTTTGGGCCTATCAGACTAGCATATGCACTACCATTGGGGCAACATTGTTCTCTCTAGTTTATGGTTCTGAGTTAATTCTTCCCTTGTAAGTTAAGCTTCCCTCTCATCGTATATCTCTTCATGGTATCACTCCAAATGAAGAATTATGTGAAGCTCACCTTCATGCCCTTAATCTCCTTGATGAATGTTGTCTTTCTACTTTATAACATAACTTCCAATACAAGGCTCATATTTCTAAACAACATAACAAATGTGTCAAATTTCACACATTTAATGTTGGTGATCATGTGCTTAAATTAGACTACACCCATGATAAAGAAGGTAAATACACCCAAAAATGGTGGGTCCCCTATTTATTCAAAGATATTCTTGGTCCAAGCACCTATCACCTTCAAACCAATGAAGTCCATTTTTTCAAAAAGCCCACCAATGCATAATTCTTTAAGAAGTACTTTGCTTGAACATTTCCTTCTTTACATGCTTTCTATCTACCTCTATCTAACACTTTTTTAAAGTTACTTACATAGTTATCTCCCTCTAAAATAGTTATCTCTTATTACAAACCTTTAGTCCTTCCTTTTTGGTCTTTTAGTTTTGCGTTTCTCTCACGAGTTGCATTGTATAACTATGGATAAGACCTAGTCTTCCTCATGATGTACCATAGTCTTCTTTATCTTTATTCTTTTTCACATTTTGGCATCCCTTAGATTTCTCTTTTGTGAGTTGCATTTTAATACCATGGATAGGCCCTAACCTTCATAATAAAATTAACATAATGTTATTACTTTTCTAAAAATGTTCTTGATCCTTGTTCTCAACTCTAGCGTTTGCTTCTTTTGATAGATGGAATTTGCACAATAATATATGTTATCATTTTTTCCTCCATTTCCTTTATTCTTATGACATGGAATCACACTTTACTATCATTGTATCCCTTTTTTACCCTTTATCACATTTTTTGTGATTTGAAGCAATTAAAATTGCTCCATGTGTCATCCCTCTTGACTTTTTTTCCTTTCATTCTCTATTGGATAAAACAAGGTCAAAGTCAAGATAGCACTTTTATTTCACCTAGATTTATGAGACTCTTAGACCCCATGCTCTCTAAAGTTGTCTCTCATAGAAACAAAGTCCCAAGTATTAAAATAAAAGTCATCTTTAGCACCCATGTTTGGTTTTCTAAATCCATATGGAGTAGGAACAAGAAAAATCCATCAAGAAATTTAAAAGACAAATCATTTAAAACAAAAGGTAATGATATACAAAAGCCAACATATAGATTTAAAAATTAAAAATCACACCAAAAGATGTGATTAAAAGCACATATCCTATCTCTAATCGAATCTAAAAATCCATAATTGGCCTCACATAGAGCCAAGTTCCATTGGGGTGTGGTAGGCTAGTATATTGGAATAGGAGAATTTAATAAAATATATGGTGCTACCACTTTATCATGTAAGTACATAATCTTCATAGTAGACTGATGACTCTGTAAGGGGTCCTTATGAATGGGGAACACATTATGGAAAGGTAGGTCCATTTTAATTTTCATTTATATAGCCTTCATGAGATGATCTACATACTGAATTTGTTGACTTAAGACTTGTGTAGCTAAGATAAGTTTTAGATTAAGGTAAAAATAGGTTTTGAAGGGGCCCCAAAACCCTTATACATCATTAGAAAGATAAACCTTAAGCACTTACAAAATACAAAATAGCCTGGAACTTGCATAAGAAAAACCAGATTTACCAGAAATCTGAAAACAACAGACAAGAGCTAGACAAACAATAAACTTATTTCTTACAAGACCGAAGTTTCATATCTAGAGGAGGGACCAAAGGCTTAGACTTCTTCCTCTTAATAGCTGTCCACCCATCCTCTACCTTAGCTGCCTCAGCAACCTAGTCCTCAAAAGGCCATGATCCTTGAAGTCCAGGGGGCGTTAAAGCCTCAACAAAATCCTTATGAGAACAAGCCAACTTTTGGCTCCTAGGAGAAACCTTCAAAATAGATGAAGGAACCACCACCTCCTCAATAATTGGATCCGAGAGAACACCATCTCCAATCTCCATAGTACCATCAATAGGATCAGTCTCCAGTGGAGTCACCTGTTCCGTCGATTCAGAATGGATACTCATTTCATTCTCATTCTCTGAATCAGTCGAAACATCATCAGGTTGTTTAGAAAAATAGTGTTCATGTTCAGCTTCTGACCACCACGCAGGAGAACTCCTTGGTTTGGATTTCCCTACAGTACACCAGACTGCTACGTGCCCCATCTGGTGACACTTTCTGCATTAAAAAGGTAAACTTTCATAATCTAACATTTGCGTCCAAGAACCCCTAGGGGAGTCCAGACAAATCACCTCTGGAAGGCCCTTAGAAACATCCACCTCAACCAAAATGCGAGCACATGTCGAGCAGTAAATACTCTTTGTTTCATCATCTTCATATAAAAATTCTCCTAAAGCATTTCCGATGGTGTAGCTAAGATAAGTTATTCAGAGTCCTTAAGGTTGAAAGTCCTCTTGTTTTGACAAACCTAATTTGAGTGTCTTAACTTTGATAAAGAGTTACTCTAGCTTGGTTTTTACTTTATTCTCCTCTCTAACCATTTCATTCCCCCCTTGATAGGTAAATTTTGATTCCAAATATGTTTTCCCCTCTTCTTTACTTCCTTCTCCTTCATCTCTCAAAAACATGCTAACACTACTTTGTTTTAGTTTTATCTATCCTTAGAGAAAAGAACATGTTTGAGTAACTATGGGTTACTTTATTTAAACAATAGATTCACATTTTTGGACTTGTTTTTTATTTCCTTTTTACCATTTGTCATTATTGAGCTACCTTTCTATTATGAACAATTGTGTTCATACCTTTTTCCATTATTGAGTGATATTGGCTTGTTACTTCTCACTCATCAATGTTGTTTTCCATTTTTAGGCACCTTTTTCCATTGATGATTGAGATAAGGATTGTTACTACTCACTCATCAATGTTGTTTTACCATTTTGTTGCTACTTATACATCAATGTTTTATTACCATCATTCTTGACACATATCCTTGGTTTGATTTGTTGAGTTTTCCTTTCTTACTTAAGGTTTACTTGTTTGAGTTTTTCAGTCTTTAGTAGCCTTGGATTTTTAGTTACCTAATTTACTCTTGTTTTTTATTTTTTCATTTGGTATAACATAACACCTATCACCCTAGCTTGTCAAATTCCCAAGTACATCCCATTCTCATAGTACCAATTATCTTGGTTTTCCTACATTTGTTTGTTTTTGCTCTTTAGTTTTATATTCTTGAGTTTGTCAAATGTAGTCTTTGTGCCCTAAAAAATAAAAATAACAACATATAATACAACCATATAGTGATAAAGGTAAGTTAAGGTATGCATCACATTTAATTTTTACTTTTTTCCATTTTTTTCATTTACTTTTAGTTATTTTATGCTTTAAAATACTACAACTTTTTTTTTTAGCATCATCATTATGTGTTTTTATGTTGTTTCTCAAAGCACCATCCCCTATTTCACCTTAGTGACATGTGATTATTTTTGAGTGGGGCATATGTGATCCAAAACTCAAAATCTTTGGTTGAAAGATAATTCAATAAATAAAAACAACATAATAACAATAATTCTATCTATGAGAAGAGATGTTTCATTCATTAAATTTGTAGACCCAAACATATGCCTATCTCTGAGGAGAGATGTCTGATTTCCATTTTGGGTTACATCTTCATTTATACATGTTTTTAAGGTAGGAGGAGTATGTGGAAGGTCACCAATCTTGAGGGAGATTAATTGGTTCGACTTCCATGATTTACAACAATACAAAATTTGAGGAATTACTATTTTTAGAAACTTACTATTTTTAGATTACACTACTAAAATTGAAATTTGGGGTACTTCCATTAGGTTTTTGGGTTTAAAAATCCATTTATAAAATATAAATTCCATCTCATCTCATTCTCCTCATTCTTATCTTTCCAATGGTTCAAATGACGAGTCAAACAGTGCTATGGTGCAAAAGTTATGGCTCCCAAAAGTTCTACCACCAATTGGGGTAGAACCATCACTTGAATTTTCACTTAAAATGTTTATCAGATCATTCATCCCTAATTGAGAAGTAATGGTCCCCATTGCATCAAAAAATTTCATCAAGTGTGGTAATTATGTTTTGATTTGATTCCTAATGGATACTTGGAATGGATTATACTTTGTGGAGCTATGTAGGGCTTGATTGTTCACCATTTCTATCTGACCATTAATCTATGGATGGAAGGCCATGAAATTATTTAGATTTTTATCTATTGGCTTCTATTGTTGTGTTGTTTGTGTAGTTAGGGCTAGAATATCGGCCCTTTTGGATTCTTATGGCTTGACCACCATGAGATCAAATTTCTTGGCACTAATCAGGGAGATAGATGTAGAAGGTGGTACCTCTGGTACCCTATAATGCCGTGTTCCAAGAGTGAGAGTGATCTTTTGAGTTCTTGATTCATATATGCCATGTCAATCATACATGAATGGCTAACTAAAGAGTACATCACAAACATCTAAATTGACCACATCACATAAGACCTCATCTTGAAAAGGTTTTATTGCATATGAGAGAAGACATTGGTGGGTGACATGAAGGTTTCTCCCTGGACTCAACCATCCAATAATGTATGGATTTTGATGAGGATTCATGGATAAATTTAGGCTTTTCAAAACATTAGCAAATATTAAATTCTTTTGACTCCCACTATCAAGAATGAAATGTAAAGGCTTACCTTTCACCCATAACTTAGAATGAAACAACCTTTCCTTGTCATCTAGCCTCTCCTCATGGGTATGTGATGAAGTAATGATGGCATTGGGATCAATATCTACAATCTCTTCTTCATCCTCTTCAACTGTAGGCTGTGTATGAGGTAGAGTAGTAGATGTTGAGGATTATGACTAAAAAAGTAGGGACTTTATGGCTTGACATTATTTTTTAGAGTGAGTTCTAGATTTATGATAATCACACCACTTCCCAGTATTTCCTTCCTTTTTCTTCCAATTTTGGCCTCATGTTTGACCTTCTTTATTACTTTTCAATTTTGAAGGCTGACTCTTCGTATTTATTCTTCCATGTTTCTACTTAATCTTTACTACAAAATTATACACCTCACTGAGGGTTTCCAAATTAAAGAGTTCTATTTATCCCTATATGTACCATTGTATTCTAGCATGATATTTGAGAACCTTGTGTTTCTCACTTTCTTGGATGCCCAATATCATATATAGATAATGAAAAATATCAGTGTAGTCTTGAACAGATTGTTCCTTGGTGAAGTTGTTACCACTCTATATACAGATCATCATATGCTCCAATGGGGTAGTATTCTTCCTTTACAGCTTCTATGAAATCATCCTAGGTAGGTTCTACCTCAAGGCAAATATCATCCATATTCAATCTCATTTTGTACACTTCCCACCAATTTTTGATAGGCAATGATGCTTTCAAAAGAGCAAAAGTGATCTCTTTATTGATGAATTTATTTATAGAAAAATAAGATGACAATTGATCTAACCAATTTTATACTACATCAGCATTAATTTTGCCTTTGAATTTAGGGATATTAAAATTCACCTAAACTTTGAAGGGTGTTGAGGCACTGAAAGGATGTGGGGTTATAGACGAGGAGCCAAAATTTCCCATCAAAATTTATTGGAGAATTTGGGTGAATTGTTGTATCATCTACACTTGTTTTTTATAGAGGGATTCATTCACCATTTAATTAAAAGGATTGGATGTCTTGGTGTTGTCTACCATTTAAATTCATTTAGAGCAAATAGGTGGATAGTCTACTAGTTCTATTTTCCACCCAAGCTTCCTATAATCTGACTGGATCCTCAGGATCATACACTTTAAAGATAAAATACTCTAATACCAATGATCTAAAACTCAAAATATTTGGTTGAAATATAATTCAAGAAATAATAACAACACAATAATAGTAATTCTATCTTTGAGAAGAGATGTTTTATTCATTAAATTTGTAGACCCAAACATATGCCTATCTCTGAGAAGAGATGTCTGATTTACATTTTAGGTTACATCTTCATTTATATATGTTTTTAATTTAGGAGGAGGATGTGGAAGGTCACCAATATTGAGGGAGATTAAGTGGTTTGAATTCTATGATTTACAATAATACAAAATTTGAGGAATTACTATTTTTTAGAAACTTACTATTTTTAGACTACACTACTAAAATTGAAATTTAGGGAACTTCCATTGGGTTTTTGGGGTCAAAATCCATTTATAAAATATCAATGACATCTCACCATTTTATACTCATTCTTATCTTTCCAATGGTTCAAATGGGGAGTCAAAAGGAGCTACAGTGCAAAAGTTATGGCTCTCAAAAGTTTTGCCACCAATTGGGGTAGAACCATCACCTGAAATGCTGCTTAGATCAATATGTATATACATAATATTTTAAAATTTTATTTAAAAAAAAAAATTACATCTTATAGGAACCTGTCGAGACTCAATCTATTTAAGTGCACACCTTAAAGGGTGTACTAGGAAAGGGGTGGGTAGACCATTTGTACTTTATAGAATTATTGTCCCTTATTGCCACATTATTACCAATCCAACTAGCTCTTAAAACCATTCCCTAAGCTATTAATCCTTATTTACACACTCCTCTAGTTCCTCTTTCCATCCTTATTTTCCTCACCTTAGTACCTTTTAGTCAATCGACTGTATTGGGTCGACTAGGCTGACCCTACACTATTTTGGGTAATTTTCACTTAAGAGTTAGTTTGGCCTTTAGCTGACCTAGTTCGGGACCTAGTGAATAATTGACCAAAATTTTACATGGGTCGACCATGTCGATCAATATTTTGGAAGGGTTTAGGGAAATATCCACCTATAAATACAAGATCATTTCATCATTAATTCAATATGCAATCAAGAGTTATTATTCTCTCATGCTTCTTTACAATCTATTCTTCGACCATTCTACTTAAGTAGTCTTATATTAGGGTTTTTACTTAGATAATATAGTCTTTGGATAATTATTAGATAATTTGGCCTTTTTTAATGATCTTTACAAACCAAAAAAACCTCTTGTGAAGCCCCTTTGGCCTAGGAAGAGATTGAGTCTTGATAGGTTCACATTTAGGTAAGAATTCTCTAAATTGTCTCCTCTCTTTAGTAGATAGAAGTAGCATAAGTATTATCTTTGAATAATATTACTCTTCATATTCCATATATTAGGGTCTTACTCATACTTATCTTAATTTAGATTCTCTTATACATGTTTTAATTGTTTACTAACCCCTCATATTATGACACAAGCTTTGGTGAGCACTAGATTAGATTTACTTTTCTTGTTATGAGAATAGGTGAAATATTAAAACCTATGACCCTATTAGGTTTATTATGCAATTTTGTTAGACTAGAATATTTGGAAACCTCTTTATCATAGTGTTGATAAGTGTTCCCCTAATCAAGTCTATTAGATCCACATATTGGTCATACTCTCACTTAACAAATGTATTACCAATCATAAGTGTAGGTATGCTCTATCTTCTTCAAGCTATAATTAATTTATAGACATGATGCATTTCTGATTCATATAAAAAACACAAATGTGAAGATTGATGAGATCAATTCTAAGAATTCAAACTCTCAGTCAAAGGATGCATCGGATAACTTGGACTTGAAGAATGAAGAAGAAAAAATAAAGATAGATGAGGAAGAAGAAGAAGTTGAGGAAAGACAAGATTCAAAAGTTCCTTCAAGATAGATTTAGAGAGACCATCCTAAATCACAAATCATTCGTAACAAGGATGCTTGTATGTAAACAAGGAGAAATATGGTAATTAACCTAAATCAAGAGAATTTTGATCTATTATCTAAGTTTGAACCTAATAACCTTGTAAAAGCAAGTAACGACAAGTTTTGGATAGGTGATATGATTTAGAAATTAGACCAAATAGAAAATAAGGAGACTTGGGAACTAGTACCTAGGCCTAAAGATAAAAATGTCATTGGCACAAAATGGGTGTTTAGGAACAAGTTTAGTGAAGATGGAGAAGTCATTAGGAACAAGGCTAGATTGGTATGTAAGGGGTATGCATAAGTAGAAGGGGTAGATTTTAAGGATACCTTTATTTTAGTATCAATATTGGAGGCTATCAGATTATTCCTAGCATATGTAGGCTCAAAGGGTTCAAGGTGTATAATGGATGTCAAATTAGTTTTTTTGAATGAGAACTTGGAAGAGGAGATGTGCATAGAACAAATTGAGGGGTTCCCATTATTAGGTAACAAGGAATATGTATGTAGATTGAAAAATTCTTGTTATGGTGTAAAGAAAGCTCCTAGAGCTTGGTATGCTAGATTGGACAAGTACCTATTAGACTAAGGATTCAAGAGAGGAGTTGCAGACAATAATATATACATAAAGAAAGAAAATGATCATTAGTTGATAGTGGTTGTCTATGTGTATGAAATCATATTTGGTGGATATAGTGAGATTATGAGTAAGGCCTTTGTAGATGTGATGAAGGAGTTTGAGATGTCCATGTTGGGATAAATATTATTCTTCCTTGGGTTACAATTCATTCAATCAAAAAAAGGTAAATTCATTTCACAAGCTAAGTACATAAGAGAGATGTTTAAGAAATTTGAGATGGAAGATTTAAAGATAGTTATCACACCTATGATCATAGGGTGTAAGTTAATCAAGGAGGATTAAACTCTAAAAGTTAGTCAGACATCATACAAGTCAATGTTTGAAAGTTTCTTTTACACTATTACCTCTAGACTTGATATTATGCAAGCATTAGGTCTTTTTAGAATATTTCAAGAAAACCTAAAAGAAAATCATTTGAAATCAGTTAAAATGATACATAGGTATCTCAAGGGAACTATGGAGTTTGGTTTGTGGTAGTCACGAAGGAAGGAGTTTAACTTAATAGCCTATATAGATGCAGATAGGGTAGGGAATCTAGATGATATGAAGAAAACTAATGGAGTAGCTTTATTT
Organism: Torreya grandis; assembly: GCA_037957365.1. Taxonomy (NCBI): domain Eukaryota; kingdom Viridiplantae; phylum Streptophyta; class Pinopsida; order Cupressales; family Taxaceae; genus Torreya; species Torreya grandis. The sequence goes on from JARHVA010000216.1 coordinate 5,484,180, forward strand.
TGAGGAGAGTGCCTAATATCATAGATAATAAAAAAGTAGCCATCAATGACATTATCTACTTGTGAGGTTGAGTACATTGTAATAACTTCATGTTGCACTCAAGTTCTATGTATGATATGGACCTTAAAAGAATACAAGGTCAAATATGATAGTACTAGTCTTATATTTTGTGACATAAGCATTTCAAATAATCCATTCATGCACTCAAGGACTAAGAACATTCCCATCAGGTATAATTTCTTAATAAAATAGGTAAGTGAATGAAATTTCAAGATTGAGACTACGGATTATATTGCATATGTTCTAACCAAGCCACTTCTAAAGATAACATTTGAACATCCAAGAAAGGAATTGGGTGTAATTCTTGCCCTTATCAGTCATTAATGAAGTCAAGTGCTTAGGGGAGATAACCATATGTTTTATTAGATCCAAGAATAGGTGAGTAGTGTCGAGAAGGTATGTAGAGACATGAAGATAGGTTGAAGAATGTGGCCAAGGCTGGGAGCATGGTGGATGTTTATGGAACTTAAGCAATAAAATGAATATGGATATTATTCATCTCTATGGCATCAAGGTTCATGATGGAAGGTGAGTGGTCTTGTGTATCTAAGACATTTTAAAATAGGTATGCATGGAGTAAGGGGGAACATGTTTTTATGATTCTTCATAGACTCATAATCTTATGTGTTGAGGTTTTTGGTTGTAAGAGGTGTAATCCAAAAGTTGTAGGTACCTCTTTGTCATTAATGACAAAGGGGGATAAAGTTTAGAATGAGGGAGAAATAGATTATTGAGAGAAGTTTATAAGAGTGATTGCCATCAATGATAAAGGGGGGCATTTTTTAGTATTATTATTGATGTCAAAGGTGATTATAGACAGTTGGCAGTGTGTGATGTGACAATGCATATGGAAATGTGTTGTCATGAGAGAAAGAGAAAGATAGAATTTGAAGACAAATAATTTCTTATGTCTACATGATTTATATCATTATTAATATAAAAGGTACAGGTCATTGATGTCAAGTTCATAAGAAGCATATTCATGACATGAAGAGGTATGTGCATGATGAAATGAATGAACATAGGCATGTGAAGGTTGTATGACATTTTTTGATTAAGTGATTAAGGTATATAAGAATTCATGATAGTTTTATGGTGAGCCTATAGGGTTAAGACCTTCAGTCTAAGTCTACACCTAGGCCACTCCTAGACCCTACCTATCCTAGTGAGGTATGAAGATAATATTTAAAGGAAAATTGATGCAATATCATCTACAATGGCTACATGAAGACATGGTTAAAGTTGGAAACCATCAAACATATAAAATTCAAGTCATGTCTTAGTTTGATTTTGAATTCAAATTATTGTAAGTTCCCTCCAAAATGTTGTCTTGAGAGGAGTAATTGTCGAAGTAAGTGTAAATGTAATTAGTAAAAAGGGGTGAAAGTTTACTAAGAGGAGATCCCCACATTGGAGGCTTGTTGAGTAAATAAGGGGGAATGGTTGAAAACTTCCAACCATAAGATATTAGTTGAGATTATCTTCTCAACTTAGATATTACTTTTAGGAAATCTTCTTTATTTGTCTTGAGCCCAAGTTGGGCGTAGAAGTGAGAGAGGGGAAACTCTTCAAAAGAGGATTGTGTAACAAATCATATATGGAGATAGCTTATGTAAGAAAGGAGAGTTCATTCAAGGAAGGTGAGAGGAGAATAAGAATAAGAGAGGGAGGACCTCTTATTCAAGGAAAGAGGAATGTAAAAAGAAAAGATAAATAGTGAGGGAGGACCTCACTCAAGAGAGGTAAAAGTGAAGAGGAAAGAGAAGATTATATGTAAAGACAAGAAGATGTGAAGATGTAAATAAGGATTTGGAAGCCATAAGCCATAGAAGAAGTGGATTCTAAGTAGTTTAATTTGATTAAGAAGAATGAATGTTGATTCTATTGATAATGATATGTAATCAATGATGTTCTTTGTAGATTTATAGCCTAGATAGAATACATGCATGTGTGAATGTATGTGTATGTCTTCTTAGAACACAAGCAGTTAAAGACCATCCTATGGCATAAGATATGAATGAAGAACCTTTAGACATGGTATTTGAACCACTCAAAACTTGTGTCTTGTGGCAAGGAAAAACTTAGAACGGTTTGAATGTTGTAAAGAGTAATGAGCAGGGTTGACAAGGTTATGTGAAACACTTACACAGTCCATTGTTGTCAAGATTGGATCAACGTAAGAATGAATGCATGAGATGTATATAAACATGGAAATAATTATATGGTATGTCCAAGAATCTAAATGAAAATAAATTAGGATCTGGGACCTCTTAGATTCATTGGTGATAGTGAAATAGGCTTGTAAGAGGGTAAATTAGGTCTTAAGGAAACTGAATAGGGTTATTTTTGAGGAGCATGATACAAAACAACCTCATTTTAGTTTGAGATATGTTATAAAATTGGATAATGGGTATTTAAAAATTATGATATGTATTTGAAATAGTTTATATCAAGATTTTTATGGTCAAAATATGGTCAAATTATATTAAACACCAAAATCCTTGCTTACAAATTTATGAACTAGGATAATTCCATACATGATCAACCTTTGGTGTCAAAAGGTAAACATTAGAGGACTTAAAAATATAAATTTTGGATTTGGAATGAGGTTGAGAGGTATGTTATAGAAGGGATTTATGAGTATACTAAAATTCTTTTACATTTGTATTTGAACTAACCTACAAGAAGTTATGGTAATGTATATAAGAAACATGGCTACAAGGGAGGTCTGCATGCAAATAAGTAAGATGAGAGTTTTGAATATTTAAATAAGGAATGATTGATCTTAATAAGTCTATTAAGGTGTGTTAAATTATATGAAGTTTCTCAAAATGGTTAGATTAAGCTAAGTGGACCATTTGAGTAAATGTGGGTTTTATTCCTATATAGAAGATAGTCACCGATAAGAACATTGGTGACTCAATTAATATCTTGGCCCTGAGTAAGAGAAAATTTAATCATTGTAAAGAATATAGGATAAAGTGACATATTAGGAAGGTAATATAAGGTGTAAAAAAGATGAGGGTTACACCAAAAATATTCACATGAGAGCATGGACATAGGTGAGCTAAGTTATTTTATGCATGATCACAAAGTTTGAGGTTAAGATTTGAAGGAAAAGTGCATGAATCATTGTTTTAGGCCTTCTCGAGCTCAAAAAATGAGATATCAAACCCAATAATCACTTTTGGGCATTCATTGGAATGTGTAATCTCTACATGGGAGTTTTATTTGTTAATGATATATGGGGAAGGGTCCTAGATAATATCTCTAGGCATTAGTTTTGGATTCAAGTGGCAGTCCTTTATGAACAATTGTTAACACCAAAACCTATGTTAAACCTCCCTAAAACCTAATAAGGACATGATATGAAATATTTTGTTCAAATATGATTATGATGGATTAAAATTCCTATATAATATATTGGAACATGTATTTAACTCTCCTAGGTACCCACAGGTGGTGGTTAGTTAGATGAGAGAGAAAATGTATAGATACAAGCTCATTTATCAAGAAATCATTGTAACTCTCAAACGTTGAATTGGTCAAGAAAATAAAATGGATGATATAAGAATATAGAGACTCATTTTACATTCCCATTATGTTTTTTGGATAGTTTATATCATTTTATTTCTATAAATTGGTCATCCAAGTAAGTCAGTTGCAAACATAACTAATGGTGTAGATAATGTAAAACTTAGGCAAAGATGAAGAGATATATTTGAGGATATGTGCATGATATATTGATGAAATAAAGTGAATTAATAATTTATTTATAAATTATAAGTCATGATAATTCTTTTTATAATCTTTGGAGTTCAGTGCATGTGGTGAAAATGTTACTCACAATATGGCTTGTTTGGTTCAGATAGGACTGTGAAACATAGGGTCAAGAAATTGGTTTGCAATAATAATATTTGCCATTAGACCATATTAATTTTAAATATAATTATGTTATGTATATCTCATAGAATATTTTTTATGAATTATTAGTCATGAAAATTCTCTACATAGCTGTTGGATGTCTAATTCTTCATGACTAGTTTTTGAGGTGTTTTGGTAGTTATGAGTAAGCAAGTTGTAGAGATGTTCTTGAGCTCTTATTTTATAAGTGAAGGTGTTAAAAGATTTTTTTGATGACCCTAAGGTAATTTATAATATATTTTCATGTTTCATTTATCATTTTTTAGTATCATAAGGGTTTTGTAATCTTCATTATTGTAAGACATGTTTTTGAGGTACACGGGCCTAATAGGGCAGTTTGTCCTTAAGGAGCTTTCATGGTAGCCTAATAAATAATTTATAAGGTCATAATATTTATTTTTTTAAGTTTATAAATGTTTTTTTTTTAAATTTTTGAGAATGCCATATGGGCCCAATAATATCAAGTTAGAGTGTTAAGAGGGCAAACTTAATGCAATTAGGTCTCCATGAGACCTAAAGGAAGAGTAAGGCCAAATTGAGTTGTGGCAGACCAAAAGGTGTTCAAATTATGATTGAAACATGTTCATAAGATTTCCTAAGGCCCATTTTTTATCTTAACTAAGAGGTCGAAGGTGTGTGGCCAACCAAGTGGTGTGTGACCATGAGACTAGTATATATACAAGGCAATTTAGGCCTATTAGATGAGTGCAAAAAGAAAACAAATAAAATCATGCATGGTTGAGTATAAGTATGTTTTTAAATGATTTTTAGAGAATAATATAATATAAAAATTTTGGTAACAAAAATTTAAAATGAGGTGGTTGAGTTGGTACTTCCTTTTAAGTAGGTGCTTGCTAAAGCCTAGTCAAGTGGGTGCTTGACTTTATTGGGGTTGGTACTCCAAGTTGAGTTGGTGATCAACTAAATTTTGTCTTTTGTTTTATAGTATAGTATTAAATTTTTATATATCATAGTGGGGTTTATTCCCCTTGAGGTTTTCTCACTCATATATGTGTTATCTTGTTTCATGATCATTCAAATGGTTCTTTATGCGTTGCTAGATCACTATGTTGATTTCATGATTTGTAAATGATTAAATATAATTGAAATAATTTTAAAAAAAACTTATTCACCACCCCCCCCCCCCCCCACTCTCTTAGTAATGATGATTCTAACACTACTTTTATCTACTAAAATAGAGGACAAAAGTTAGAGATACTTACCTTGAAGATGAACCCACCGAGACTCAATCTCTCCCTTGGTCAAAGGTGATTTTCTAGAGGTTTTTATGGTTTTTAAGGATAACTAAGAAAGGCTAAATCATCCAATATTTTTACACAATAAAATATTCTTCTCCAAGTGTAGACCCTAAGCTATAAATCCTTAAGTAGAATGGTGGAAGAGCAGATTTTAAAGAAGCACAAATGAATAATTAACTTGTGTTATCTTTAAGAAATGGTGAAATGAATGTGTATATATAGTTAAACGTAACCCTATACCTTTTTAAAGTTTATCCAACTGGGTTGGCTCAATATAATATGTATCATTATTGATAAAATAAAATTCTATCTTGGTTTAGGTTATCCAAGGGCTGACGTAGACCCTAAATAAGCTTTATAAATATGAGTACAAGGTTTATGGGGTCAATAGTGTAACATAAATAGTAAAAAAGGGTTTTATGAATAATAAGTTGGAAAATGGTTGGATGAGGGTGAAATATAGGAGGAAAATATTAGTGAAGTGTTTTAGGAGATTGTTGTGTAGATAACAAGTGGTAGTATATGGGACAACAATTCTGTGAAGCACTAATAGTTTGCCCACTCTTTTACTGATGCACCTTTTAAGGCATGCACTCAGAGAGATTGAGACTCAATGGGTTATTACAAGAGAGAAATCATTAGTAATTGATAAAATTTTGAAAATATTATGTGTATATAGAACCCATTAACTCATCAACACTTATAGTGTCTATGTGCTTACACTCCTCAAGAGTTATCATAATATGAAACCATATTTGACTTAAATATCTTAAAATATTCCTTAATATAACACTATCTTGGATAGTTTCTTCGTAAACCCTCATTATATGCACTAAGTAATTTACCCTTATGCATTAATCTCTAACTCCTTTAGAATCTGACATTCTCAAATTATCAAATTCATTTTAAGGTTTTATAGTTTTTATTCTCTCACCTTAGTAGATCCTTTATATGAAGTTTCCAAGTTATTAAATACCTCATATACATTATTTCATCCTAAAATTCTTGGATATATGCTTGGGTTTATGGTACTCTAAAGATATAAGAAATATTGTGTATTTACCTTTTGTTCATCCTTTTTTGTTATTTTTTGATCTTGCGTCAAGGTATTTCAATCATGAAGTTGAATGTACCCATGGAGAAAATTTTCCCAAACTCCTTTCCATACAATAATCATATTTTACTTATCTCTCCAATATTTAAAGTTGTCACCTTTAAAGATGGGAATATTCATAGAAGCAAAATTCACTAAAGCCATTGATTCTCTTAATAATGGATTAAAACACTTCTAAACCTTTATTGAATAAGGATATGATAAAAAATGAAATATTTTAATTTATGGAGGGAGTGAAAATGAGCTTTGATTAATGTAAAATTAAATCTATGTATCAATTGATTTGACCCAAATTTACTAACTATTTAAAATAGTTGTGTTGTGAGATTATTGACCAAAACTTGTACTAAATAACTTAAAATATAAAAACACATACTTTATGGTATTAATTACTATACACCTTAAATAAAATGAAATTTTAAAAATTAAAAAGTGTTTTTAATTGAAATAATTCACCACACTTATTTATAGACTAATATTATTAATAAAAAATTATGAAATAATCTTGATACAATATAACTTGCATGACAAGTTATTTTAATAAAAACATAAAAAGTATATATATATATATATATAAAATTTAAAACTAAGTAATCTATAATTATTATTATAAAAATAGACTCAAAGATAACTGAAATTAGACTAAAGTAAATAGTTGTCTTATGTTCATGACAAGGTCAACATGCAAGAAGCTTTGCTCAACAAATATCTAAACCATCTAACCAACTCAACTACGGTGCCCCAAATTCCATATAAAATAGGAATTAAATTAAATACACTTTAATTTTAAGTTAAATCATGCTAAAAATAGTGTCCCACATCTTGGTAACTCATTTGAGTACTTAGATGGTGAAATGGACTCAATTAGCAGTTTCAACTATTTTTTTACAAAATTCCAAAAGGCATCCAAAATTAACCAAACAAATAATTTAGGATATAAATAAATTAGATAAACACATAAAAACCAAATCAAATAATTATAGCATTAATATTAAAGTTTCCATATTAGCATCACACTCAACATGACTATTGGAAATAGAATAAGGCTCATTTCTAGATAGTATGATCTAAGTCTATTGGATAAAATGTATAAAATGACACGTATTTCCTCTCCATATATAAAAACTAGTGAAAAATGATCAAGGAGGTGGTCATGTGACACACACATGCCCCTAACATGATATTTAGGTGTTCATGGATTCTATAACTGAGTAATATCATGTGATTTTTTGAGTAAAACATATGTGTGATAACTTGGAACACATGCCGCACATGTTTCCCCCAAACTAAATAAATTTGAGACAAAATTGAGTATTTTTATGAAAAATATAACTGATTACTTGTTACAAAATATCCTATACTACCTATGATTCTCTTAATTTCTAAAAATGGTTATTTTTTACCTATTGGGATAACAATGTGTTGTTTTAGACATTATTAACCTATGCCCTTGTCCAAATGAAGTGATTTTGTCCAAAATTTATTTCTGTGTATGGACTATTATCTATGGTTTAAAAATTAATTTTTTTATGTACTATTGTTTAAGATCTTAGCCTCTAAGACAAGCTACTATGTGTGCCCAATCTTTCGAGGTCAGTTATGGAGCCTACAATAACTTTAAATCAAAATAAAAGGTTATGTGAGATATGTTATGAAATGTTATATAAGTAGTAATGATAACATGGAGGAGCTTGACATCATCATATGTAAATTGAGTAAAATATTAATATAATATGCATGTGGAAACAAGCATACATAGTGATATTATCTAGATAGATGTTAGCAATGAAGCATGTAGATAAGTGATAAAAATTGAGTATTAAAAAATGAATATAACTACTTGGGAAGGGATGCAATATTGATCATGGCATCAAAATTTGAATAATCAAGATTAAACAAGTGTTATGGCCATGATGCACACACACAAAAAGTATACATAAAACACACAAAACACACAATAGAATGCCAAAGGTCCACATACAAGAGACATATTCAAATGTTACTCACATAGACATATAAACATATAATAGGGATAGATAAACACGAAAGGGAATAAAGAATACATAGATACATGAATAAAAAAACATACATGAAAATGCCACACAAATATATGTAATTGATTAATACAAGTAATTCATAACATCAATATATTTAGTAACTCAAGTATCTAGGAAGATAGCAATGTGAATGTAAGTGAGAAATATCAATATATTTTTGTGGAATGTAAATAATTGAGGTATTAATAATAATGAATATCCAAATAATGATAAAACATATGTAAAAGGATGCCCCTAATGAACTCGATGTATAAAAAAGATGTAGGAGGCTTGTGACTTATTTGAATATGAGAATTGTTAGCTTGTGTTCACTAAGATGATACTAGTGGAATGAAACAACATGGTGATATACTATTTGATTACAGTGCTTTTTTCATTTATAATTTATGAGTCTGAGATAATTAAATGACCTAAAACTATGTCTATACATGGCAACATGTATTTTTTGTATTCACTCATGTATAATTTGTGAAGTATTTTTATTATAATATATATATATATATATATATATATATATATATATATATATATATATATATATAAAGTATATTGATCATAAATTAACTGATACAAATAAACTACAAAAATCATGTAAAGGTCTTAATTTTTTGATTTTTATATTTCTTTCTTATTTTTGCATATATGAACTAAAAATAGAGAGAAGGGTACTAATTGATGAGTCTTGCAAGGGACTCATAATCAATTGGTCATGTATATAGGATAGGAATGGTGACCTTTCATGAATGGAAAGTGCCATACTTCAGTGACTAAACCTTATTGATTTCATAATCTAAATACTAATTTTCATATGTACCATAATAGACACTACCAAAATTATATGTAACACAGTATGCATGTTGAACATGTTAAATTCTAGAGATTTTGGGAATCCATCATGGAGTGTATGAACATTGTGTTGGTGCCTTATGTGAAACACCATTATTTCCATGTAACATCAATTTGAGATGTGTAGGAGTATAGAGAGGCTCTCTAAAATATATGATAAATCTTTGTTGAAGTGGCCTTTCTAGGACAGGCTTCCTTGGAAGGGCAGGCATTTTATTTTGTACTTTATCAATAGGTTGAACCATTTGAGGTGGATCAAATAGAATATACTATATAGGAACCATATCTATCTATGGTAGGAGTATTCATATGGGATACCCCAAACTATGATGACTTCATTAGAATAGATATAATTTAAACACCTATGAATTATAAAAGGAACTACATGAATCTATTAAATCCAAAGTCGCATCAATAATAGATTAAATACCCCCACATTAGGTACTACTATAAACTTGGTGGCCACATGTGTGAGAATGACCTATAATGGTAATGTAATCTCCCTAATAGACCTCTAAATTCTAGCATTGAATCCTTTTATTACAATTGTTAAGGGAAGAAAATTCTCATTTATATATCCAAGATGATATATAAGTGTGATTGTATATATATATTCACACTTGGACCATTACCAACCATGACACTATGAATAGGCTAGTGATCAATGTGTGTTGAATGAATAAATAATTCAAAATGTAAATCATTATCTACTTTTTCATGCTTGTAAATGTGATGAGTGGTCTAGAAAGCACTGAAGTATGGTAGGTACCTATGATTCCATTCAAATGATGGTGTGCCTTTATATGATAATGATATGAAAATAATGGAGGCTGTCCATTGTATGCAAAATGCACTCTGAATGTATTTATTTCATCATTAGTTGTATGCATAGAAAAATGATCATTGAACATTTTCATTGCTTTAATTTTACGTAGTTGTGCCTTTGAAATGTCTATAAATGTTCCCACACCAATGATGTTTGCATCTATAAACTCTTGAATCTTGTGTATTATACTCATTCACCTATTAGTAGTGTGCCTTGGTGATTGATAAAAGTCACAAAAATAATTTTAGTCAAATCCCTTTAGAAGAGGATTACTCACATCAAACTCTTTAATGAGAGGGAGAGATATGAGATTGCATTCTAATAGCATTTTGAGGACCTTATATGGAGCTTTTGGTTGATTGGTAAATTGTCTCCTTGGAGGTGTTTATAATATAATGTGTGGAGTTGATTTTGAAACTACATGTACTATTTTCATTTGATCATTCTTATTTTTAGTTAGCCTCACCTTGTATGGTGGATTAATTGAATTATTTGTATTGGATTTATTTCCTTTACTATGTGGAATAAATTTATGAATGAGAGAAACTTATTAAACTTGATAGACTCATGTAGGGGTGAAATCAAACTCTATTTGAAGATATATAACTACCATAGGAATTCTTATCTTAGATAGAATTGTCTTCTACCATAAGACATATTCTACAATAGGTTCGTTAGATTTTTGTTTGAGTTTAGAAATCTAAGAATATGAAATATTCTCACTGATACTAATTTAAAATTTTGATAAAAATAGAGTGGCCAATGGATTGAATGCATGGACCAATTGATGTGGTAAGTCATAGAACCATTATAAAGCATACTCATTTAGACTTCTTGGATATAACTTAGTCAACAACCTGTCATTTGACACATAAGACAAACATGCTACATAGAATGCTCTCAAATGTTGTTTGGGGTCACCCTTTACATCATATATTGTAATCTTTGGTGCTACAAACCTTATAGGTAGAGGAAATATTGTAATATGTTATGCCAAAAAAGTGTGCAATAAAGTGTCAAAATGAAGCACCTAATTAGGTTTCAAAGCACATTGTTCTGAATGTAACACCTTAGTTTGTAGATATTAAGTCTCATGCCTAATGGATTGTACATTAGGAGAATAAGAATGTGTGATGACCAAATTTGATGTTCCTAATGATTGAGTATAAATTGGAATATTGATCTGTTAAAGCCCCTGTGTTTCCCCCATATTAAATGGTAGAACAAAAGTTGTATCCAATGAAGCCATATGATTAAAAGTCTCAAATGATAGTGCCATGCTTACACTTTTTATGTCCAAAAGTATTTTTAAAACTGTATGATAGTACTAGGATTGATCATGAATTTATTTTTAAAAGTTTTTAATAATTTAGACTTTATTAATTATTGGTTGTCCATCATCTAGAGGTAGAAGTACATCTTGGTGCTCATTATGAGGACCAAGCTTATCTTGATCATACTGCTCATGCTCTAAAGTAGCATCATGAACCTCTACATGATCATGTTGGTCACTAACATTTGAGGGTTATGATATACCCTTATTCTTATCCATGTTATGATAGGTACCCCTAGAATAACAAACATGCTCTGGTACCAATTGATGGGGAATCCAAGAACAAACACACTTGTTTTGATCCCACTTGTTAGGATCTTGCTCCTCAGAAAGAGCACAATATGATTACCAAACTTAAGCAATTAAACATGTGGAAATATACCAGAAATACAAGTAACTAGAATTCACCAATAACACAGAATATGAGAGACAATATACACTCTTATATATTAATACTTATATAGAAAAGAATACAATAAAGAGCCGCCACACTCTTCCACCTTGCAGAGGCTTCCCACACCTCAAGTGTATAGTAATTCTTCTTCAAAACACTCTCCTACCAAAAAATGGTCCCAACACATAACTCACACATAGAATTGGCATTCACCTCTCCAACCAGTCAGTAATAACCCTGCTAGTACACCAAGCACTCTATAGTAATTCAAGTTGATCTCCCATGAACATGCAACCTGAAATTCAATAGACCATACTCACACTGGAAGGATCTTCCTTGCCTTCCTTTCTAGCTCATTAGTGGAGCTAGGAGGAACACACACTTTGTTCTCTTCACTAGCACACTTTACAATACATGCCAATGGGTCTATAAATAGATCCCAGACTTGAACAATAACTTAGACTTCTATTTTACTAATAATAGACACGCAGCTCAAGACTCAAAATAGCCTTTACATGCAAACACTCTGTTCACTAAACTAACTATTCATGCAACAAATAGTTCTGGAACACACAAGCAATCGACGCCGGTCCCTGCTTGCCTAGTGCTGCCAACGCCAACCGACTCCCTACCGTCACTGGTTGCCTTCTGCACTAATCATGACCGACGTCAGTCATGCTGCCGATGCCGGTGCTTCTAGATCTTCAACAACCCCCTATTTCTTCATGTCTGCAACAAGTTGAAGCTTTTAGCTCCACACCCTAACAATCTCCCACTTGGAGATAAATAGCTGCAACTATACTTGTAACTGTACTCCATCTAGTTTATTCCCTTGGCTCTGTATCCCTCTTCAAGATCACCCCTGAAGACTACCCACCACAAAACCTATAGTGAAAAACCTATCATCCAAATTACCTGCCACATCCACATCTACAAACCATGTAGAAAATAACTTGAACCTGCATATCATGTGCACCTGTTGCTGGTCCCTCTAAGAATCCACTAAACTGCCCTCCAATGCTTCTTTCCTGGATTGGCTCTAACTTTCTGACAACTCCCACTGCTTGGGAAAACTCAGGCTAGTACATACCATGCACTTAACCTCATTATGTGAATCAAGACACCTGTTCTGTGAACCGTCTAACCATCGGCGTGCTAATCGGTCTCACACAATCATCCTGAAATAAAGTCAACATATGACCTTCCATGTCCCTAGAACACACTCATGCCAAAGAATCTTGTTGCTCCCAGATTCTCCATGACACACCCCTGAACTAGCTTTACCTTTAGTTCAGCAATACATGTATATGTAACCCTACAACAAGCACATCATACAGTAATAGGATAATGTAGCTAATATTATCCAACCTGGTAAAGAGAAACACAATGATCAAACCTCCATTGCCCTGTAGCTTACTCAAGACCATATACCCTAATCTTCTGTCTCACGTATCCATTTCTGCTCTTCTTCATCCTAAACATCCATTTATCTCTCAGTGCTTACTTCTAGCTAGCAACTCTACCAACAAATCCCTATTTGGTTCTTCTCCAAGGAATCACATCCTCTATCCATGCCAAGCTCCCACTATTTCCTGGATCTACCTATTTTGCTTCTTTAACAACTTCCTGGTTCTTTACCATCAGTGAGAAACAAGTAGTGTAAAGAAGGGAAATGATGAATTTGAGGCTTACCTACCCTTTAAGTCCTTCATATGGGTGCTTGAGACTCCTTCATAGCTTGCTGTCCACCCAAAATTCATCTCAGTGACCGATGTCGATCACATTCCAGTCTGCACCCTACCGATGTCGGTTCCCTGCGACTGCCTCATCACCGACATTGGTTCCCCCTTGTCGATGCCAGTGTTTATCTACCCTGAGTCACCGACGTCAGTTTGTACATAGTCGATGTCGGTCCCTGTCTGGACGCCGATGCCAGTTTTCCTGTTGACGTCGATATCTGTGTTTTGCTCGTGAGAATTAACTTCTACCTATGAGCTCCTTTTGGATCAAACCCTTGTCTAAGTCACCCTTGCTCTGCTCAGAATTTTTCTGCCCCTCATACTAAACTCTATCTGTCACATTCTCCTTGAAAACCAAGGCTTTCCTGCTCTTGTCACAAACATCGGATTCCTAAAGAAATGTTACCTTCTTCTTCTGCATACAGAAATCTCGATCTATACCCTTTGACTCAAGAACATGCATCTCCTTCTTACTCATGTGACCAAGCCTACAAAGCCACGTCTTCACAACAAAAGAAGAATCAGTAATATAAGCAAGTAGATAAAGAGTACCTGCTTTCTTACCACCCACTAATTCAAGTGCATCCACTGTGAGAGTTCTTATGCATCTCTCATCACCCAACTTTCCTGAAGCAATTAGCCACATCTCCAAGACTGGGACCTGCATGACCTCTTTTAACACCCATGTGTTACCTGTCTGCAATTTTAGCTTCACTTTCCCTTTGCCAACCATCTGACAAGGCTTTCCATCCCCTAAACAAATTTCTCCAAAGTCTCCCTGGACATACTCATGAAAAAATTCCCTATTTGGGGATGCATGAAAAGAGGCACCAGAATCTAAAACCCAAGATTCTACTTTATCCAAAGAACATACCAGAGCATTATATGCAACAAACTCTGCAACACCTACTTCTTCTTCATGTCCTTCATGCTGATCTGCTACCAACCAACAATCTTCTTTTCTCTACTCTTTCTTTCCATATCTCCAGCAGGTTATTCTACCATACCTGAACTTGGACTTCCTGCTATTAAAATTCTCCATTCGTAGCTTACTGTCTTCTGCCATTGCTCTACTCCCACTCAATCAAAAAACCCTGTGAATGACATGTAATCAAAAAACAATAGCCTGCTCCCTGCAAACCGTAGCTTTGATACCACTTGATAGTTACCCCTAGAACAAAAAACATGCTCTAGTACCAATTGATGGGGAACCCAAGAACAAACACACTTATTCTGATCCCACTTGTTAGGATCTTGCTCCTCAGAAAGAGCACAATATGATTACCAAACTTAAGCAATTAAACATGTAGAAATATACCAAAAATACAAGTAACTAGAATTCACCAATAACACAGAATATGAGAGACAATATACACTCTTATATATTAATACTTGTATAGAAAAGAATACAATAAAGAGCTGCCACACTCTTTCACCTTGCAAAGGCTTCCCACACCTCAAGTGTACAGTAATTCTTCTTCAAAACACTCTCCTACTAAAAAATGGTCCCAACACACAACTCACAAATAGAATTGGTGTTCACCTCTCCAACCAGTTAGTAATAACCCTACTAGTACACCAAACACTCTATAGTAATTCAAGTTGATCTCCCATGAACCTACAACCTACAATTCAATAGACCATACTCACACTGGAAGGATCTTCCTTGCCTTCCTTTCTAGCTCATTAGTGGAACTAGGAGGAACACACACTTTGTTCTCTTCACTAACACACTTTACAATACATGCCAATGGGTCTATAAATAGATCCCAGACTTGAACAATAACTTAGACTTCTAGTTTACTAAAAATAGACATGCAGCTCAAGACTCGAAATAGCCTTTACATGCAAACACTCCGTTCACTAAACTAACTGTTCGTGCAATGAACAGTTTTGGAACACATAGGTGACTGATGTCGATCCCTGCTTTCCTGGTGCTACCGATGTCAGCCGACTCCCTGTCATCACTGGTTGCCTTCTACACTGATCATGACCAACGTCGATCATGCTGCCGATGCCGATGCTTCTGGATCTTCAGCAACCCCCTGTTTCTTCGTGTCTACAACAAGTTGAAGCTTTTAGCTCCACACCCTAACATGTTATGTGCTTTATCAAAAAGAATTTATATATGATTAATCATAATGCCACTTAATCTGGCACTTCTTCTAAGAGATGTATAAATAGTTGTCTTAGATTGCATAAAATAAAAAATGAAAACTTGAAATATTATTTCTATTAAAGAATTTGTCAAATCTTACAACCCTAGGATAGTAATTAAAAATAGTAAAATGAAGGATATAAAACCTAACAACATATATGGTTAGGGTTTTTCAACATTCAATCAATAAATATGTTCACTAATATGTTTTATCAAATTTGTGAAATTAGAAAACTAATTACCTAAATGAGAAAACTTCTCCATAAAATTAGAATACTAGAAATATAATACCCCTCAAAATGAGCCAATGTTACCTTATATACCTTAACATATTATAATCATGTGATGTGTTTTTTAAATTCCTTGTTCTTGTGTCCTACTTATGTGATCCCATGTTCACTTTCAGTATGTAGCTCCTTTTTCTGACTATTATGTTATCAATTTTTCTAATTGATTAAAATTTGGATTACAATGTACTTTGAACATGATGCAATAGTTCAACTAGTTTGATGTAATTTTTATATGATCTATGGTAATTGGAGAAGATAGTCTAGAATCATAAATCAATATAGTTATGTTAAATTCAAAATAAACACTTCAAAAGTAATACCTAAAAAAAATGGTTAAATAAATCTATGTTTTCCATATTTAGTGATGATTTAGTTAATAAACCTAGGGTTGGGTGAGCCTTATTTAATAAAACTTAAATATTCATACCTTAGCAATTTGGTGAGTTGTGTTATATTTAAGGATAATTTAAGGAAATAAATCAAAAATTTATGAAAAACAAGGATCTAATTAGGTTTTCCTCGTGTATTTAATGGACACAATAAACTAGGCCTAAGGTAAGAAATAGTCTAATGGATGATCATATAATATATGTTTATAAAAATATAATTGATCTATTATATATATTTTAAAATTATATGTAAATTTTTACATTTAATAAGTGTCCAACTTATACAATTAGAGATGTTTCCAGTGATAGATAATGTAAATGCAAAGGTCAAGTTCACATAAGATGAAGTTTGTGCTCACCACAATGTTTAAGCAAAATGAAATCACTCAGAGACAATAATGTAAGAGATAAAAATAAAGTTGATCAAAACCCATTATTCATAAAGTTTGAAAAATCTTAAATGAGATGAATACGTTCAATAAAGTAAGCAATTAACTCCTCCACAAAAGGTGGTCAACAGGGCCAAGAATAGATGAGTAACTTTCATACCTGGAATAACCAATCAAGGGAGTTACTTCCTAGTCACCTAGTCAACCTACAAACATAATAAAGATTATCCATAAAATTAAAAAAACTCCAAGTGAGTGAAAAATCCCATAATAAATAAATATGGGAAAAAATAAAAACAACCCTTTTTTAACACCCCCCCCCCCCCCCATAATCACAACTTAGGTGGGCACTATAAAAATTAAAAGGGTCCCTTCAACTAGGTCTAATGAGGTACCCATGTACAAATCCATCTCTCATAAATTAGAGAAAAGGAGAAAATCCATAGGAAAACCCCCCCTCCCCCGCACCCGCTCCCCCCCCCCCCCCCCCCACCTAAAAGAGATACATAGAAAAAGAGAAGAGGATAGAAGCCACCCTAAAGATGATGTTGATAATGATGTAGACCACACCCTAAGAAGAGTTCTTAGATTAATGAACTTAATCTTAGTAAAGGGTTTGGTAAAGATATCTATAACCTAATCTAAAGACTATAAAAATATCAATTCAATGAACTAGCCATGAATAAGCTCCAAGAAAAAATACATGTGGATCTTAATATGTTTAGTCTACTAATGCTAAATCAGATTCTTGAATATCTATATAATACTCTAGTTGTCATAATAGATGATGTTGGAATACTAGAATGGAATTCCAAACTCAAATAGAATCCCATGAATCCATATAGTCTTAAAAGCTATGCTAATAATTCCCCTATATTCTACCTCTATGTATGATATAGAAATAACATTTTTCTTCTTGATAGACAAATTGATAGGACCAATACCTAAATAAAAACTATAACTTGAAGTGAACTTGGGATTATAAGTATCATTTGTGCAATCTGAATCTATAAAACCAACCAAGTTAGCCTCTATGCTAAATTTATAATGAATCCCAAATTTTTATGAGCCTTGAATGTAGTATAAGATCCTCTTACTTTCTTTCTAGTGTATTTCATGAAGTTATTGCATGAATCTGGAGACAATTCCCACTACATATGTAATATTGAGTCTGGTATGAGTCAGATAAATAAGTATGCCAATAAGCTATCAATATTGAGTGGCATCGACCAAAGGTGTAGAACAATTAACCTCAAGGTTGATGACTAATAGAAAAGGAGTTGGATATGGTTAATAATTATCCATGTGAAACCAAGCCACAAGAATGAGAGCATACTTGGGTTGTGTAACTAAAGTCTATGAATCATACTATGAACTATCGATGCCAAGAAAGTAATGCAGAAGACCCAAGTCTATCATGTCAAATATTTAATATAGAGCTATACTAACCACTATAATAGATAATGAGGAACTATTGGCTATCAAAATATCATCAACATATAGGATTGGTATTAGTAAAGAAGCATCCTAATACAAGAAGTATACATTAGGGTCTAAATGATACTTGGTGAAACCTAAAGTAAGGAAGAAGGAATCCATCTTGGCTTACCAATCCTAAGGGGCTTGTTTGAGGACATATATGGATTTAATTAGTCTAAAAGCTAAGGATTAATCCTAAAAAAACCTAGGTGGTTTCTCTATGTAGATCTCCTCCTCAAGGTCTTTTTAAAGAAAGGCACTGTTCACATATATTTGGTGTGCATCCTAACCATGTGTTGCAACTATAGTTAGTGTGAGTCAGATCGATGTCATTTTTATAATATGTGTAAAGGTATATGAGTAGTTAATGATGGATACCTATGATAAACCCTTAGTGATCAATTACACCTTATACTTATCAGCTAACCCATCTAATTAAAACTTGGTCTGATATATCCACCTACATCAAACCATCTTCTTTCCTTTATGAAGTGAAGTCAAATCCAAAGTGTGATTTTTTATTAAGGAATAATATTCTTCTTGAATAGAAATATCCCACTCAGGTATGCCTAAAGCCTTTCAAAATGTGTGTGGATATGAAATTGAAGCAAAGAAACCATGTATACCACTCTGATATTCTGCTCAAGTACGCCTATCATCTATTAGATCCCCTTCCCAAGTGTCTGCACTTTGAAGTGCCTATTTGGATTGAAGGGACCCAAAAGTGGGTGAGTTAGGTGATGACTCCTCATCCTCTAAAACATGACTAGAAGTGGATTTAAAATACTCCCCACCATATCCCTCACTGGTAGAACTAAAATAAGAAGACCTTGGCTCAAGAACCTATTCTAGATGATCTAAGTCAGAAGAATAATAATCAAGTCTAAGTGAGTCTAATGAAATAAAATAAATTTCAAGTGTTGAGTCTTTGGGACTCTCTTAAAAATGAACACTTATCTCTATGAATATATAATTTGTGGTCATATGTACAAGGTGGAATGCTTTGAAACCATATAGATAACCTACAAAAATGCAAAGCTTGGACTGAGGTTCCATAGATTTACATTTATTATTTGGTATATATGCCATAGCTAGAGATCCAAAAACCCTAAAGTTCTCAACTTCAGGTTTCCTTTCATGCCAAGCTTCAAAGTTTTTTATGCCTTTTAAATTTTTGTAGGGAACCCTATTATAAATATAACAAGCATAAGTAATGACTTTTGCCCAATACTAAGGTGGAAAGGACTTAGAGTGAATCATATAACAAGTAATCTCTTTTATGGATATATTATTTAATTATATAACTCCATTATATGAAAGATTGTAATTAACTATCCACTACAAATCAATCCCCTTTGTGGTACAAAACTACTCAAATGTATTGCTGACATATTCACCTCTATTTTTAGTTCAAAAAAACTTGATGGATTTCTTAGATTGTTTCTCAACAAGTGCCTTGAAGTCTTGAAAATATTCAAATGCTTCAAAAAAATTCTTAAGGATGTAGACCCATGTATATATCAAGAAATCATCAATTAAAGTGATAATGTACTTAGTGCTTTTAAAATATATACTTGGAAAAAGCTTAGATACATCACTATGTACTAACTCTAATGATTTTGAAGCCCTCCAAGCTTTACCTTTGTCAAATTATTATTTGGGATGATTTCAAAGAGAACAACCCTAAAAAATTCCCTTAGATAATTAGACTCAAGGCAATCATATGACCATGTATTTTTTGCTAAGTTGTACAAGGTAGTGGTGGTTAAGGTGGCCAAATCACTCATGCCATAATTTACTAACTCCATCTGAATGAGTCAGTAATATAGTCAAAGAAGAATCAGGTGAAAGTGTGAGAAGGTGTATAACCTATATTGGTGATCTTCCATACCAAATGCTAATATAAAATCACTGTACAACTCCCTGATGATAACTAAATTTGGTAAAAAATCAACCCTCATACCTTTACTAATATGAGTGATTTGATATAATAATAAGATATTGGTTAAAAGAAAAGGGACACTTAGAACATTATTGAATGTTCCTCCTTATATTTCAACATACCCTCTCCCTAAAAATGGTACAAAAGTGTCACCACCTAAACTAATAAAATAAATGATATAAATTTTTAAAGAAGAAAACTCAACTAGTGAAGAGCCCATGTGTTGATAATCACCTGAGTTAGTAACCCATGAAGATGTTGGAGCTAAAACTACTAAAAGAGCCTTGCCTTTTTATCTATATTTATTCTTACCCTTTTCCTTAGTATAATCTTAGGTAGATTAATTTTTCTAGATGGACTCAGGAACACTTTGTTGTTCTTCTCTAGGAGATGAGTTGAGTGATCTATTTTATTCTTCATTCACTTATTTTCATCATGCCCATTTTTATTACAGTAGTCATAGTTAACCTTCTTGTTCTTAGGTTTGTCATTGGAACTAGAGGCTTTAGTGTTGGTTTTTGTAGAGGTTTATTCTTTATTATTCTCTTGATCCTTATTCTTCTTCTTATTTTATTTGTCTAAAGTCTTTTCTTTCCCATTCCCAATAATTAGGGATTGAGGTTTTATGGACTTTAATGTGCCCATCTAGATCAAATTGTCTTGCGCTCTAGTTAAGTTGGTAATGAAAGAATATAAAGAGGGAATTTTCAATGCAACACCCAAAGTAATTTTAGTGGCATGGACACTAAAGACAAAGAATGAATAGTTAGGACCTAGGTTAGAGAGTATAGAAATAATACATTGGTCATCTTATTTATTTATCCCATATTATTTGAACTAAAATCTCAAAGACTTGAAATTAATGAAGAAATCTTGAAGGGTGTCACATTTACAAGGACTTAGGCTAATGAGTTCATTCTTAAGTTCATGAATCTTCATCACATCTTTCTTCCCAAATAACTTTCCCAAAATGGTTCGTACAACATGGGGTGATTTGGTAGGATCTAAGTGAAATGGGAGATTAGATGATATAAAAAGACATAATAGCCCATAGGCTTCATACTTATGATAATACCACTTAAGTTTCTATGCATCTATACTAGGTTTAGTTTCATCGCCCATGGTTATCATATATAAACCCTTACTCCTTAGAATATTACCATCTTGATTTTTCATTTGTGATATTTAAATGGAGTTAGTGGGTTGATTAAACTTAAATCCATTTTAGTGATGATTTGAGTTATAGTAGTAGTGCAATTTTTTGTTGTTGTATAAATGAAATTTCAAGCAGAGAGGAAGAGTAACTCAAAATAAATCACACCCCCTTAAACTATGAAATGGTGAACCCCTGTAAATGTTTCAAATAATGTATTCTCAAAATATGTTGGGTAAAACTAAGAATGTATCTAGAGATACCAGTGTAAATATTGAAAAGACGTGATTTGTAAGACTAGGTGAGGATGTCAGGCTCAACCAACAATACATCTAAGAGGAGTAAACAAACTGAGCAAGTGAAAATATGAATAATAATTCCTCTTTAAATATTACCCATAATATATATTTTTTATAAAAAACATAAAAAATCTCCATTAAGAAAGCTAAATTTGACCAATCCTCTTATGCATTACTTGTGCATTTAAAGAAAACTAGCCGCTTTTACATTATTTTAAATCAAGTTATTAAAAAAAGGTGATTTAATACGCTAGATTTTAAAAAAAACTTTAGGGAAAATTTTGAATAGACTTATCTTTTTTTGGAATAAAATCTAACCCTTTTAAAATTGTACTAGTATTTTGTACTATTACTTGAATAAATCATGCATGAATCACATGTGTAAGGTGTGGATGAAAGCCTAGCTATGAGGTTACAAGGGGGTAGGTTGTATCCCCTAGACTATAACTGAAGGTTGTTTTTAGCAAGGTTGGTAGGCTGATCCAGTTGATTTTAGTGTAGAGGCTACATGGAATGGTGATTGATTGGGAAATAACAAGAGTAGACTCAATAGGTGAAAATTTCATAGATGAGGGTCACCTAGAAGAAACACAAACTAGGGTTGAAAATTTTCCCAAAAACACAAAACTAATTGAGGATGAGCTGAGGCCAAATACATAGGCTAATAAAACACACAAGATCAAACATGAGGCTATATGGAGACACACATGTATTTTTTAATAAAATGCACCAAGGCACATAGAACATGCAGCCATAAAGAAACAAAAAAAAGTGTGGTAATGGTTGCCAATGAACCAGATTTTCTAAAAAATTGTCTCCACCAAAGATGAAAAATATCATAAATTAATTATATAACAAGATTATATTTCAAATCAAAATCTCTTTCAATAGTAATAAAAAACTAGATATATAATTACCATGGGTGGCTCTGATATCATATCAGAGATGTCAACAGTTTTAGATAAATTGAATGCGAAGGTCAAGATCACATGAAATAAAGCTTGTGCACACCATAATGTTGTTGAATGAAAATTAAATAACTCAATGATAATATTGTAAGAGATAAAAATAAAGTGGAGAAAAACCTAACATTTCATTAAGTTAAAAATATCTCAAATGAGATAAATACACATAGGAAAGTAAGCAAGTATCTCTTCCACAAAATGTGGTCACTAGACCCCTAGAATAAACAATTAACTCCTCCAAAAAAGGTGGTTAATAGGGCCAATAATAGATGAGTAACTCCCTTAATTAGAATAACTACTTAAGGGAGTTACTTCCTAGTCACTCAATTAACCTACACACATAAGTAATCTTCTCCATGAAAGTATGAAAACCCCTAATATAACAATACAAGGTTGGTTTGGATGTAACTAGATGGCTCATGATATTCTCATTTTGCATGAGATTGGAGAACAAGTTAATTTAAACTTGAAGTGGTAATTGAACCATTGTTATTTAATGTGATAAATTCCATATATGTTTATGTAAAATGTACAGTCTACTGATGGGAGTCTTTACCATCATGAATATGAATATGAGTATGAATAATAGTAAGTGAGATAAGGGCCTCTCATTTGTGTCCCAAACTAATTAATAGTTCTAGTCAAAAAGCATCCTAGTTCATAACTTTGGGTTATGAAAAAAACATTTACCAATAATTAAAAAAGTGTATGTATTAAATTTAAATACTAACATAGAAATTTAATATATGAATGTAAGAAAAGTCAATCTCAATCAATAAATTAGGGAGTTCCCTTGAAAGAAAGAGTGAGCTATAAGCCACGTAGTGGCAACCTTGTTGAATAGTGAGTTTAATTAATAAAATATTTATAAATATACTTGGATGCAAAATTCCATGAGTAGGTGGAAGATAGATATAAACATGTCTATGACAGTTGACAGAGAAAAAAATAATAAATATTCACATACAAAGGGGACGTGTTTGAGGGAGAAATGAGCATGGTCTTGAGGGGAGAGAAGTGGATTTTGCCTTGGGGAGGTGTTTAAGGGAGATAAAGGAGATATTTGTCTACAAAACCATTATGGTATTTATCCTACTATCACTGTATTCTATGAGACCACATTTCTTTATGAAATTTTGTTGTCAATGACATGTCATAAATGGGATTATTAATAATTCATAAAGGTATTTGAGGGAAAAAATTCAATGGAGATAGAGAAATGAGGATGAGGGGGATGATCTCATGATTATTCAGTTGACAAAGAAGAACAAGTGGATAGGTAACTACACAAGAAGAAGAAATGATAATATTAATAACAACAATAAAAATAATAAAAAACAACAACAAAAACAATAATAATAATCATCATTTTTATATTCTAATAAATTTAGAGAGAATTAGACAAATAATTTATATTCAATACAAATAAAAAAAAGGATATTATATTATATTATATACACTGGAAGAATGATAATGAAAATCTCTAGTGAAACTAGGGTTTCATAGAATATATCAATGGCAATAGTGACATGGAAGAAGGAGAATTAAGGATGCATAATAGGTATAAATATGTATGATAATTCAAGACATGAGATTGAGGAGGAGAAGTGAATGATAAGAGAAGGGATGAATAAGGTAACCCCACGGTGATGGGTTTTAATGTATTTAGAGTTGTCACGAGAGCCAAAGTGAATGAAATAAGAAAGTTAAGGGAAGGTGGGTAGGTGATGGAAGGATATTACCTATTCAATAATGGAAGGAAGGTTGGTATAAAGTCTAAGGTGATGGTTTATAGTTTTGTCCTTCCTCAAGACTCAGATGATTTAGTTTTCTAAGATCACACAAAGGTGGTGAACCCATTTGACCATTACAATTAATTTTTCAAACATATTATCCTATAATGAAATCCTATTTCCTCCTTGAGATGGTATAAATTGGTATGTGAAGTGAACAAGGATAGATCTCTCAAAGGTGTTATCGAGGCCTCAATAGAAGAGGAAGAGTCGTGCCAAGGATTATAAAAAGAATCCTTTTAAGGTCAGGATTAAGAGACTCTCTTTTTCCTAAGGGATTTTTATGTGATGTGGTTGGAAGAGGTAGTATAGCTATGTCTTTCTAAGATTGAGTTGGATTAGTTCACTTTTTAAATGGAGCATAGTTACTTTATGGGTAGATTTTGGGGAAATCAACCCTTGATCTTAGAATTGTATGACTGGATGGGCTAAACATGGAAAAATCTTAAAAAAACTTTGGTATCTTATCTTCATATTGATTTTTTCCTCTTCCAGTTCTAGTATAGTGAGGACTAAAATTTTATTTGGTTTTTAGGGCCCTAGTTTTGTGGTAGATCAGTGCTTATTTTGCATCCCTGGTAGTGTTATTTCAATCCCTTCACATAGGTTTTGGACTAAATACCTATATGGATTTGACTGTATCATCTCCCTATATTATTTTTAAATCTAAATCCCATTAATATTATTATTAATAAAGTGGGATCCTTTGTTAAGATTTATCTGATGGATTTGACATTTAGTGAAATTGTTCTTGGGTCTATATTCTTTTGGATTCCTATCACCCAATTGTTAACTTTGTTCATATTTCATCCAAGCATGGAAAGTGGCTTCAAAGGGTGGATGTGGAAGGATTGAATTTTAGTTATTTTATGTGTAGTTATTTTGGGTATAAGGTTACAAACTATTATGCCCCCATAATCATTAGGTATGGTTAGTTCTTGTTTTAAAAATGGATCCTAAAAGCTACTCACTTTGATTTGGTTGTTGAGCTTATCTCAGTGCTTGCATCTAATTAATTGTTTCCTACTCCTAATGTTGGAAAGATTAATTTCCATGACACTTCAAATCAATCAAAAACACTTTAGCATGATGATCATGTGGTACTAATTCTATTTTCAAAGTTACTTTTTTATTCTCAGTCTCTTGTAGTTTCAACAAGGAAAGATGGTATGGTGGCTAATTTGGATCCCCTTTCTAATGCTTTTAAGAAAGAGATAGATGAAAATTATTATTCTCATAGTGAATAAATAGATTCATCATCTTTTCTCTCCATTTATTAATAGATTTTTTTGATGTCCAAACCTAATTATGGTTCTTCTAGGTGAAGAGGAAAGTGAATGGAAGTTGAACACTTGTAAATGGATGTTATGAGTGTTATTGACAGGGGATACCAATGGACTATGGAAGCCTTAATTTCTAGGAGTGTAAGGAGGGTTCTAGCTACTCATATATGATATCCTTCTTATTATGAATAACTATTATGTTTGATCTATCTTGAGGTGCTTTTGGTAATAAATTTCAGTGTATGGGTTTATTGTAGGTGGTTAGTTTTTTGTGTCTTCCTCTAAATTATTTTGTCTCTCCTCCTCCTTTTTGTATTTATAATATGTTAAATGTTTTGTTTTTAGTTTTTTGATATTTTTGAAATGGTGTGGGCCCTTTAATCCCCAATTACTGATCTAAAAAATAATCTTTAGATTCTAAGTATCCTTTAAGATATAAGTTATTTTGGTAATATCAACTAGTTAACATGCCAATTGAAACATTAAAGTCAAAATAATTTCAAAAAAAATTATAAGCATGTGAAGAAGATGCTTCTATAATACCCCATCTATTCTTGGATACTAACCCCTAAATCTAAGATTATATATGAATATTTTTCTCATGATTTTTTATACTTATTTTCCAAAATAAAGGAGTCTCAAAAATAAAATTTTATTACAAAAACTATTGATCATTTAGTAAATTATGATAGAGATAATGTTTGAAAATAGAATGTAGTATAATATAGAACTAAAAAATATGATGAGGGGTTTCAATCTAGGTAGGGTGGGGGGCATTGGAAATTGATTTGATTTGGAGAAAATGTTGTGTAGAATGGCCCAATTGAAGCTTAGCCTTCGCCCCTCCCCTCCTTGAAATAGAACCTCCTCCATTCATACCCCTCATCATCTTGCTTATCATGGTATCATAAAAGATGTGGTAGGTTATCAGAGAGAGGAAACAAACTATGAAAAAGAAAAAGAAAAAATCCCCAGTAAATAATAGGACTGTGGTTATACACAAACTAGTTACTATTTATTTCTCCATCTAACATTAGAATTAGCATCATTACTATCTTATGAAAGATTTTGTTCATTTATTTCAGTGATAAAGATAATAAATCCCAAAAATTGATAGTTGTGTTCATACTTTGACATAATATAATACATATTTATTATTATTGTCCTAATTTTGGAATGAAATTAGAATTAGATGCCTTTACACTATATATACCTCCCCACCAAATGTTTTAGTCTAAAAAATTTAACCTTTTGGAAATGTTATTTGTAATTATTTTAATAATGTCTCCCACTTTGATTATCTACAAAATTTTATTATCATGGTTCTAGGGTCATCTTGAGTTCAAATATTCTAATTAGACAAATAGATTTCTTTAGAGAAATATTTAAACCTCTACTTGAGAGATTCTCTAATAAACTAAATTTTGTAACCACCTTAACAAGTACCCCCCTTATGTAATTGAGTTCATTTATAAGTAAATTAATTGAGTTTAATTTTTTCCAAATGGAACAATTGAATTTGATATGCCATGTAAGCTCTAAACCTCCATTTGAGAGAGGTTATTTTAAACCTTCACCCTAGGTGTCCTTAAATCAAGGTATTATATGATAAAAAATCAATTAATTTTGAGTTTGTAAGGTTGATGTAGACAATAGTTTTAAAATTGATCCTTAGAGCGTAGGGAAATATAGATAAATATTTAGATAAGTTTTTAGTCATAAATATAATTAGTTAATAAAAGAGGGTTTTTTACTTTAAAAATAGCCTAGTAAAACCCATTTGAAAATGAAGAATAAATACCTAAAATTTGAATTTATTAAATCTCAGACTTAGACATAATTATTTTAGGATACAAAATATAGAATTAGTAATCAGATAAATTTTAACCCTAGAATTAATCATCATTTTATACCAATTTTAGGAGATAATTTCAAGGTTGAAAACCCCTTATCTTCTTATTTCCAAAGTTGATTTGGAATCGACATAAATAAAATATTAGGAAATATTTTTTCTTAAAACTAAGGGTTGAGACCGATTTACTATAACTTAAAATTATTATTATAATAATAAAATGAATTTTACTACAAGATCTACTATTATTAGTAAGTTATTTCTGAAGCATATTTATGGAAAAAATTTTAAGACAAATTTTAAGCAAATAATTTCACTTTGGAATGGTGAACAAATTTGTAGTTTTATTCATGATAAATTTTTTCCAATGATTTAAACACAATAATTATATATTATTTAATAGGTCCTAATAGTTATAAAAAATTATCTATCTTATTATAAATTAAAACAAGGGTGTTCCTGTAGTTGATTTATCCAACTTGGAGTTGGTGTGTCCTGTAGTACTATGAAGCATCGTCGGTCTTGAAACTTTGTTTAAGTGTGTATTTTCCACTTATAAATAAATTAGTGGCATTTATGAATGTTATTATCCTTATAATAATGTTATAATCCTTAGGTTAGGTTTTGAGTCATAAACACTTTTATTCATATGAGACCCTAATCACACCTTACTAGGTCAAAAAGAGTCCTTATAGTAATTTTTTGGGATGTACTTTTAGAGTAAGGATCAATTTGCATGCTTGTAATGAGAAGCATAAACACATATATTTTTATAATATCTTAGTAGTTACTAGATGTGCTTGTGCCATTCAGGGCCCCTGTTGTTACTTGTAAGGGGTAAATACACTAGGGTAGTTATGAGTCTGATTGATGAAGACTAGATGCCTTTGTTTTTGATATAACACTTGTTTAGGAATTGGTAAACTAAAATGAACCCTAATTTTACATGTCAAAGTATCACCACAAATATGTAGGTAGGGAGTGGTCACAACATAGAAAAATAACCCTTAGGATGCTCTCTTAGAGTGACCAATATAAATAACTAATTTTGGGGTATTCTTAGAACACATGCTTAAACAAATAAACCATTAGAGTGCTTACATTAGCACAAATTATATAATGTTATTATTAGTGTATGTGTACCCTTCTATTTATAGCTATGAGATATGTGTAGATATAGAGTTATTTCTAGGTAGTGACCATATTTTATTATTTTGTTAAAAAATCTTGTTCTATCTCATTTTAACCTACTATTAGAGATTTTCTTGAGAGATGATCTTCTCTACACAGTGTAAGCTAGGGGTTACTGAGACTTTGGTCCAATAAAATAAAAGGAACAAAGGTTTTTTTTAATTATATTTGACTCTCATATATGTTATTATATCAAAATGCTTTTAATAATTACACACACTTTATGATGTTAAGGTGTTCATGATTTGTAATATTTGGTTGTATCATTTCACCTTGTGTGGTTGTCTAGAGATTTAGAAGATCATTTGAGTGACACATTAGTTCCCTCATTGGCTTAGAGTGCCAAGAATATTTTTGTGATGAATCCTCATGGAGGAGGCCATCACAATTTTAAGAAGAACCACATTGGACCTTGATTTCATGAAGTGGATATGCAGGCTACCCAAGTTCTAGTGGGGACATTAGGTCTTGGTCATAAGATAGGTTAGGGGTACTTTTTCATCATCCTTCATGTTAAAATTGTTTTTTATTGTTTGAATTAGCTTTATTAATTAAATAAATTTTGATTTTGATCTATGTGGGATTGATTTCAACCCCTTTAACATTAAGTTTGGTTTGTGTAGATGTTAGCCACCTAGAGATGAATGTACCTTTGTAACTCTCCTTGTTTGCATGCCTTGAGAGTAGATTTTATATAATGTTAGTCAATACTCTCCCTTAGTAATCCTTAGGTTGGTAACCCCATTATAAATTAATTTTCACCTTAGTTTGCTTGTGTGTGTTGACTCGAGATGTAGGTTTGAATGTTTTTATGATATATTATATTAAGAAATTATATTAAGTTAGACCTTCTATTCACTTGTAACCCTAGATCAATATACCATAAATGAAAAAAATGGGCTATCATTTGAGGTTTTTCTAGACCTCAACACCCCCTTGTGTTGAGAGCTACCTACATACCAATACTGTGAAGAGGGATCAAACTCCACATAGTTATCCCATCATACGGTGGTGTGTATGAAAGATTGGTGTAATGTTATATGTTTATGGAATAATGGTATGATTAAGTGATTTAATCATGACTTTTAACCTTATATGTGTATTCAAACTTTAGGTTAGGGATACTAGGGCTGTATGTATTCAAAATTTGGAGAAATAGGGAATTTTCTCTTAATGTGTAATTAAAATTTTGGTGTTTTTCAATGTTTGATCCTCTTATGTACAAAAATGACTTGAAAATGTGATTTTATAGTGATAAATGGGGAATTCCTTTAGATAAGGCTTGATAAATGTGTAGGATGACATGTTATATGAATTTGAATTTGAACAACTAGCCATTATTTGGTGGGAGGATGCAAATGATAGAATTCGATAGGATCAGGGAATGAGATAGTCTAAATGGTGCATTATTATTTGAGGGTAAAATATATTTGAGTAGGGAGTACATGCTAGTGAGGAGATAAGTTTTAATTATTTTTAATGAGAAATAGGGACATTTTGAGATCATTAGTTTCTTGTAATTGAAAGTGAAGGAAGAGTGGTCAAAATATAGTGGAATGAGGCATGAGCTAAATGCATATAAAGGGTAGTCACAAGTACATTATTTTAGCTTAAATGTTAATTTTTGTGTTTACAAAAGGGTAAGAAAATCATAAGGAAAAATAAGGAACAATCCTTGCCACTTTATTGGATCTAGTAATGATAAAAGTACTAGTGAATAAGTGAAATCCCAAAGAAGGGAAGGTATGCAGAAGGTGATTTTTGGTTCATCGCTTTTAGGGGTGATAATAAAAATGGGTTAAAGGCACAAGGGAAAGATGGAAAAAATGTATAAACTATTTTTCACATCATTGAGTCAAGAATTTATAAATTGGATAGGTCAAACCTAAAAGGGTGAAAGACATAAAACTAAAGAGTTCATTATTTACCTCATCACTCCTAAAGGTCTATTAAGAGAAGGATTAATACTACATGAATAAAAATGGAAGGGTTACTTATCATATTTTCACCATTTAAGTACTAAAATATGGAGATGTAAACCTGTAAATTTGGAAAGTGCAAAAATAATAAATATTTTCTTCAACTCATCACCTTTAGTGGAGTAAAAAGATAAAAGCTTTGCTCATATGTCCAACATAAGGTGTAAATGTGAAAAGTGTTGTTTTTCTCTTAAAAAGTCATCATATAGGAAAAAAGAAGATCCTAGTGGTGAATGACTGAAAATGGAAAGAAACATTAAAGTGCTTATTTGATCTTATAAACTTAGACTTATAGAATTTGAGTCACTAAAGATGTAAAAGAGAAAATAATTATACATAAAAAATATGCTTGTTGTGTCTTCACCACTAAAGAAATAAATTTTTCATACCTAAAAGTGAAAGGATGAAAATAAATAAAATCACATAAATGCTTCTTTTCCACTTCACTCATATAGTTGAGTCATCCAAAAAGTGCAGGTGTCATTAACACATGAAATGATTGTAAAGGAAATTAATTATGCTACACTATGTTATTGAATTTCATGCAAGATTTTTAGCTCAACATCATTTAAAAAAAATTATCAAAGCATTAGAGTCTTTGTGTGACTCAAAGATAATTTCAATTAAGGATAATATTAATATTAAGAAATTCATTGAGCAATTGTAGTTTTTGGTAAATAAAGTTCTCATCCTCAATTTCTATCTTCTTTCAATAATGGAATCATCTGATAGTAAATCAATGATAGGGGATAAAATAAATTTAGATGAATTTTAAGCATACAAATAACCTTTAATGTCATTATTACCATAATTACATGCAAATAAAGTTCATGTTAAAGAGGAAAATAGAAAAATATGGGATTTTTATAAGGATGTTAGAGCAAATATTGACACCCTATATTATCTTTCATAGGAAGAAGTTATTATTTAATGCATGGGCTAGAGGTAGGCCTAGAAGACTTATCTATAATTTATGAAGATATAACTTGGGAAAGATCACAATCCCCATTTTTTGTAAATTCTAATTATCTTGTGGATAATTGAACACTAGGATGAATGAAATAGAGTGGTAATAAAATATCAAGGGTAATATTCTATTGGACATCAATTCCAAGATTATCATATATATTTCTGGCTTATCTAATATTGGTATTGAATAATTAGATGTAAAATTGTTAGAGTATAGGTATGATCATAATCAAGGGATTTGAAAAAATGTTGAGTTACAAAAAACTTGTGAATGACATAGAAGGCATAAATTACACTCAAAGATTTATGGATGACATTTTGTTAGACCCATTAGATGTAATAATGTTTTTACCTTGTTTTCAACATGCCATGTCTATTTTTCCAAAAAATTTGGGAATTAATATGATATGTTAGGAATAAAGGCTAGGGAAGTCATTACAATGTATTTGTTACATTACCACAACCCTTTGAATTATGATTATGTTGCACTATTTTACATAAAAATAAAAAATAAATAGGTTAAGTACAATAAAATTGAGGGTCTTATAGATACTAAAATCTAGAATTTAAAACTCAAAAATGTCAATATTGACCTAAGTTTATCCTAAATGTCTTGTGTGTTAGTAGAAGAACGTGGATTATAAAGCTGCACATGATATTTGCCTTATATTCATGTATTATGCACTCATTTTTTCATTATATAGCCTATTTTATCTTATCTTAATGAGTTATAATAAGCTAGAATATGAAGAGACTCTGATTTTGGCACCAAGTATGAGAAGAAGATGAATAGTCATAGATTGGAAATGTTTATATAAACTTTTATTTGTAAGAAAAAATGAGTTCCACTTTTAGAAGAGATCAATAGAGATTATCTAGTTATGTTTACTTGTATGATTTCTTGTTATGTTCCTTTTTTAAATTCTCATGTGTAATCTCTTGGTTAATTTATAGCTAAACTATTCTAAATGTATTATTTTAGTTTATACAATATCATTTGTTCTTAAATTTCTCAATAATGAAGAATAATTAATGCATCTTACATTTATATCATCCAATTTCTTGTATTTTATGATAAACTATTATGTGCACATGAAGTACCTCATATCTATCCTCATCCTTAACATGTTATTATGATTAATAACCTCTACTAACAATAGTGTAGTGAGCATGGAGACTCTTTTTGGAAGAAATAATGTTAAGATGGTTACAAAGGTAGAGAGATATTGAGATATGGTTGGACCAAAGGATATGTAATTGCATAGAAGAAGATTTAAGGACTGGTCCTAAAGTTCAAGAGATCATTTGAGAGAATACTTATGGAGAAATTTATGAAATGTTTTGGTGTGAGTTGCCTGAAATTCTAGCTAACTAGTTAACATAGTTAGAATATTATTGCTTTAAACCGAGGATGGAAAGAAATTATGATCTAGACTAAAGAAAAGATATACCAATTGTAGAGATTGGAAATTGATTGGATAAGAGCAATAGATCATTGGGTTACTAATACAATATATGGAGATATAACTAAGTTTTCAGTGCAAGGATACATAGATTTCAAAGTTGTGAAGGACTTTTTTGTCAGAGGAATTTGAGGGAACTTTTTAGAGTGACTACCTATCCTAGTGAAGATGTTGGTTTTAAACAAGGTCATTATGCCTACTCCAACTAATATAGAGTAGTCACATCAAACATATGGGGGTGTGTGAGACATGATAGTGAATGATGATTATATGAGCATATAAGGCTTGGAATTAAAACTAAAATGGAGATGTGAGGGAAGAAGAGTCTAGATTCAGAACATGAGTTGTGATAATAAAATAGATGGAGTAAACAAAAAAAACACCTAGGTAGTTATGAGTAGAGTTAAGATTAGAAGTAAAATAGTTAAATAACAAGTAGGAAGAAGTGATGAATGAGAATAAATTGATTAAGAACAAATAATGAATAAAGATAAGATGAAATAAAAATATGAATTCTAGTAGAAATAAAGAAGTGATGAAGAGAGAGAGGAAGAAGAGATGTTTGAAGATGAAGATGAGAATAGTGTAGAGGTGGATCAGTTAGTTGATAGATGTAGTACACAACTATAATAATGGGTATTACTAGAATAAGGACATGAATTATTAATCAAAGAAGTAGGACAAAGTTTCAGAGTAATCATAGGTTCAAGCATGGAAAGAAAATATGTCATAGGAAAGAATCATTTACTCAAAGAGTACACATCCCGTAGCCCAATTTGTTATATTTATGTAAAAGTTTTCAACTAGAAGGATAGGCAAACAATAGTTTGAAAGGTATATTTTTAGAGAATGTACATCAATGGGGTACTAAAATTAAAAAAACCTCAATTCATAAGGCTTTTAAGGCTATAAGGTTAATTGAAACTGAGTAGAGAAAACTAGGAAATATAGAAAAGTAGAGTGCATAGATTAACTCTCCCAATGCATAGGTAAATATTTTTAGTGTGCAAGAAAGTTTTCATAGAATGAAACATCCCACTATAATATCCACATAATGTAGACACCTAAATCTTGCCACCAATGACCTTCATCGAGGCTTTTGACCAATTTCCACCTAAAACACAGAATTTGGCCTAAAAACACTAAAGCACATTAAATGAGTTGAAACAGACATATTCATGTGCCAATTTTGGCTAGAGTATCATTAAGTGGGGCAATACAATTTATGGGCCAGCTAACTTTGATCAGATCATTTTGACTCAAAATGCCAATTTTGCACTTGGGTGCTCTAGATTGTTCTTTCCTATCAAATCTCTTGAATAAGACATATGCCTTTTTTATTTATTGTTAGTAACATCCTAAATGGGAATATGGATCCAAAACATCTAACATTTACTTCCAATCCCAATCCAATAGACTTTTAGACTAATAATAAGGCATTCTGATGAATTTGAGTAATTTGTATACAAAGTGCTTAAACATGCTTAATAGCTAATTCAACCAAATTAGATCCTAATTAATAATTCCATGTAAATTTTTTGAATAATTATTTTTATAAATGAATATTGAATATTTTCATCATCAGGTGACCTCATTTCTTGGGAAGACATCCCTAGGCCATAAATGCCATAAATATCAGGATTCATGGCCTCCATGCCTCATTAATGCCTTTCATGCCTCTTAATTTCCACTTATTCATATATCATGATGAGGATAACTATAAAATTAATTCAAAAAATGGAATTAATCCTCAACCACACATCTCAATCTCAGGATAGATGGTTCAGGTTGATTCTAGACATTCTCAAAAATCTATAAATAGAGAGGCCATGAACAACATTTATAAGTATTGATAATGAAAATTTATAATGCAAAAATGATACAAAAATCAATTTTGATTAGTGTTACCATGCCATATTGATTCCAAGCCAAGCCAAAGCCAAAAGGTGCCAAGGAGAAGAGGAGATAACCAAGCCTCCTTTGATGAAGACTTCATGAGCACAAGCTGAGCAAGCCACTACAATAAACATTTTGGAGCATCCAAGGAAGGTAAAAGAGGGTTTATTTTTCATTTTAGTTGTGTATTTTATTCATGTTTATTAACTAAGCTCTTCCTAGTGTTTAAGGCTAGAGATGTTATGCTAGTTAGTGTGTTTCTTTCATTTTGTTTTCATTTTGAAACTAACACCATAATAACCATCCTATCTTAAGTTAAATTCTTAGATCACACATAAAAAAATCTGCTTGACACTAGTTTATAATATGGGCACTTTAGGATCATTTATAAACTTGGTGTCATATGATGGGTCTGTAGACCCTAAGTAGTACTTACTAACTTATGAGATGAAATGGCAAGCTAAGGCTATTATCAATAAGGCTATATATAAGTGTGAACTAATAAAGGCATTGAATGTAAGAGAACTTGATTTTATATACTATAGAGATATTACTTGGGAAATTTTAAAACATGTTAAGGAGTGGTTTATTACAGAATTTAAAAGTTAGATTATTCAAGACCTAAAAGAGATTGGTAGAAGTCAAGAGAATCAGTCTATGATTATGATCATAAGTTCTTAGATATTATGAATAAGGTGGAGTTTTACCTATAAGATAAAGATAAATCTATGTGGTTTATCAAAAAAATGTGCTCTAGGATCAAGTTTTCTATAACACAAACTCAATATGCTACTAAGGCAAATGCTAGAGCTACTTCTCTTTGGGTGAAGCAAATTGAATATTATGGGGAAGCTCCTTTAGTAGATTCTAAGATTGAAAATACATTGCAAGTTTTTATGAAGAGGATGGAATAGTATCATGAAACAAATAAGCCTAAACTAAGTCTATGGTGCATGGAGTGTGGGAAAGAAATAAATCATAAGAATGATTGTCCTAAGTGTTGACGCAGTGGATTGCACCTGAGACAGGAGGCCGAGCTCCTACCTTCCACATGCAACAATGGAAACTCCCCTCTTGCATGTGGGACCGACAAAGCTAGAGGGGAGAGTCTCTAGATAAGGGCTAGCTCCCTCTTATGTATCTTTAAGGCCCTGGTTTCTCCTACTGCTAACAAATAAAATGAAAAAGGGGGGAGGATGAAAAGGGAGAGAGAGATGCTGAAAATAGAACCTAAGCCTAAAACTGAAAAGGTGATACACCAAAAAAAGTGACCCACCCAGCCTGAATATACACTTTTCACCAAAAAGAAGCACCCATACACTTCATCTGAAGTGGGAAGCTCTTTTACAATAGTTAGCTAGGGGTCCATGGAAGTACAGGGAGGAAGAAACTACCAGAGGCGTCCTCAGACACACTTATGGTAGCCTACTCACAGGCACCTACATTCCCCTAGGAACACTTCTGGTAGACCTACAAAAAAGAGATTTCGTAATGCACTAGACATGTTGTAATTGATCTATGAGAAGCATGAAAGACAATGACTTAACACAAAATAAGAACACAGACATATACTTTAAAGTGCAAGTCTAGATAGAGGTAAAAATGCTAAGTCCTGATTCAAGGTAAAATCTTGCAGAGCTCTGCCTTACAAGCTCGAGAGATTTTTGGGAAGAGTTTTGCCTTAAGGCTAAGAGAGTGGATCCTTTATCAAATGAGAAGCTTTACAATATATAGAGAGAGGAAGATAACTTGGTGATTTCTGGGAAAGACTTTGTCACTCATTTTGCAAGCTGGCCCATGTACACTCTGAGCCTTGGGAAGAGGGAGCCGTTTGATTTTTGATTCCTAATTTGACTTAGGCATTCCACATTAATGTGAAAAACATGGCCATGCCTCTTTTTTGCAAATAGACTACTCTCTTCCTTTAAATAGACTATGGTTTGTCCCCTCGTAAATGCCAAATGGAGAAAGTAGGCCACGTCGCTCACTGTTTGTGTTGTTTGATGACCATCTAGCAATAATTCGCCTCTCCTCACCACTTGGACTACTTTGTCTTTTCCTACACTTTGTCTTCCTCATTTCCTTGTCTCTTCTTGGCTCCTTTAGCCCTCAAGGCTATTTTTTGGCAGGTCGCTGCATTCCTATGGCTCTCACTACTTGCCTTGGCCATTTTCCACTGATTTTAGTGAGTGACACATGGCACGTTCCACTATAAAATGGGCAAGACACATGGCAGCATCTGCTTGGCTCATGGAAGCTTTAGACACCCTTTGAAGGTCTTGTAAAAGAGGACATGTGTTGACTTCCACTTTCTTTAGAAATTCCTTCGAGGCCCATCCTAGTTCTCATAGGACAAAAGAGAGAGACCGCAGAGGCTAACACTTGTCAGCTTCTACCGAGCCTTGTAGGGGACACATGGCATGTTCTACTGCTCCTAAAAAATCATGTCAAAGCCTTTTGTGGTTGCAACTTGTTGCCTTATACACTCTAGCTTTCTTGGTGTAAAATTGACGTTCGTAGGCCCATCATAGTTTGAAAACCAACAGCTAGTCTATCTTCTTAAAGTTGACAGCTTCTGGGACATCACCATCCTTGAAAAATTCCTTTGGGCCTTTTCCTTTGGATTTCTGCTTCGACCTTTTCCTCATGGCATTTTTCTATGAGATTTTTTCCCATGGGATTTCTTGCTTTGGGCTTTTTCCTGTGGACAAAAAGTCCACAAGAATTACCTTATGACTTTGCCTTCAGAAATTTCCTCTCAGGCTTTTTTCTCGTAGTTTCACCAAATTCCTTCAGACTTTTTGTCCAAAGGAAATCCTTCAGACAAAAGTCTAAAAGAATTCATGACTTTGCCTTAACAAAATTTTGAAAGATCTTAGCCACTTCTTTGTGGCCTCTTTGAAGTGCTCCCTGCCCTCTGCAAGGGCTCTTGAACCTGAAACTGCCCTCCACAAGGGCACTTATCCTTCAAGAGGCTTGAACCTTTGATTGAACCACTCCTTTGAACCAACTATTGAACTGGTTCAATGGTTCAAATGTTTGTTGGACCATTTGATGAACCAAGCCTATTGAACCATTTGGATTGAGCTAATAAACTGAACCATTTGATTGAACCTGCCGATGAACTTAAATGTTAAACCAATGCATTGAACCAAGCTGATGAACTGACTAAGTGAACTGAGTGATTGAACCATCTGATTGAACTGAAACATTGAACCAAGGCATTGAACCAATGTGTTGAACCAAGGTGTTGAACCAAAGCATTGAACTAGTTTAATGGTTTAACGGTTCAAAGCTACTAACTCTTTGAAAGATCACATCGTTGAACCACTTTAAGCTCACTTTCTTTATGAATTTATTCAGATAAGAGTCTGAAGAAGCTTTGTAAAACCTTGTGCTCTTTGACTAGTTCTTCATCTACCAAAAAACTACACCTGTAGAGTCTGTTGAAATTGCAAGACTCATGCAAAATCAAAAGTACTGGTTCAAAACAGCATAAAAAAGAAGGGGGGCCAATTTTTTTGGCTTGTTAGGCAAAAAATGGTCAACAAATTGGTGACTCCTAGGGGAAGCATGCCTTCTATGCATAGAGACTATTTGCCCTATAGTCCATTGGGCATGAAGTCTGAATGCAACTTTGAAGAAAGGTTAGCAACAACCCCAAAGATCCAAGAATC
This sequence comes from Torreya grandis, assembly GCA_037957365.1. NCBI lineage: Eukaryota > Viridiplantae > Streptophyta > Pinopsida > Cupressales > Taxaceae > Torreya > Torreya grandis. The sequence goes on from JARHVA010000216.1 coordinate 5,522,899, forward strand.
AAACATGAAGCTTTTTACCCTAGACACAAGGGAAAGCACACACAAGACTAAAAACACTACTTGTGAAAACTGCACTTAGGGAAAGTAGGAAAGATAACTGAAAGCAAACTACTATGTATAACTATCCAGGTGTATTTGCTTCCCTCTTGGATCAAAGGGAAAACTTCTTAATTCCCCTTCCTGGCAAGAAGACTTATGGTGCCAGATAAGTGCCTAAATAAAAAGGAGATTTGGTGACCTACTCCTCTTTCCTGTCACCTTGATTGGCCTACATCCGAGTGGATCAAATTCAAACATGCTTCTAACATACATGTATTCTCCTTGTTCCTAAAAGCTTGTTGAATGTTGGCTCTTCATGCTAGTGTATTTCACCAAGAAATCTATGGTTGTTGGCTCATCACCATAAACCCTTTGTTGTACATGGTCCCTTTATAGTGCATCATGGTTTGACCTATTTCCTTCTGCTTTGTTGAAGACTGTGTCAAACTCATTCTCTACCTCCTCTTGGCTTTTTTGAAGAAGGGTGACTGTGGTGATGTCTAAAATGGAATCAAAAATTGATATTTCATCCCACAAAACATCACCTCTCTATTTAAAACTTTCTTATTCAAAGTTTTCCTCAAGGAAGATAGACCTCTCCTTTTCCTCCTCAAAGATCAAGATCTCTAGATGTTCAAAGATATTTTCTTGATCCTCCTCCAACTCTAGCTCCTTAGCATGGTCATCTTCCTCATCGAAGCAACAAGGAAGTTCATCGAACTAGGGGGAAGAGAGCTCACCATGCTTATGTTCCTCCTCATACTGCTGGAACATCCGCATGTATGTGTGACCTAAGTCTTCCCCATTACTGATGGTGTCTTCAAAAGAAGCATCGATGAGGATTTATTCTTCATTTTCACTCATGATAGCCTCTTGGAGAACTATAGATTGGATCTTTTCTTCCTCACTAGCCTCCTACAAAATAGGTTCCTCCTTGAGAAGGGGTGAAGTGAAAAAACCGTGTGGAAGGGGAGGCAGTCCTTGAGCTATAATCGAATGATTCTCCTCCTTCCATTTGGTTAGCACTTCATTAATATTAGGTGTAGCCTGATAGCTCTCTTGGAGGTGTGTAGATGGGGTGTGTTTAGACATGGAATGTGCCATTGGGTATGAACCATCCATCACACCTTGGCTAAAGAATCTCTCTCTGGATTCCAACTCTATAATTCTTCTAGCTATATCCTCTTGGAAGCACCTTTCTTGGAGGTCACCAACATTATCATGAGTAGGAGCAGCCTCATCTTCTTCAAGGTTTTGAGAAAAACCTTTCTTCTCCTCCTTCTTTCCCCATGATTTTACTATTTGCTTCCAGTTTAGGATCTCAAAATTAGAATTTTGCTCCTGTGAACAGGGAACAACTTTGTTTTCTCCAAGGTCCTGGGGCTCCTTCACAAGGTTTGAAATCTCCATCTCTCTTTCATGAAGCAGTCTCATCTTAGCCTCTAAATCCTCAATTTGCTTGGCTATATTATCTTGAAAGAGTCTTTCTTGGAGGTCACCAGCATCATCATGATGAGTAGGAGCAATTTCGAGAGAGATGTGCTAGTTCATAATGTTCTCCCCAAAGGAAGATTCATGATCTAAAGAATTTAGAAGGTTCATCTCCATGGGAGGTTGTTCCAATTCCCTTTGATGCTTGAAGGCTAGGCATATGGGGTCAAGAGTAGGGTTGATTGATAGATTAGATGAGCTGGAATGAGCAAGTGTTATCTGATAGAAAGGATTTAGTGTATAAGAGGGGATTTTATTTAGAATAGGAGGGGGCATGTAAGGCTGACTACCTTGAATGAATGGATTCCTCCATATTGCTACCTCCTCTTCCATGGATTACAAGGCCTGATCTTGCCTGATCAAACATTCCTCTTTATACATTATCTCCTACCGATATTCATACTGCTCATCCAGTCTATCTATCTCCATTACCTGCTTCTCAAACTCTAGTGCCACCTCCCTTATCGTTGAAGGGCAACTAGGAGAGCTATTTGAGGGAATTCCATAAATTTTTTGAGTCTGATCGAAGTCATATGAAGGAATACAAGGTCCATGATTTTGTGCAAAGGAATTATACATACAAAAAAAATGAGATTTTCTTGATGGCACCAGGCTACTTAACTAGTTGATTCAACTCAAAGTCTCCATTTATGTTGATGCAAAAGCCTCTAAAGGCTGGCTGGTTAAAGAACACACCAAAAATTCTTCAACTCTTTAGACACAACTTATCCTTGTTTATCCCATCGACGTGCCAAAAAATGTTGACGCAGTGGATTACACCCGAGGTAGGAGGCTGAGCTCTCGCCTTCCACACGCAATAATGGAAACTCCCCTCTCACCTGTGGGACTAGTGAAGCTAGAGGGGAGATTCTCTAGATAAGGGCTAGCTCCCTCTGATGTGTCTTTTAGGTCCTATTTTCTCCTACTACTAACAAATAAAATGAAAAAGGGGGATGAAAAGGGAGAGAGAGATGCTGAAAACAAAACCTAAGCCTAAAAATGAAAAGGTGATACACCAAAAAAAGTGACCCACCCAACTAGAATATACACTTTTCACCAAAAATAAGCACCCATACACTTCATCTAAAGTGGGAAGCTCTTTTGTAATAGTTAGCTAGGGGTCTGTGGAAGTACAAGGAAGAAGAAACTACTAGAGGCATCCTCAGACACACTTATGGCAGCCTATTCACAGGCCCCTACATTCCCCTAGGAACACTTCTAGCAAACCTACAAAAAAGAGACTTCATAATGCACTAGACATGCTGTAATAGATCTATGAGAATCATGAAAGACAATGACTTAACACAAAATAAGAACACAGACATATACTTTAAAGTGCGAGTCCAGATAGAGGTAAAAATGCTAAGTCCTTATTCAAGGTAAAATCTGGCAGAGCTCTGCGTTACAACCCTGAGAGATTTTTGGGCAGAGTTTTGCCTTAAGGTTAAGAGGGTGGATCCTTTCTCAAATGAGAATCTTTACAATATATAGAGAGAGGAAGAGAACTTGGAAATTTCTTGGAAAGACTTTGACTCTCTTTTTGCAAGCTGGCCCATGTGCGCCCTGAGCCTTGGGAAGAGGGAGTCATTTGATTATCGATTCCTACTTTGACTTAGGCATTCCACATTAATGTGAAAAACATGTCCGTGCCTATTTTTTTCAAATAGACTACTCTCTTCCTACAAATAGACTACGATTTGTCCCCTCGTAAATGCCAAATGGAGAAAGCAGGTTGCACCGCTCACTATTTGCATCATTTGATGACCATCTAGCAATAACTCACCTCTCCTCGCCACTTAGACTGATTTATCTTTTCTTAAACTTCATCTTCCTCCTTTCCTTGTCTCTTCATGGCTCCTTTAGGCCTTAGGGATATCTTCTAGTGGGTCGTTGCATTCTTTGGGCTCTCGCTATTTGCCCTGGCCATTTTCTACTAATTCTAGTGAGTGACACATGCTCCACTGTAAAATGAGTAGGACACATGGCATCATCCACTTGACTCATGGAAGCTTTAGGCACCCTTTGAAGGTCCAATGGAAGAGGACATGTGTCAGCTTCCACTTTCTTTAGCAATTCATCCAAGGGCCACCACAGTTCTCATGGGACAAAAGAGAGAGACCGTAGAGGCTGACACTTGTCAACTTTCACTGAGCCTTGCAAAGGACACATGGCACATTCTGCTACTCCTAAAAAAGCATGTCAAAGCCTTCTGTAGTTGCCACTTGGCACCTTTCACACTCTGGCTTTCTTGGTGTAAAATTGACATTCACAGGCCCGTCATAGTTTGAAAACCAATGGCTAGTCTATCTTCTTAGAGTTGACGGCTTCTGGGACTTCACCATCCTTAGAAAATTCCTTCGAGCCTTTTCCTTTAGCTTTCTACTTTGGCCTTTTCCCCACGGGCTTTTTCTGTAGGCTTTTTTCCCATGGGCTTTCTTGCTTCAGGCTTTTTCTCGTAGACAAAAAGTCTGTAAGAATTGCCTTGTGACTTTGCCTTCAGAAATTTCCTCTCAAGATTTTTACTCGTGGTTTCCTTGAATTTCTTCAAAAATTTTGTCCAAAGGAAATCCTTTGGATAAAATTCTGAAAGAATTCATGACTTTTCCTTAACAAAATTCTAAATGATCTTAGTAGCTTCTTTGTGGCCTCTTTGAAGTGCTCCCTACCCTCCACAAGGGCACTTGTCCTTCGAGAGGCTTGAACCTTTGATTAAACCACTCCTTTGAACCAACCATTGAACCAATTCATTAAACCAGCTCAATGGTTCAAATGTTTGTTGGACCATTTGATGAACCAAGCCTATTGAACCGTTTGGATTGAGCCAATGAATTGAACCATTTGATTGAACCTACCGATGAACTTAAACATTGAGCCAACGCATTGATCCAAGCAGATGAACTGATTGAGTGAACTGAGTGATTAAACCATTTGATTGAACCAAGGTGTTGAACCAACGCATTGAACCAAGGAGTTGAACCAAAGCGTTGAACCGGTTCAATAGTTCAACGGTTCAAAGCTACTAACTATTTGAAAGATCAAGCCATTGAACCACTTTAAGCTCACTTTCCTTATGAATTGCTTCAAACAAGAGTCTAAAGAAGCTTTGTAAAACCTTTCACTCTTTGACTGGTTCTTCATCTACCAAAAAACTACACCTGCAGAGTCCGTAAAAATCCTATAGAGTCTGTAGAAATTGCAAGACTCATGCAAAATCAAAAGTACTGGATCAAAACAACATAAAAAAGAAGGGGGGCCAATTTTTTTTGGCCTGTTGGGCAAAAAATGGTCAACACTAAGATTAAGACAAAATTTTGTGAAATATGTAGAGTAGTGGGGCCTACAACAATGTAGTTCCATCTCCTAAAATAGTATGTAAAAAGCCCATGGATTTTATATTGTAATTTTTCCAAATCACACAATCATGATGAAAATAATTGTGGGGATTTACAAGAGCTTAAAGAAGATATTATAAATAATGTATTCATTTTTGCTACATTGTAAGTGTCCTCAATGAAGTAGATGATTCCATATCAGGAGGCCGATAAGTATTGTGCAAACTAAATGCATCTGCAATGGATTACCAACTCACCATAGTACTAACCTTAAGGTATAACTAGATGGACTCCTCTTTGATAGGTTGGACACCACCATCACCACAATACCAATACTTAGCACCTTAAAACTTGATAATGATGTAGCAGTAGAAAACTAGTTAGACTCCACCGGTTTCATAACAACAATATGGGATTGGAGATAATACCCAATAGCACTAGAATTAGAATACAATGCAGCAACAAGGAGGTTATAGAGGAGGCTATCAGTCAAACAGAGGAGGATCTAGGGGTGAATATAGAGGTAGTTATCAAGGTGGTAGAAGAAATAATTATCAATGCCCTCCTTTGTAATGTTACTTATGTGGAGAGTATAACCATGTGTAGCACAATTATCCTTTGAATCCCCAAAGATAGTCTTACTATACATATTATAAGGTATATGAGTGGCATGAGATAAAAGACTATCTTATTTTGAAAAAGAAAAGAAAAGAAAAGGCCATTAGGAATTTTAACATGGTGAATGCATAGCCTAAGGATGATGCATTTTTGAACTCTATTATTAGACATGAACATGTAAAGAGAATATTGTCTCCTCTCAAAATGCCTCAGGACCAAAGAATCTAGAAAGTGAAATAAGACAAATACTTGAACCTAGTTATAGAAAAGGGGTTGATGTATGAAGCTGCATAGATGTTGAAGAATATTCAACACCAAACCACTATTGAAGGATATGCCATAAAAGTATCCCCAAATTTATAGTTAGATTGTGTACATTATATGATGGGATAGATTTATTACTACATTGATAGATTTACTGAAGTTACTAAGTACACTACACAATGAAGATATTTACCATAACATTAAAATTTTGTTACATAATTTACTAGAATGTGTGAAGCAAGGGTAACAGAAGATAGAAAAACTTGTTTGGTATGTAATAATAAAAAATCCATGAGATGTAGATGCATGAATTGACATTGAAGTTGTAGGATATGAAATTTCAAATGTTTTCTTTGATTTTAGTAACATGGTTAACATGATTCGTAGGTCTACATGGGAGGCAATTGGATGTCCATTTATCAGTTATAACCCAATGACTCTAAGTTTAGCAAACTATGGAAGATTTAAACCCATTGGTTGGTTATAATACATTGAGATCAAAGTCACATAACTAAGCCTACAAGGTGACTTTGAAGTCATTGATATGAAGACAACAAAAACTCATTATCCTACATTGATTAGCAAGAAATGGGCATATGATGCTCAGATGACTATCAATACTATGCAAAACCATTTAGAGGCTCATCAAGGAGATAAGATTGTTGTCATACCTCTAACTAAAGTTTATAAACCCTACATCATTATGACTAAACCAAAGTCTCCTTATGTTACAAAAGAAACCATCTAGATGAAGGTCAACTCTAAGGAGAACCTGAAAGCTCTATGTGCATCCAAGTGAAATTTATTATATGGGCATAATAAACCTCAAGTGCAATCTTTACTCATTGAAAATTTGAATCCATTTAAACAATGGAAGCCTAAACCAGTAATTACTTACCCATTAAATTCTTAGTTTGACATAGAGTATTTTACATCTATGTCTGCTAAATTGCCTACTCACTCATAAATTGATTTTATTTATCAAGTAAATGATCATATGCAGGATTATATAGAGATAACCAAATAAGGTACCTTTCCTTGGGAAATAGCTTCATCTATAAGCAGAGACTTAGATATGGATCTACTCAACTAGGCTCATGGTGATCATGAACTTTGACCTATGAGAATGGTTTTCACCAATGAAAGACAACTTCCTATGTACTTTACAACCAAGTATATCCATTAATTCATTTTATGCCTACAAGTTCATGTGCCTATGATTAGTTAGTAGGTTAGTGCTTTGAATTATGATTTGAAAGGATTTTCATCGACATGGTGGATAATTCATAGAAACGATCATCTTTATTAGGATGATGCATGAAAAATCATGATTAGCAGATTTCTACTATAGGTAATCAAAAGTAATTGGCCTTTCTTTTAGGAAGGTGAGTGCCCTAAAATCCATATCTATAAATGTGTTGAGGTTTGGACTGAAGAATATGTGGCACCTAAGTTCTAAGTTTATATATTTCATTAAACACTTACCCCTTTACCATCAACTTGGTATATGCATCAAGAATGAATGAGGGAGATAAAGCATTGGGCATAGGTGTAGAGTGACTTCATATAGAATTTTGTGTTTGAAGATTAAAATCTTATGTTTAATAATGAGTTTTTTAAAATCAAACATTTCCTTTGCCATGGGTGCATAGAGGATTTAAGCACCATAATGAAGTCTACTATGCATAATAATGCAACCTATAATTTGAATATAGCACTATGAATATATAAAGCTGCCAAGATGGAAGAATAATCTCTTATGTAGCCATGCCACTAAATAAAGGATCAAGAGAAGGAAACTCAAGATTTAGATACTGATGGTGATATTAATCAGATTGATTTTATTGAACCTAAATGGCTAGTAGAAACATTAAAGGATCTAATCACAAGACCCACTAAAGAATAAAAGCTATGAAACATATAAATTTCAAATTAAGAAGGGCAAATAATGATATGAGAATATATTGTTAAGGAAAAGTGAAAGGTTTATTATCAACTTATTAAAAATCATGTGGAAAACATCAAAATTGAGGAGATTCCTAAATTAGCATATATGGGTGAATATTGGAATGAATTTGAAGTTTCAAAAGTTATGAAACTCCTACAATATTATCAAGATTTGTTTCCCATGAAAATTTTAGAAGTTAGAGGAGCCAATCCTTCCCTAGGTGAAATGCATATAGAGCTCAAGGAGTGTGAATGACCCATAAAGAAAAGGCCATATAAGTTGAATCCGAACATGAAGTTGAAAGTGAATGTTGAACTAGATAGAATGCAAGAAGCAGGTATAATATTTCTTATAGAGAACACAGATTGGGTTAGTCATATGGTAATACAACCTAATAAAATAGGGGAGATCAAAGTATATGGTGACTATCAATTTTTTAATGACACATGTGTGAATGATCCATTTTTTATTCCCTTTACAGTGAATTTTACTCCATATATGGGTTCAATGGGTATCATCAAATACCCATTGTAAAAGAAGACAGAGCTAAAAAAACTTTTACCATAGAATGGGGATCCTTTGCATATAAGGTAATGCCTTCCTTAATAAAACACCTATTGTTTTTTCTAGAGTAGTGGTGATTGCCTTTAAATATTTCATTCATGACTTATTGGAAGTATATTTAGATGATTGGGCAGTCTTCTCTTTGTTTAAAGATCACTTGTCCAAGATGTACCTCATGCTACAATGCTACTAAGATATGTGTAATGCCTTGAATTTGAAAATGTGATTATTTTTTACACCTTTTGGTGTCCTACTAGGTCATGTGGTGTGCAGTGAAGGGATTTTGGTGGACCAAGCCAAAATTATAGTCATTGCTAGTATGCCCCCACCAGTCAGTTCAATAGAAGTGCAATATTTTTTTGGCCACATAGATTACTATTAGAAGTTCATCAAGGTATATGTAGCCATTTATTCCCCATTGGAGTATTTGATGCACAAAGGTATGAAGTTTGTTTGGACTTCTAAGTGTCAATCAACATTCGTAGAATTAAAGTAGAAATTGGTCACTGCACTTATTCTAGTCTTTCTAGATTGGAGTAAGCCCTTTCATGTGCATGTTGATGCTTCTAGTATCATAGTTAGTGTTTTTCTTGCATATCCAATAGATGGTGGAGTGGACCACATCATACATTTTACAAGATCAAAGTTATTTGACATAGAAAATAATTACATGACAACTAAAAGGGAAACACTAGCTATAATGTTCACACTATATAAATTTAGACATTATTTTCTTGCAACACCATTTTAAGTTTTCATAGATAATCAATCTATGTGCTACCTAGTCAATAAGCATATGCTCAAAGGATGAATTTCAAGATGGTTGATGCTCTTTCAAGAATTTCAATTTCCCATCAATGTCAAGCTAGGTAGACAACATGTTGGGCCAGATCATCTTAGTCACATCATGAATGGGGAAGATCTAAAATAACTACATGAATATTCTCATGATGCCCATTTATTTTGAGTTTCTGTGATACTTGTGAATTTTAAATAAATTACTAATTTCTTAGAACAAGGGGTATTCCCTGTGCACTACCAAGAAAAAGAAAAAAAATAGTTTGTCAAAAGAGCTTTGCCATACACTATTATAAATGAGATCTTGTATCATTTTGGGAAGGATGAAGTAGTGCATAGGGTAGTTATAAAACATGAACATCTTTAGCTCTTATAAGAAGCACACCAAGGAATAATAGGAGGTAATTTCTCCAAAGAATTTACTACTTAGAAATTGTTACTGAGTGAATTATAGTGGCTGAATCTTTTTCAAGATGCACATAGAGTAGCATAAAATTATGATGTATTTCAAAAAATGGGTAAGCCACACCATAAGGATGAAATTCCCTTATATTGTTAGCTAAAAAACCTTTTGAACAATGAGGCATCTATTTTGTAGGACCTATCAATCTACCAAATAAATGCATCAAAGCTCAGTATATTATCACTAAAATATATTACTTTACCAAATGGGTTGAAGCTATTATGACACCCAAATATGGGGAAAATAATGAAATAAAGTTCCTTTATGAGAATGTTATCAAATAGTTTTGATTACCCATCAAGCTCATCAGTGATCAAGGGACACACTTCCTAAATAATACTATCAAAGCTCTTATTAAAGAATTCTTGATTTACCATCATAAAAGTATTATGTACCATCCATAAGCTAATGGATAATATGAGGATTCTATAAAGTGTTGGGAAAGATGTTGATGAAGATATGTGATGTCAAGAGGAATGATTGGGAGGATCACATTCCTACAATTCTTTGGGCTTATCAAATTCACTATAAGAGGGATATAGGTTTTAAATCCATTTTATTTGGTCTATGGGCTTTACACAGTAATGCCTATGGAATACCTGGTACCCAATTTGTGCATTAAAATGGTTATGAGACTAGAGGATCATGAGTCTCTCATATACAAGCTTCTTGAATTAAATCAAATGGATGAGTATCGATGTAGAGCATCTTAGACATAGGAAGATCATAAGGAGAGTCATAAAGTATGGCATAATAAGAACCTATGAAATAAGGAAATCCATAAAGATAAACCATTTTTATCATATGATAGTCACTTTAGATCATTTCTAGGTAAATTATAGATTGTGGAAAGGGCCTTATATTATACATGAAATATCACAATAAAAAACCATTGTTTTGAGAGATTTACAAGGAACCATTCTACTAGGGTGGGTGAATGGTCGTAGTCTTAAGTCATACTTCTAATAGTCTTAATTGATATCTTTCTACCAAAAGAGTGGATGCTGAGTAACACTGAGTAGAATGGGATTTCCCATTTCTATATATTTTCTTATGTTTTTTGTGTATATATGTGTGTATTTGTAGGTTAGATGATCTCTTTACCAGATTTTGGAACCATTATAGTAAGTATAGCATATGAAATTTATGCATATAAGAATTTAGGTGCATCATTATTGATGTCATTATAAGCAAAATAAATCAATTAAGTCCAAGAAATGTATGGTAAAGTCACATCAGCCAAGATCATAGCCATATAACGGTCATCCAAAGTAGTTAATGTTAGATCCTAGGTTTAACTGATCTAATATTCACTAATTGATGGCTGGTCAACATCAATAGTACATACCCTAGTATAGACAAAAAATAATATAATGATGTATCTCAATACATGTGCCAACAACTAACTCACTTTATTACTAGATCAGATAAGATTTTCCACATCAACATTCAAATTGATATCGAAGGGATAGCTTAGTGAAACATTTATACCAAAACCAATAGGCACAAAATCTATAAAGGCACATGGTTATGAATTGAATATACATTTCATTCTTACAACCATTTTATGAGCTAACATTATAGAGCCTATCCAACTTATCCAATACAAGAAGTTAAAAAAATCTAATTTTTAATATTCAAATACCATGGATCATTCAAAACTCATTAAAAATTTGATAGATGCTCAAAAGGAAGCAATGGGCATCAATTTTTCACTTTGGTAGACTAAATATATTGATCTAGATCCATTTGATTACCTTCGAGCTATAGAACAAAAACTTTTTTGACTAGATCTAGTAGATGTTACACAACCACTTACTCTTACAACTCCACATCATTTCTAAAACATAGATGTCAAGTGCTTCTTCAGATGCCTACCTTTAGATATTTTTCAATTCCTTTTGGCCATTATAATGAGGGAAACATTTACATCGACCTAGATATCACTATCATCATCAACACTAAAGTAATTGCTAGAGCTTTGGGCATGTCTATGTAGGGCAATTATCTTGCTCCCTACAATTCAAGAACACCTCCTATCATTCAAGAAATTAGATATGTATATGTTTGGGGGTATAGAGTAATTTCAATTGAAGATATCAAAGATGAACCAATACACATATTATTTGAGTGTATTACACATAGATTTTAGTAGACTAGCAATTCTAAAAAGCAAATCTTGAAAGGAGTGGTTGACATTGCACATTTCCTGGTCCACCATAATGAGAAACTCAACTAGCCTGAGTATTTTATATAATAGATAGTTATGAATATAGATAAGTTCCACACAACTCCAAGTAGACATTCTAGTACTATATTTTAATCTTTCTTCTATGTTTCACTCAATAGAAATCCCCTAAAGGAGAGGTATACCTAGACACTGACTACTGGCTAGTACAAAATTTTATCAATTTGATATGGAATCCTAAGCATGATATCCTATCTTATGAGGGATATTTAAAGTAATGGTGGTAGGACTATTTGTAACTTATTTCTACACATCCATGGGTGTCACTAAACATCATGTAGTACCTAGGATAAAATGTTATTTTCACTTTGCTTCCAAAAAACATCCTAGTTCAATACATGAGTTGTCTAGATCACCATTTGGACCCCTACCATATTTTTTTACCATGGCCATGGCATAGGCTGAGGTCACTAAGAGAAAAACATATGCATCTAGGTGTGCCACACCTCTTCAAGCCATACCACCTAGTATAACAGTTCCTTCAATACAATAATAAATAGAAGCCATAACCTCTCAATAATACAAAGGAAAGCACAAGTTATCCATAGGAAAGTAATCATCACCTAACAAAATCAAAAGATGAGGAGTACATCAACTTTGTTGGATGACCCTAAGGTACCATAGTTCATAATCTCCTATGACCTACCTCAGATGGGGACAAACGAGTAGGAGGTATACTAGGTAATATTGAAAGATTTGGTAGGCAACTTATATGAGAAGGAAGAGGAGGAGTTCTTATTCTATAAGGTAGTAAATACAGTTCAATTGTGTAAGGAGGATTTGGATACTACACCATCCAGTTTTAGTGTAGAGTTTACAAAGGTTTCCACAACTAAAGAAACCATGTAAAGCCACACTGCAACTATGGAGGAAAAAGATGGAGAAATATAATAATAATTAAATATCAAGGATAATGTGCACAATAACCTTTTATAATGGTAGAGCTAAGTGGAGAAATTAAGACAAGGGTTATGAAAAACAAGGGCACATTGAGAATCACTAATGATTCATAGATCAAGTAGATCATTAGATACCATGCTCCATTGCATACCATACTATATTTGATACAAAAAGTGATGTTAGATTGGAACATATATAAAATAGAACTGATTCCTTTCACCATCTCAATTTCATAGATTGTGAATACACCTACCTATAGGCTACCTTCATATCTCTAGCATATCATCACATAGCATAAGATTTCCTAATCCTAATCCAAGGACTCTTCCATTAAACCTTAATTTGTGTTTATGCCACCACCTTCAAGTTAAGTACTGTGTAGAGTACAAATTTTGAAAAAATTATATAAAATTTTGTATTGGGGAAGACTTAGTAAGATAAGCAGGGCCATGTTGGTTGAAAACCCATAAAGGGAAACCACCTAGTTATGCCAACCTATTAAAAACTTGCAAAGGGTGATAGGTTGGTACAATACTTAGTTTAAAACCTAAAAGAGTGCCTAAGTAGTGCGTAAGAGGTGAAAACTAGAAATGACACCTTTAATGATTATTGGGACTCTTATTAGTCCAACCATTTATTCATCTCCCTATAGCTTGTATATTCTCAAAGATCTTACAATGTTGTCTTGGAATGATATAACCTTTTAAATCCAATAAAGTGTTGGTATAAGAATGTGGATTGTAAAGTTGTGCATGTTATTTCTATGATATTCATGCATTATGCACTCATTTTATCATTGTATAGCCTATTTTTTCTTATCTTCATGATTTGTAATAAGATAGAATATGAAAAGAATCCAATTCTGGTGGCAAGTAAGAGAAGAATATGAACAATAATATATTAGAAACATCTATATATAATTTTTTTGTAAAAAGAAGATGGTTCCACTTTTAGAAAAGATCAATAGAGATTATTTGGTTATGGTTACTTGTATGATTTCTTATTATGTTCCTTTAGTGCATTGTCATGTGTAATGTCTTGTTTAATTTCTATTTGAACTATTATGAATGCATTATTTCAGTTTATACAATACTGGTTGTTCTTAAATTGCTCAATAATGTAGATAATTAATGCATCTTACATGTCTATCATCTAATTTCTTGTATTTATGATAAATTGTTTTGTGCACATGAAGTACCTCATAGTTTTCCTCATCTTTAGCATGTTTTTATGCTTGAGGAAAGTCTACTAACATTGTGTATTTATAAACAAATCTTATTCACCATTTACACACATTTTTATGGTAGTTATGACCTCGATCCATTTCAAGTTGTTATTAGTCACCTACATGAACCTCTCAATTTTTATTAAATAAATTAAATATATTGCTCAAACTTTTATATATCACCACATTTTCAATCTTGTATCCTAGGAAATAATTTAAAACTTATATAATAATGTCAAAGAAATTTTCCTAAGGCTGATATTACCATCCTTTTCTTAGCAATAATTATTTTTCAAAAATAAGTCATTCCCATATGTTAGGCTATTCACATAACATTGTCACTAGAATGGGAAATTACCCAAATGAGAACATATAAATACAAATCAAGATCAAGCATATTGATCATTTATAACTTATTTATCAAGCATATATACACTACTACACATTAATCAAATATGCCTTATTCTTCACATGTTACAAACTAGTCACTAGGAGTAGTCATTAGGCAAGTCTAAAACACACCAAACTAGGTCAAAATTTAATGTTGTCAAGATAAAATCTAGATTTATATGTGAACTCATAGAGATAAAGGACATAATTTCATAATCACACTAAGGGGAAAAGCTACGCGTGGCTTTAAATCCCTCTTTTGAGTATTGGATACATAGGCAATTATAGATACTCAAGGGGGTGATTGGGGTTAGGTCAACCCAATTAAAATTTTTAACATTTTATAGGTTTTTATCCTTTAAAAATGGACCTAGGGTTTTAAGGAGAAATAATTTGATTTAAAGAGTTGTGTACCCAATCAAGGGTCAAAGATCACACATGCACATACATATCAGGTAGACACATCAGATTGTATAGTTGTAGAGAGGAAAACATTCATAGTATAATAACATCATCCCTAGTCATATTCATCTAATGAATTCACCCTTTCCTCATAGTACCAAACTTATGTGCATAGAGACATGGTTCTTAATCTATAAAAATCACTAGCTTGCTTGTCTAAGTCTATTGTAGTCAAAGCATAGTCATAATCAACTGGTCAAATAATGAAGTTAAGTATATTATCCTTTTTTGCACTTTCCATAAATAGTAATCCATTTATTAAGTCATTTAGAATATTGTACATTCAAATTTTATGCTTGTTTCCCATACATTATAACTTAAATTAGTTATTATAGTTTATCCTATTGTGATTCACATTAATATAAAAAAAATGGGTAAATAGGTCTTAATAAATTTAGGTACTACTAACATCTATGTCACATGTACCTGGAAACAAACCATAATAAGAGGCCTAATAAATTTGTCACATGTCAATTTTATATTCAAAATTTTTATTATTTTTCATTTTAATAAGTGGTCTATTGTGTTCCACATGGATTTGATTTGGATTTTATATCGATTATTGTGGAATTTATTATATATTTATTGTTTAATTGCTCTGAACAATTATTAAACTAATAGATGATTAGTTAGATGGAAAGTATTAATTATTATTATATGATTAAATGTAGATTGATATCAAATGGATTTGATGCTTCTACTTTATATGATTTATGTCCTAACATAGATCAACTACTCATTTGATTGTGATTAGTGTCAATGATTTTAGTACAAGTTGATCTCTTCATAAAGGGAGAGTATCATTTGGGGAGGGTAAGGGGGAGATATATGTGTTACATATGGCACAAAATAAAATGTTGTGTATACATATTTAAGAAATTTTTTTTGATAGTGAATTGTCTTTAGAAGTCTTATACCACTCAAGAAGGGTAATAACTTGTTAACGACTGATACAAATTTTGATACACAATTTTTTTTTGTATTAGTACACATTATTTTCAATTAAATGAAATATTTTTAAGGACCTTTATTTTAGGTTCCTTGGTTATGATCTATAAGGTAGCTTACAACATATGAACAAATTTGACGTGAATAAGGTATTAATCATTATATCATTTTAAATTTATTTTCATATATTATTATTTATATAGGCTTATTAAACCTAGTTGACCTTCTATTTCATTAATAATAGAGGAAAATAGTATTTCCCAACATAAAATAATTTGATAAATAAATAAGGTATCATAATATTAGGATTTGAAAGAAGGTATGGGCTAATAAATAAACTAGAGTGAATAATATATATGGTTCTTAGTATAAGTGTATATACCAAACTAACACCAATTTGAACCTAGTCTAGTCTATTAATACATGCAACTATAATAGTTACATTTTCAAGCTTGCTAAGTGACATTGGATACATAAAAAACAACACCTTACAAGAATGAAATTGTTACTATTTTACTAGTTGTTATTATTTTATGAATTGACCTGCTCAATGTTTGTATTTTAATTCTCAAGGTATTTTACAAATAGAAAGAAAATATGCACTCTAATAAGGGGAAACTACATTCTCAAATGGATTTGATGAGTGAAGGAATCAGGAAGATTAAAAATTGATAACTACCATTATAATTGGAAATTATATAAATAAATTGAAAGGGAGAATAAATATGAAGGTTAAAGTTAAGAAGAGATTAGTAAAGAGACAATGAAATCAAACAATGAGCTCAGATGATACAATTTTTTACTAAACTCGGTTGATCTCTTTATAAATTTTTGTAGATTCTTATATTACATATTTAGTATTATTTTTTTAATTATTTTAGTCATATCGTTGTGTTATGATAATTGATATTTGATTGTGCTTGATATCCTTTCACTTATGGTTAAGCCATATTTTGTTAGAAGCTAACCAATAAAAAAATTGTCTATCTTTTTACCATTGGTCATTAGTAATCTTTCATAGTTACAAACTGAGGTTAAGTTAACAAGGATTTTTATGTTTTATAAATGTCCCACATACCACATTTATGTGAAATATTCAGTGTCCATATTCTGTAGAAACTAGTTGTGGTGAGTTAATACTATGTTGGTTTGCTAGCACTCTAAATGTAAAGCTTAGAATATGATGATACTTAATCTAGAGATAAAATATGATATATGTTTATATAAATTGATATTAAAATAAACATAATTAATTATGATCTAAAATTGAGACATGATGTAATAAATTGATTCTTGCTTTTTTTTAGTTAGGTTGGCAATGATTTTGGTTGCTTTCCTTGGCTGTACCATGTCTTTTCAGTCTTCTACCTCTCCTTAATTTTTCTTCAGTCTATGGTTTTATTCGAAGATTTGTTATGGGTTTTAGAGTTTGGTTTGTTTACCCTTGTTTGGTTTTGATCAACGAAAAAGGTGTGTTGTGAATAATTTGTTATTTTTCACTTGTTTGGATTTGCCTAGCCAGCAAGGGAGGTTTGAGGGTTATTTTTTCATTTTTCTATGGGGTAAGTGCTTCAATTTGATAGACCATTTCTTTGAAATTTTCATAAATTAATAATAAATGCATATGTGGTATTAAAATAATGCGTATGCATTATATGAATTAGGCTTGATAAATACCAAGCCTATAGAGCACACACATTATATCTTATACGTGTTATAACATGTACACATTACTAAATATATGAAATGTTGTGTTATAAACCAAAGAACTAGAAAAAATGAAATGTAGAGGGGGAAATTTATTAAAATTAATTTTAAGTATATGTGTTACCAAATGTATGAAATTTTAAAGTGTTATAAACCAAAGAAAAATAGAAATTGAAAGGTACATGGGGCAATTTACTAAAATAAATGTAACAATATAAATGTCAACTTAAATGTAAAAATGTAAATGTCAACTTATAATTTAAATGTGGATATCAACAATTTAAATGCAAACTTATATTTTAATTTTATTTTAATAAATATAAGAAATTGAGGTCACTCTACATCTTATAGAATCGGTCTCACAAGTTGCAAGTTATGATTTGGAAGATATTTTTTCAAAATCCAATTTGGTCAGTACTTAATTAATTTTCAAGATTTTAGTATTGAACTTAAGGATTTCATGGCATAAATTTTGTAACTTGTGTCCATTTTTAAGGTTTTGGGGCCTTCTGTATTGCTTACTGACATTTATAAGAGTTTTAAGTTTGTTAAAAATTAACTTTGGGGCACATTTGTGAGTAGTCACCCTAATTTTGTTTGAATTTATGCCAAAGTGGTGTGCATGTGGAAACATAGGTCTCAATGGTGATCCATGCACACCTAACCACCCATTTATACCAATGTTACTTATAATTAGGTCCCTTATAGGCCAAAAGTGTTATGAAATAGTTATAACATTAGTTTTTTACATGTGGTAAAAATCTTAATTACTATTTACCAAGCGTTAGTTACCATGATTATATGCAAAATTAGTTATTAGATTAGTTATTTGAATATATTGATAACAATATATTCATTTAATAGTCAATTTGTTAGTTTGAATCAGTTGTGTGAGATATTGGTAGAGATTGTATCTTCCCAATTATAGGAATGGTTTTCCTATATAATGTAATATTATTTGAATTAATAAACATGTTATGCTAATCAAATGAAATTTTATTGTGCTCTACACATGTCTGAGCCTTTGTTTCTTCACACAAATGGGGTAACACCCACATATGGTATCAAAGAAGGCCCATCTTGAACCTCTCTATACCCTCCATTTCATTGATCTTGCATCAAAGAGGTTCATACAAAGCCTATGTAGTGTAGATCGCATGTTGTAGCCATTGTTTATCTATTCACTCTTTCTTTCACACCACTAATGGTCTAGCAGTGTAGACCACATGTGAACTTGTTGGATTCATAACCCACTTGCATATTCTCCTCTTCCATCCTATTTACCTCTATCCATAGTTTGTGCACCCATTATGTTCACAATTTTCATTTGAAAAGTCAAAAAAAGATATATACAAGAAATAAAAAAGTCTATGCATTATTTGGCTTATAGGAAGGCAATGACTATGTGGGAAAATTGGATATCTAAAAAAGATAAAACATAAATCATAAATCCACACCTTGGCCATGGCATTCAACGTCTAACTTTAATGATTTCTTGGTAACCGCCAATAAGATCTATTCATGGTGACCTACATCACTCAATGGCAAGTTATCCTTTATCATGCATTTGCTTATTCATATCTTAGATTTATGGTTCAAGCATCTCTGATCTAGATCTCATATCTCCATCCAAAACAATATATTTCTACTGATCTAACTCAAAGGCAATATCATGCATGGCATGGTGTCATTCTCTCTAAGACTGAGTTGGCCTAATGGTGAAGAACATGTGCTCTTGGAAGGGAGGTCATACATTCAAATCTTGTAGGGGGAAAGGATTACATGCCTCATATTCATAGCACAATAAGGTGCCTCCCCATGATGGGAGTATGAGGTGGTCCCATTTGTTGTAAGTTTCTATGCAAACCTTAACCAAGGTACTACTTGGCATCATGGATATTAAAAAAGATATTATTATTATTATCCAGCCATCCCACCTGTTGTCCAAGAACTTGGCATGTTGTCATCATTCATCTTCCTCATATTTGAGGCAAAGGAAATAAAAGATTTTTTTCTTTTGGTCTTTGTTTTTTATTCGACAAATTTGTTTTTTTAGGCAAGTCTTTTTTTTTTTTTAAAGTATTTGGTATTTTTTTTATTATTATTAAGTTTTATTTTAGTTTTTAAGATTTAATGGTGTTATTATGATAAGATTTTATTTTATTTTATTATATTTTAAATTTTTTTTAAGTATTTCATTTTTATTTAATGATTTTATATATTTTATTTTATTTTAATATTAGGTCTTTAGATTTTATGGTCTATAATAATTATTAAAATTTATTTATTTGAGTTATATTTTATTTTTTTGATAAGTTTTTAATTTGGGTTTCTTTGTGTCTCATAAGTATTGAGTTTAGTCTTTAATTTTGTAGTCTTTTAGATTTAATTTATTATTGTGTCATCAATAAGTTGAGTCAATAAAGTTATTTATGTTTAGAGTGACATTTTTTAAAAGCATGAGTCATTATTTTTGAGTCAAAGTTCTCAAATAAGTCTTAAAAGGTAATCTTCAAATAAGGTGGGATTTTCAAAATTGTATGTTTGTAATCAAATTCATTATCGGTTGAAACCAACATTCAAATTTATTGTCCCATGTTAAAACTAGGGGGGTGAATGTTATGAAATAGTTCTAACATTAATATTTTACATGTGGTAAAAAATCTCAATTATTATTTATCATGTGTTAGTTACCACATTTATATGCAAAATTAGCTATTAGATTAGTTATTAAAATATATTGATAATAATATATTCATTTAATAGTCAGTTTGTTAGTGTGAATCAGTTATGTGAGATATTGGTGGAGTTTGTAGTTCCCCAATTATACGAATGGTTTTATTATATAATGTAATATTATTTAAATTAATAAACATGTTATGTTGACTAACTAAAATTTTATTGTGCTCTGCACATGTCTGAGCCTTTGGCTCTTCACCAAAATAGGGTAACACCCACAAAAACACTATATCCACTTATGACCAAGGTAAATACAAACAATTATTATAATATTTATTCACAATCACCCCATTTTCATTTGAATTTATAAAAAAGGTGTGATTTTGATAATGTAAGTCACATTATGACCCTTATGCATCCAATCACCAATATATGTTGATTTTACTTGTGATTAGTTCCCTTATATGACAAAAGTGGCACACCAACACTATATACACTTAATACCAAGGAAATACAAATAATTTTAGACAAATTTGTGCATGATCACCTTAATTCACTTAATTCAAGACAAAGTGGTGTGATTGAGGCAACACAAGTCACATTTTTAATCTATAAACAGGCAACTACATTTTTATGTTGATTTCACTTGCAATTAAGTCCCTCTCTGCTAAAATCCACATAGAACCACCATATCTACTTATGAATAGGATAGATGCAAATGATTTTGGGAATGTGTGTGTGTGTGTGTGTGTGTGTGTGTGTGTGTGTGTGTGTGTGTGTGTGTGTGTGTGTGTGTGTGTGTGTGTGTGTGTGTGTGTGTGTGTGTGTGTGTGTGTGTGTGTGTGTGTGTGTGTGTGTGTGTGTGTGTGTGTTTCTGATCACCTAAATTCACTTTAAAATCAAGCCAAAGTGATATGATTGGGGTAATGTGGGTTGCATTGGTGACCCATGCATATCCAACCACCCCTTTATGTCATTTTTATTTGATATTATGGGGATAATAGTCCAAAATCAACATAAAAACATTATATTGATTCCTATCTAAACTATGGGGATGTGAGATTTCTAAATTCTACCTTATAAATCAATATGAGACACTAACCCCCTACATCTATATGGTGATACCTTATATGTATTATTCCTCCATCATGTCATTTGTAGCTTTTATCTTGTCATGTGTATATATTAGACACACACACATGAGATCCATTAACTATGAGTCATGAGACATGGTTGTTATCTCGACACAAGAGACAACCAATTGATTTGTTCAAGTATGGGGATAACATGGGTATTCTATCGATTATAACATTGATTTATTGGTATGTAAGTGACTTGGGCTAGTTGATACTAACAAACCAAGTCTATTGGTTTTCCCATAAGTATGGTTGATGTTGGTCACTATTTATATGGATGGTCCAATGGCATCATAATATTTAAGTCAATATGGAAGGGGCACACTGGTTGCTAAACCACCCACACTACCACACTGGGCTATATAGTTTTATTCAATGGAATCACAATATTCAATGATCCCACCACACCAATGTAACCCATACTTAGCAAAACCCATTGAATGATGTCAATCAATTGAAACTAGCTATTGTATCAATAGGGAAAACATTATACATCACATCATACCCACACCCATTCAAGTAAGCAACAAAATTGGGATGAAATATTGCCTTTCATTCAATGTAGCTATCACATAACTTTATATAACTTTAAAACACACAACCCATTTCAAAAAATTTTAAGTTTCTAACCTATAACACACATTAATGTAGCTTATCCTATCTGACCATCAATAAAAAAATTCCCTTTAGATCAAAATGAATTTGAAAATTTTATTTAATTCATTGAGTACATTTAGAAATAAGTGCATATCAATCTACATCATGATAATGTTAAGTACAAGTAGTGCCATGATAAGCATTGAGCACCTTACACCTTTCATCTTTAAGATCGAGTTTAGATACAATTAGAAGAGCAAAGTCTAATAATACCTTACTGTAATCTTTGTCCACTTTTTTTATCGACCTTACACCATCATCCAAAAAATAGGGGATAAATATTTTGATCTCAATCTTCTTTATTAAATTGGGGACATTAGTCTTCAAAATATAACTCTTGCATCATTAATTTACACATTTTTTAATACTTTAGATGCTATAGATAATATGTAGTAGACGAATAACAATCTATAATGTAGTGACCCAAAATAATTAGGTTAATCAGTTGACACCCACTTTTAAATAGACATGTTGACAAGAAATCCATATCTTCTATACCTTTAAAGTAGGTTAAGTACCTTCCTATGAAAAATGGTTCATAAAAGTGTAGCTTTATAATTTTGTACACATCTTTTATCATGGTTGCATGTAATTGGGACCATTAATTTTTATGGAGGGGTAAATGAACTAGGAATATCTAGGTCACTATGTCTCACTATTGTTACTTCTTGAGCTCTACACATACATTAATTTATTTATATTTAGGTAGAGTACCACATTTCAATATGAAAAATCTAAATCACTCTCAGAATTATGGTATAACTTATGTAGTGTTAGAATATGAAAAATCTAAATCACTTTTTGGTCATTAATTATCCAAATGACATTACCCAAATGTTAATATTATAGGAGTAAATGGATGTAATAATGAATATTTAATTTTATCATAAACATACTTAGGATATGGAATTCAAGACACGATAGGATCTCCAAAAGGGACCTAGTGTGAGAGAGGTTGATGACCTATCTAAGATCATTAATATATTAATCACATTATGAAGTGTCTTATCTCTCTAGTATTGGTTAGAGAATAACATTAAAAGATCAGTTGAAGAATAACCTCTAAGGGTGTATAAGGTCAAAACCATGTGAAATACTAATTATGATCAATATTTTTTAATTTATGCCATAGTTTATGGGTAGGTCTTATGTGACATCAATTTATACTAGAGAATAGGTGAATATTCTCACCAAGAAGGCATGGTGAAAAATGGAGGTAAATATTGAAAATTTCTTCTTGTGTCCTAGTCATAACCATTAATACCTACATCCAACCACTAGGTATTTTTAATAACGTCTCTTTTGACACTATAGAGGTAAAATTAGCACTAACTTTACAGTGATTGATATTTATAAAGTAGATAATTATCTTAACTTACTTTGGAGACCTTAATGTTATACTGATAATTTTTATATACATTTTAATAAGCAATATATGATGTTCGAGAAATGAAAAGAGTGTGTGGTCATCCAATTGGAAAATAATCATGGGCCCACATATATAGAATGTGTTGGCATGGATGAGGAAATCAACCACATATAAAACATCATTGTGTAAGGGATAAAACATTTGAACACGCATTATGATGGAGATCTGAGTTGGGAAGATGTGATTTATATGTTTGAAACCATAATTATTTCCTATCATCATTGGATTCAAGAATATTATGAGGTGATCGAAGATAAATGTAGTAAGGTGAATACAATACCCACATATTTTATTGGTAAGAAAGGTTTTAACTACACTAATGTTAAATTTTATCATGTTTAAAGCACAAACATTTTGTTACCACATGGGACAAAGAATATGAAAAATATGTTCTAACTTAGCAAAGGGAAGATTGCTCCACTTCCTCACTATGATGGTTTTACATGTACTTCCACCTATGTGAATGGTCTATAGGAGTGATTACTAAATTATAGGTGATATTTGATTTCTTTGGTGTATACCATAAAAATTATGAATGTGTGTTGGTGGTAAATGCATAAATTCACTACCTACATACATTATTTTAAAGGAGGTGATGTGCAACTACTTTGAGAAGAGGAATCTTAAGTGCAAGTTACCTAGATATGGTGGATATTTATCCCTACATAAGCATATGTAAAGTTATGAATACATATGGAAAAAAATTGTATGCCATCTTCCCATGGGGTTATAGGTTCTTAATTTCTATGGTATTATGAAAACTTGATCATGTGCATGTTTCATCAATAGTGAGGTGCAAAAATAATGACATAATGGAAAACATTGAAGGTAGACTTTACCCATACCTTCTCTTTCTCCTCATATAAGCTTAAAAATTTAAGTCCTTATAATTAATGCATAGAGTTATTATGAAATATTATGCTATCATGGAGGATCATGCATGGAAGATGCATAGTGAAAAAAGTATCACACTACCATGCTTATTCTAAAATAGTAGTACACATAATGACTTAAGTGAAGCAAATGATGAGGTATGGATAGAGCACAATTAGAAATTTCAATGTAATAAGGAAAATATTGATAAAAAAAAGTAGTGTGAAATAATTATAAGGAGAACTTAAACCAATTGAATGAAAAAACCTATTATGGAGAGTGAATATTTGTAGATGTACAAATGACATAAACAAATATTACAATGTTACCATGAAAAATAAGAAGGTCAATATAGGTACTGATGAAAAGCAAAATACTAATATCTTTAGATAATTTTTAATGGTTGAGGATTTGGCACAAATAGTTGAATCATTTCACAAATTTCAAGTTATATTATCATTTAATTACCAAATTTCACATTTACCAATTTTTGTGGTAGACTTTAGAAATATTATGTTCCCATAGTTTAGATAGAAATAAATATAGTGTTGTGTTGATTTTATCCTGTAGTCCCCATAATCTCAAGTAAAAATGGCATAAAATGGTATTTAGATATGCATGGGTCACCAATGCAACCCATGTTACTCTAATAATACCACTTTGGCTTGATTTCAAATTGAATTAGGGTTATCACAGACACACATGCCTCATATCATCTACATTTATCCTAGTCACAAGTAGATATGGTGGTGTTTTGTGGATTTTGGCATATGAAGGACTTAATCACAAGTGAAATAAACATAAAAGGTGGTTTCGTGTGTGTGTTTCACTAATACAAATTACATTTACCCAATCACACCACTACTTTGGATGTAATTTGAAGTGAATTGAGGTGATCATGCATATTTTTTTTTTGAAATTGTTTGTATTTCATTGGTCATAAGTGGATATAGTGTTGTTATAACTTTGTCCATATAAGGGAACTAATTTCAATTAAAATTATAATAAATTAGTGGTTAGGTGTAAGTAACATTGGCATAAATGGGTAGTTAGGTGTCTGTGGGTCACTTTTGCTACCTATGTTTCCACATGCACACCATTTTTCCATGGACTCAGAAAAATTTGGGGTGACTAGTCAAAATTATGACACAAATCTAATTTTTATAAATTGAGAACTCCTAACAATCCAAAATAATCCAAAACCTAAAAAATGGACACTAGTTTCAAAATTTACACCCTAAAATCCTTAAGCTCAATACTAAAATCCTAAAAAATGACTAAGTATTGACCACATTGGATTTTAAAAAACTATCTTCCAAATCATAACTTGTGTTGTTGTGAGAAAAATTATAGAAGATGCAAAGTGACCCTAATATCTTATATTTACTAAAATAAATTAAATTAGAAGGAATATAAACGTTCCAATGTAAAGTATACGTTGACATTTACAACTTTACATTGTTACATTTATATTCTTTAGACTTAACATTTATTTTAGTAAATTTACCCCTTGCCTTTTAGTTTTTTTAGTTCTTTATTATCTAAAACATAAACACTACATACATTTAGTAAGTGTGTGCTTAAAATTCATACATGTTACTATCAATAATGCATAAACATTATAACACATACACATTATAGTGTGTACTTGGTTGTTATAAAAAGATTTAAAGCCATGCTTGCAAGCTTGGATTCTTGAGTTTAAGGCCTATACCTACCAACACACATTTTAATCCTTAATTTTAACTAAAAATAACAAAATCTAACTTCTATAGACATAAATACTATGAATTTTATCAATAAATTTCATAAAACTATTACCATGATGTTGAGCACACTCTCCTCTTTCCAAATATATGTTTTTTTTACTATTCTAAGGTTTGCATCTATATTGATCTATAAGTGTGTCTTTTTTAGGCCACTATATGTGAAAAATATACATGTTTATATTTTTTCATGTATCTTTATTTTCATTAGATCAAATGAAAAAAAATACATGGTTGTAAACTAGGCCTAATTCTATACACATTGAAAAAAAAATGTAATTTTTGAAGCTAATTCAGGGGGGAGGGGGGAATGACCATCTATCCATTTTATATCATTTTTTAGGGTATATTTAGTTGTAAAATTAATAAAAAAATAAACATTCATTATAAAATTTTGAAAAGATATAGGTTACAAACTAGATGATCTTATCTAACTTTCCACCAAAGGGTTTCAAACATTATTAAACGATGTTTAAAAAATGAGGGGGCACATAATTGGCTATCTAATCCAATTTTTTGAAAAAATAGGATTCCATATTCAAGTTTTAGATGTTTTACCTACTTCTACTTGACCATTTTAAAAAAATCAATAGTATTCTAGAAACTAGACTTAAAATGATACAATATATGTTTTCATATCATCTTCAAATTTTGAGTATAGGCATCTCAAATAATCTATACAAGTTGAGATTTATTTATTTTCATAAAAAATTTCCACAATTAACCCCCTTTTATCCCACCAATTCCATGCACTTACCCTGTGAGTTGGTGTTTTCCATTGGTAGGGAGTCTGATCCCTGAATACCAATCGATCGCTTTGTTGTGTAATATTTTGTAACTTATTATTTGATTAATTATAGTTATTCTAAAGTATTCCACTATTAAAAAAAACATCATCTTGTCCCTACCTTTGTATTGGGAATTATTTGTACTTGAATTTGCATGTAAATTTACAATGTAAGATTTTTTAAAAATATAACTTTAATATTGTGTAACTTGCTCTTGCAACATATCAAATCAGTATCTAGCTAAACCAAATTTGAAAAAAAAATTGTATTTCTTACAAACATTTTTATATTAAATAAATTAATTTTAGCTAACCTTAAATGTGCATTTATTAGTCTAAGACAATGTTAGAAATTAAAATAATATAAAATTAGTGTTTAAAAATTAATTAAAAAAGTGGTGTGTGTATATATATATATATATATATATAACAAAGAGTTAAGTATTGAATATTAAAAATATAAAATATAAAAAACAAACAAAGAATACGTGAACATGCCTTTAAAAAAATTATAAGGTAGAAAAGCATTTTGGTTATACACTAATGTGGGTGTTGATATAGTAGGTAGGACACAATTTTACAAATGTTTATGAAATTTATATTACTAAATAAAGAATTTTGTTATAGAATGAAGATATTATTCATACAAATACCATGTACATTTCATAAAAATAAAGGAAAAATAATGATGAGAATTGCAACAAAACATCATAAATACTGAAGTTTAGTCTAAATTTATATAGGTCATTGATATAGATCCAAGAAAATATTTGAGGGATTTACATAGTTTAACTTAAACATGAAAACCCATTTTAAGGTCTGAATATAAGCATTTTTTTATCTTTACTAGAAGATTAAGAGACTAGGAAAAGGTAACTATATATACACTGCTAGTAAAGAAACCCATAGTATAACTATTAGATGACACTCTATGATAGACAATGGACTTATTAGTTGTTCATTAATTATTTTTCTATCTTGTATGTGTATATGAAAGAGACCTATAACCCTATGAGATGAAAAAATGAGTAAAAACTAGTTAGAAGTGTGTGTTTTGAAATTTAAAATGAATAAAAAAATTAAAGGTGGTGTTATACCTTAGTTGTTGTTTGTTATGTCAGCATGTAAAATTAATTTTTCTTAGTTAATAGTAAATTTTACTTGAACTAAAAATCCTTATATTAGATAGATAGTGGAAACTTTATCTCTCATATAGTCATTGTGTGAAATTTTTATCCATTCAGGGAGTATTGTCTTCAATGGTAGGTCTATAATAATGCATTATATATTTTTTATTTTGATAGTTTTTAAATTAAAAAGTATATGATGTAAATAGTCATTGAAACTTTGTTTTTGACATGAAGGGTAATGAAAAATCATGCCTTTTAGTAATTTCAAAGATTCAATTGTGAAACCTCATTTGTTACAAGTGAGTTGAAATGACTTGGAATATATATTTGTAATCATCAATGTTCCTTCCACTTGCAAGAATTTGATTGGAAAATGTTATAGTATAATATGAAAACTAATTATAATAAATATGTAGTGTTTATGTAGATATATATTTTGTTTAAAAAGTAAATTTTGGTAGATGTTTGGAATGAAAAGTTGATACAATATAAGCATGGGAAAGTGTAAACACTAAATCTGAATTATATAACACTTTAGTCTTGTACACTTGGAAAATACATATCATGATTGTACCCTTCAGTCCTAAGACCTTCCCACTTATGAAAGGATTGAATTCACTATCTCTTTGTGAAAAATTTATTATCTCTTAGTATGACCACTATTATTTTGATGACCAAGCCTTCTATACTAAACAAAATTATATAAACATGATTATTATCACTCTAAAAGTTTTGGACCTATACCTATTTTATAGATTCATAAACACTTGTGTCTCAGCTAGACACCTATGTCAATGCTAGTGTCCATGTTCAAACTAAGAGTCCACTACCAAAAGTCATCCAATTTGTAAATGAAATATATCCTAAAGGCCAACCTAAGTGCTCTATTATGAGATATTTTCAAAAATGATTGGTATATATACAAGATTAACCCTTACTCATTCCTTTATTATAAGCTCACATCGAAACTTACCAAAAACACTAATGATGAATACAATTGAGAAAATATGCCCTATTCATCCCTATTTCCATATATGGCATAAGAGCAGTATCTCTGTAGGTTTAAATTACTGAAGGAGCATCCCATGAGCCACATTTTATAAGTTACAAGATATGTCACTCTATGTAATTTATTATCACACATTACGTCCTTACACATACATAAGTCAACACATATGGGAGAAATACATAATTCTAAGGCCCTCTTCAAATTATTGGCTATGTAGGCAATGCCTATTGAAATAGGGATCCTTGGGGCAGCTTGACACCATGTGCCCACTAACCCATTTTTTCCCATTGACAATTTAAGGGTGAGGAATATAGGGTTTGATCATTTGATAAAGAGTGACATCATGTGTGCATGATCTGAACACATAATAATAAATGTGATAAAAACCTAAAAGGCTCTAGGTGGTCACATTCAGATCTAGCATTGTTGAAAATGTCTAGATCCAACATAAGCATTTGAGGCCACATAATGTAAAATTTTAGAATCCAAATACTATTCCAAAATCCTAATCTAATCCATGACCATCCTATTTCAACCTAGATCTAAATGTGCATAGTAAACCAGCTAAGTACTCTTACTTCCCATTTATTGCAATATCAATTAATATATGTACTTGTTATTTTTAACATATCTTAGTATTTCAATTCATAATATTGTTTATCCAAGTTTAAAAATTAATTGGGTTACTATAGATCTATTTATCACCCTTGTGCCTATTCATTTCTATATTATTAACCCTAGATGATCTTACACATCTAAATTTAGGGTTAAACATTTGGTGAACCCAGTGCATGATATAGCTTGTCACATAAGTGTTTCATTATCTAATCTCTTCACCCTTTTTTCTCTAATTTTTATTTCCTTTATCTCCCTCATCATGGATGATATAAATTATTTTGATGACTATGATTATGAAACTCTACAACTCTCTATTAAGGAAGGATTAAAATTTGATTATTTTTGTCTTTTTCCCAATGCCCAAGCATATCATCTTTGATATTTTAATGGTGGTAGCTAACATCCATCTAACTAGGTACATGTCACCACCATACCAAGAGATGAGTTAAATAATATTAATAAGAGAGATAACCTTTTCCATTATATTCTACAACCAAATTAGCTACACATAAGCAAAATGTTCCTTCATTCAATCGTGTTAGCTTTTGTCAAATCCATAAAGATATCATGGTTGATTTAAAAACTAGTCAAAAAGGATATTTTCTTGCATGCACATTGATACAAACTCCTATCATTTAAATATTTCCAAATAACATCCTTCTCATTGAGTGTGATGATTCTATTTTCCATTCATTTGATATTGACAATTTTCAAAAGGTAAATAAAGACATCATGGACTCCTTTCCCAATAAAGTCAAACCACCATGAAGAAGGGTACATTAAAAAACTAAAGTGGAAAAAAACCCAATATTCCAAAAGAATATCCTTTACCAAAGATACCTCAAGGTCCAATTGTTATATCATTATAAAAGGTGGATGAATTATCAAAGGATATGCCAAAGCTCAAGATCTAATATCCTTACCAATATGTCTTAAATTTAGTGATGTCAATATTGTACTTGTTATTCATAATGATGATTATAATAATATGACTAAATTTAAAATATTGGTGGATTATAACAAATGATAATAGCTTTTACAAACACCACCATTTCTAGTGATAATAACATGTCCATGATGAGTGTTATTGGAGAGATTTAAATACAAGTTTATATGCTTCAAATGAAAATGGCCTGCCATAATTCTAATGTAAATATTACCCCATTTCATAATCATTCAATGGTATAATGTATACTTGTCCTTATCCAACAAGTTTTAAACTACATAATTTTCCACTTTTTGATCATCACAAATATCCCTTAGATCACATGGTTAAGTATGTATGATATTTTTTTCAATGGGATAAAGATGAAAAACTATTGCTAAAATTATTTCATATGAATATCACTCATGAAGCTCAAAATTGATTCTATAGCTTAACTAAAGGTTCATTAACTAATTTTTCATGATTATAGGGCACATTATTTTTAGATTTCAACATACACAAGGTACTAGACTTATATTGGAACATTTTTACAATCTCAATCAACATGATGATGAATCCCTTCAATATTACACTATTTGATTTAATAGTACATAAAACACCTTACCATTTAGACCCTAAGATTTAGAATTGTATTTCATATTTATTTGAGGTCTTCTCTCTCCATTACATGAAAAATCATTACATAAATAATATGAATCATTCACCTACATATATTGGGATGTTCATAGATATGTGTCATTCATACTCACACATATAAATAAAATTAAAATATCTCCTTCAAAGTATAAAATCTTTATTCCACATAAAAATGAGGAAGATAAAGTACCGAATGAACATTATGAGAAAATATACGGTGTTCCTCATATTTATATGGGAGATTTACAATCATTACTAATATGTGACCAATATAAGATACACATCACAAAATCCTCCTAAAGCTACACAAATCAAAAATCATCCAAACCAATAAAATATAATGATCACATTATTCATGGGTGGTGCTTAATTTTAGCATAAACATGTTGATTGTATAAAAACAAAAACCACTTGAAATGTAATATGGTTGTAATAACTTGGATTTGATCTAAAATACTTAGAACATAAAGGAATTTAGAAAGACTCCTCAAGAAACATAGTAATACCAATTTATTTTGTACCAAAGTGATTCAAATAAGGTTTTGGGTTATGCCATAATAATATCAATATACATTCATAGAAAGAGCCCTTTGGTTATATCAGATGGAATAAAAAATTAACCAAAATCAGCAAGGTATCTCCTTTCCTCATGAGAGTAAATTGATCCATATTCCACATGATGGTAATCATTCTTCTACTTCAAAAGTAAATCATGAGAAGAAACATAAAATGCATCATTTTAAACTATCAAACCATGATCCAAACAATGAAAATGATCCAACCTAATGGCATGACATTTAAATATTCCAAAAGTACCAAAAAAGGAAAAAAATACAAAAATATAAAAATGTTCAACATTTCCATATCTTGTTAGGTCTTTAGATAATTAATTGGTTCCATGTTTGTAGATATCATATCATTTATTTATACACACACACAGACATATGTTTATGCATATTTTGAGTATGATACAAGCATATCTAGGCATATGATATATGCACATATGGATGTTGGGCCTTCCCTCTACTCACATCATTAGTACATTGAGGACATCCTTTTTCATGATCATGATAGACATAGGTTAAATTATTATATGATCATTTCCATTATCATGTTTTGAGTTTATATACTTACATATACCTTTATCCATGCTTATATCTTTAATAGTGTACTTGATAAGCTATGTACTTAACATTTTTTACTAACACATATATCCAAGAACTAGTATAATATGATTATGTTGATTGGTTATGATTCCATGTATCCTTTTTTAACTTTCTTAAGTGTGTTACTTGATTGATATTGTCTTTCATTATATTTATTATTTGATCATTTGAATATTCTCCATTTATTATGTCCCCTGTGCCTATGATTGCCTATTTTGAAATTTGTATATGTCACAATTTATTGTATATGGACATTTTAACATGTATTTTCAATATTTTGGATCATTTGACTAAGTCATATCCCTTATATTATGTATAATTTGAACATGCCCCGTGTAGGACATCTCCTATGTGTGTGCTTGATTACTTGTTGAACTTGTAATGTTACTATCTAGACATTACCATGATTTACATCATGCATCTTAGGACTTGATGTGATCACATACTATGTATCTCATTGTTATATCTAACTATTCATGTTATTCCTATATGATACATGATCCATACATAGATTATATAGTTATCTTATCCTTTTGAGGTAAGGTAACCACTAGTTTCTACTTCCCCTCACCTCAAAGGGGACATGTCATAAAGCATGGCTTCCACATCTTCACAATTTCAAATTTTAGTGGTGGCATGCCACAAAGGAATTAACTCCACACTTATTCAATATTCAACATCTCTAGATTATAGTGGGTTCATGTTATCAAAACACGGTATCCACACTTACACCATTTTTAATTCTATACATTTAGTGGGGGGCATGTCATGGGAACATGTCCTCCACACTTGAAAAATTGTCCAAATTACATAGTTATATGATTCATAAACACATTTTTGGTAGTATTATATACATTGGTAACATTTTATACTTAGGTTTCAACTTTGGACATATATGAGGTGCATAGACCATGCAAAGAGCACCTTAAATTACAAAATCAAATCAACTTTCAAATTTCAAATATTACTATGGATTGTTATCATATCAAGGATGGACTTATACAGATTGTATTGAGCTAATTTAATGTAGTATTTGGTTCACCTTTTGTCAAGTTTGAAGTGATTAAATCACTTAATCTTACCAAGTTTATAATTTATACTTGATTGAATCACCTAGCTTTAGTAGATATATAGTGTGATTTGATCAGATCAGTCACACTTACTAGGTATCAAGTATGATTGGGTTGCACAATTGAGATATACTCAATGGACATATGACAAATCACCTTTTCACCAAATTTAGGGGCATGTTTTTCTCCAATATCTCTCTCTATATATGTACTTTTAAGTTCCTAAATTATTCTAATCTCAGCTCCAAGGCTTCATAATAAAGTATCTCATCTAATCACATTATCAAAAATCAATATGGTTGCATTGATACATAGGTGTACTCCTAGCCTTGATATATTTACTTTAAATTATTATAAATTATTTAAATTCATATTATATGAAATAATTTTATACTTTAACATGTTCTTGGTTGTAGGTTAGTCACCATCAAATCACTCAAGTTGGACTCATGCAAAGGTAAGGTGTGTTATACACTCCTAGGTATGCATTTATTTTTTTAAACTAGTAATTTAATTACTATATTAAAGGGGGGTTAATTTAGACACTAAATTTAAATTAGATAACACCTTAGTATTATACACTTTTTGAATACCTTCATGGTTGTACCCTTCAGTATTAAGACCTTCTCACTATTGAAAGTCTTGTGTTCACTATATTTTTGTGACAAATTACTTATATCTTAGTCAAACCACTATTATTCTAATGACAAAGCATTATATACCATCAAAAAATTTATAAACATAATTATTATCAGTCCATAATTTTTTGACCTATACCTATTTTTTAGTTTCTTAAACACTTACATCCCAATCGAGATGCCTATGTCACTGCTAGTGTCCATGTTCAAACTAAGTGTCTAATGCCCAATAATCGTCCAATTTGAAAATGAAACATATCCTAAAGGTTTTAATAAGTGCTTTAGAGTGATATATTTTCAAAATGGATTAGTATATATACAAGATCAACACTAATTAATTATTCACCTAGCATCTCACTAGGCAACTTACCAAAAGCACTCAATGAAGCATTCAAGTGAGCAAATATGCTCTATTCATCCCTATTTACAAAGCATATGAAAATGATCTCCATAGGTTTAAAGTACTGAAGTATTATCCCATAAACCATATTTTCCAAGCTACAAGCTAGATCACTCATGTACTTGATTATCACACATTATATCCTTATGAACACACAAGCCAATACACAAGGGATAATTACATAAGTTTGAGGCCCTCTTCAACTTGTTTGTATATGTATAAAATTCCCATTAATAGAGGTATTCTAGGGGTATATCAACATCTATGTTCCCACTAACCCATTTTTACCATAGTCACTCCAAAGGTGAGGAATGTTAGGTTGTGAAGCTAAAAGCTTCACTGATGCAGACATGGAGGAGGTTGTTGAGAGGTTGCTAAGTTGCAGAGCAATTGACATCAGTCTGATCAATCGACGTTGGTCATATCCAGTGAGTAGAGTAATTGACATTGGTTAGGATCAGCTGACATTGGTCATCTCTAGCCAGACAGGGACTGACGTCGGTCGCCTGTGCGGTTCGAAACTATGAGTTTTACAGATAGTTTGTTAATAAACTGGTTGTTTGCATGTTAAAGGATAATTTTAGTCTTAGAGTAGCGGATCTAATTATTGTAATTGGATGTCTAATTATTTTTTTCATGAGATCTATATAATAGACTCATGGGTTGTATTGTAAAGTGTTCTAGTTTGAGAGAGCTTGGTTAGCTCCTTCAGTGTGAAGAGAGCAAGGGTAGTTCCTCCTATTTCCATAGGGGTGCTGAGTGTGTATGATCAGGTAGATCTGCAGGTTATTACAAGATCAGGTAGAAGATCCACTGGGGTACTAGTTTGGAGAATCATAAGGACTTGGTGAGGCAAGGACAAGGGTTCTTCAGGGTGTAGAGAGATCTACATGGTAAGTAAGATCATTGATTTGCAGGTGTGTGTGTGTGTGTGTGTGTGTGTGTGCGAAGTCAAAGGAGATCTGTGGGGTAGCAAGATCAAAGGTGACAGCAACACATCAAGGAGCAAGATCAAGGGAGATCTACTTGAAATATGATTGTGTACTTGGAGTACAGTGTGTACTCAGATTTAGAGTGCGTGGAGCACTTGTGTACTGGCAGTAGTGATACTGACTGGTTAGAGGTGAACAACAACTTTGTGTGTGAGTTGCTTGTTGGGACCGTAAGAGAGAGTGAGCTCTTGAAGAGATTTACTGTTTATGCCCTAGAGGTGTGGGAGCCCTAAAGGTTTGTAAGCAAGAAGACTGGCATCTTCTTTGTTGTATTTCCTTCTGGAAGAGTATTAATAGAATTGGGTATTGTCTCTCATATTCTGTGTTATTCCTAAATTCTAGTTACTTGTTACTTCTGGTTTAATTCTGCATGTTAAGTTGTTTGTACATGGTAATCAATTGTTCTTCCTAGATCCTAACAGTGGAATTAGAGCATGTTTGTTGTTCTAGATCCCTGACAAAGTGGTATCAAAGCTAAGGTTACAGGGAGCAAGTTTGTGTTTGATTACAGGTCACTCTCAAGGGTTTTTGATTGAGTGGGAGTATAGCAATGGTAGAATAAAGTACACTAAGAATGGAGGAATTGAAAAGTATGAATGGTCAATTACGGTGTTATGGAAAGAAAGAGCAGGTAAAGAAAAATTGTTGGTTGGTAGAAGATTAGTGTGAAGAAACTGAAGAAGCAGATGTTGAAGGTGTTGTTGCACAGGATGCTCTGGGATGTTCCTTAGATAAAGTAGAATCTTGGTTTATAGATTCTATTGCCTCTTTCCATGTAACCCCAAATAGAGGGGTTGGTGAGCCTTGTCAAAGTATTGGCAAAGGGGAAGTGTTGCTGAAATTGTAGGCGGCCAACACATGGGTGTTGAAGAAGGTCATGCAGGTCCTAGTCTTAAAGATGTGGCTAATTTATTCAGGAAAGTTGGGTGATGAGAGATGCATAGTAACTCTCACAGTGGATTCTTGGAATGTTACCAAGGATGCACTTGAATTAGCATGTGGTAAGAAAGTAGGTACTCTTTATCTACCTACTTGTATTACTAATTCCACTTCTGTTGCATAGGTGTGGCTTTGTAGGCTTGGTCATATAAGTGAGAAGGGAATGGATGTTCTTAAGTCAAATGGTAAGATTTCAACTTCAGAGAGCATAGACCAAGATTTCTGTAAGCAGTGGGATGCTATAAGAAAGGATTGGATTTATTGAAGAAAAAGAAAGACTGATGTATTTGATAAACTTAAGAACTGGAAAGCCTTGGTGTTCTTGGAGGAGATGACGGACAGAGATCAGTGGATGGGACTGGATATCTCTAAGCAGGGCAGTTTGGACATGGGTATGATTCAAAGTAAGCTCACGGGTAAAAAGTCATCACTCACAGGAAAACATAGGTACCAGCATCAGTCAAGAGGAACTGACATCAAATAGATAGGTACCAACATCAGTCATGTGCAGACTAGAGGAGTCAGTGGTGTCGAGCAGGTGGAAACCAATGTTGATGGGATAACCAGCGTCGATAACTTGGACAGTCACATGGGACTGACGTCGATCGGATGTAGACTGTGTGGTGACCAAGGTCAGTCACTAGAATGGATTTTGGGTAGATATCAAGCTGTTAAGGAGTCTCAAACACCCATATGGAGGACTAAAAGGGTAAGTAAGCCTCAAATTCATTGTTCCTCTTCTTTATACTCATTACTCACTACAGAGCAGGAAGGATCCAGAAAATAGTGGGAGCATGGCATGAATAGGATGCAAAACCAAATGGGAGATTTGGTAGGGTTTCCAGCCAGTATGAAAGCACTGAAATATGAATGGATACCTTAGTTAAAGAATAGAGAGAATGGACACGTGAGATGGAAAGACAGGGCATATGGTCTTGAAGAAGATCTAAGACAGTGGTACAGGGTTGATAGGTGGATGACAAAGCATGGCTTTAGTC
Organism: Torreya grandis; assembly: GCA_037957365.1. Lineage (NCBI taxonomy): Eukaryota > Viridiplantae > Streptophyta > Pinopsida > Cupressales > Taxaceae > Torreya > Torreya grandis. The sequence goes on from JARHVA010000216.1 coordinate 5,560,165, forward strand.
AATGTCATTGTAACTACTGTGGTTTCTTTACCAGGTGGATGATGATAGCTACATTATCATGTTACTGTATGTTGTGTGTTTGCTTGATGCATGGTTACACATACAAGGTTTTTTTGAGCTAAAGGTAAAGTTAGTTCAGAGGTGTATCATGAAGAATTTTATGGAGCAAAATTCTTTGGCATAAGTGTGTTCTAGAGACATGGAAGATCACATGTTGATTTTGTCTCTAGATGATTGTGTGAAACCAGTTAGCACGCTGATGGGTTGGATAGTTCTATGAACAGTGTCCTGATTCACATGATGAGGTTAATTACTTGTGTACTAGACCTAAGTTTGTCCACGTAGTGGGAGCTGTCAAAAAGTTTGGAGCCGATCTAGGAAAGAAGCACTAGAGGGCAGTTCAGTGGATTCTCAGGTATCTAAGAGGGATCAGCAGTAGGTTGACATGCGATGAAGGGTCAAGTTTTTTTCTACATGGGTTTGTAGATGTGGATGTGGTAGGTTACTTGGATGATAGGAGGTGCACCACAGGTTTTGTGGTGGTTGGTCTTCAGGATTGATCTTGAAGAGGGATACAAGCCAGGAAATAGATTAGATAGTGTATAGGTATAGGTATAGTGTAGCTTTTTATCTCCAAGTGGGAGATTGTTAGGTTGTGGAGCTAAAAGCTTCACTAATGCAGACATGGAGGAGGTTGTTAAGAGGTTGCTAAGTTGCAAAGCAACTGACATCAATTTGATCAACTGATGTCAGTCATATCCAGTGAGCAGAGCAACTGACATCGGTCAGGATCAGCCGATGTCGGTCATCTCCAGCCAGACAGGGATCGACATTGATCGCCTATGTAATTTGAAACTAAGAGTTTTATAGATAGTTTGTTAATGAACCAGTTGTTTGCATGTTAAAGGCTAATTTTAGTCTTGGAGCTGCAGATCTAATTATTGTAATTGGATGTCTAATTATTGTTTGCATGAGATTTATATAATAGAATCATGGGCTATATTGTAAAGTGTTCTAGTTTGAGAGAGCTTGGTTAGCTCCTTCAGTGTGAAGAGAGCAAGGGTAGTTCCTTCTACTTCCACAGGGGTGCCGAGTGTGTATGATCAAGTAGATCTGCAGGTTGTTGTAAGATCAGGTAGAAGATCCACCAGGGTACTAGTTTGGAGAATCATAAGGATTTGGTGAGGCAAGGACAAGGGTTATTCAGGGTGTAGAGAGATCTACATGGTAAGTAAGATCATTGATTTGTAGGTGTGTGTGTGTGTGTGTGTGAGGTCAAAGGAGATTTTTAGGGTATCAAGATCAAAGGTGACAGCAACACATCAAGGAGCAAGATCAGGGGAGATCTACTTGAAGTATGATTGTGTACTTGGAGTATGGTGTGTACTCATATTTGGAGTGCATGGAGCACTTGTGTACTGGTAGTAGTGATACTGACTGGTGGTACTGACAGTAGTGATACTAACTGGTTGGAGGTGAACAACAACTTTGTGTGTGAGTTGCTTGTTGGGACCGTAAGAGAGAGAGTGATATCTTGAAGAGATTTACTATTTATGCCCTAGAGGTGTGGGAGCCCTAGAGGTGTGTAAGGAAGAAGACTGTGGCATCTTCTTTGTTGTATTTCCTTCTGGAAGAGTATTAATACAATTGGGTATTATCTCTCATATTTTGTGTTATTCTTGAATTCTAGTTACTTATTACTTCTGGTTTAATTCCACATGTTAAGTTGCTTGTACATGGTAATCAATTGTGCTTCCTAGATCCTAACAGTGGAATCAGAGCATGTTTGTTGTTTTATATTCCTGACAAGGAAGTTAGGGTTTGGTCATTTGATGAAGAGAAACATCATATGTGCATAATATAAACACATCAAAACAAAGATAACATAAAACCAAGAAGGCTCTAGGTGATTAAATCCAAATCCTATTACTATTTTATACTATACATTGTGTCTAACTCAAACATCAACATTGATGTAACTATCTAGGTCTGATGTAAGCATTTGAGGTGATAAAATAAAAAATTATAGAATATGATGATTGTCCCAAAAACCCGATCTAGTTCACTTCTAACATGTTTCAACACAGATCTGAATGTACATATTAAACTAGATAAGTACTCATATTTCCCATTTATCATAATATTAATTAATAAAAGTAATTTCTATTTTTGGCATATCTCAATATTTAAATTCTTAATATTATTTATCTCAGTTTTAAAACTAATTGGCTTGCTATACATATATTTATCACCCTTGTGCTTATTCATTTTTATATTCTTGTTATCATGAAATTTTACATTTCATGAAAACACACCAAATTACACTCCTAAAATATATTAAAGGTGTTTAAAATACATGGATGGTAAAATTTCATAATAAGTATACTAATTCTATAACCTAATGGACAAGGCCTAGTGAACCCTTTCATAATTATACTTGTAGATAGATCTACAAGGTAAAATTTTCATAATGAATTTGATGTTCATCATGATTAATGTTCATTGCATCTAGTGTTCATCACATTCAATAGTAATTCAATTCAATGCTAATTAAATTTAGGATTAGAGTCTATTGATACATGGTGCTAGTTTCATGCACTATTTGTTCTATTTGATTTGGAACTTGTTTAACAAACATTCATTTGACCTTATCAATAGTAGAGTGAAAATTAAGGTAAAATAAAACTTCCTATAAATCTCATTATTTTTGTCCTATTATGGATACGAAACCTTTGAGATTAATTTTTACTATAAACTCTTGGCATAAAATCTTCATTTTGAACTTCAAAAATCAATGGGGAGAATTACAACTACAAAAATAAGTCAAAGTTTTGACAGCTAAAAAATAGGGTCCAAGTTCCCTTTGTCCATAAATTTCACATATAAACTCAATTTTGGATCTAATCTGATGAATTTTAAAGATGTTATAATGTGGGACATATTCTCTTAAGGAACCATGCTATAAAAACTTCATCTTGAGCTTTTAAAATGAAGGGGGAAATCAAGCTACAAAAGCATGGTGAAGTTCCCAAACTACAAAAGCAGGGTCCAAGTTCCTCTTGTCCATAACTTCTGCTTCCAAACTTCATTTTAGATCTCATTTGATGTGTTTTGAATATATTATAATGTATAAATTTTTATATTAAGTACCCATGCTACATAAACTTCATCTCAAACTCTAAAAATCAAGGAAAATCACAACTACAAAATAGGTTCTAAGTTCCCCATGTTCATAAATTTCACATCTGAAATCCATTTTTGATCCGGTTCATTGCGTTGGAAATATATTGACAAGGAAAATTTTATTTTAAGGATTCATGGTCCCAAACCTAATATATGTTTTTGGGAATTTTCAAGTCTAAAATTAGTGTAAAAAGAAGTACTTGAAAAAATAGATTGAATTCTTATCAGTTGTGAAGAAAGGTCCAAGTTCCCACTACTACTAAGAAAAAATATGTTTTATAAAATAAAATTTTGAATTTTTTATGTTGTGCAAATTTTCAATGTCATTTCATATTTATTTAAATGTGCATTTTTACAAATGCACTTTTTCAATGTTTAAGTTACGTTTTTTTGCCAACACACTTTTAAAAGTTTCAAGTCATGCAAAACTGTCAAGTCACTTTTGAAAGTCATGCAAAATTTACCACCCACTTTTACAACTTTTAAGTTTTAATTTTTTGTCTTCATGATTTTACAGGCAATCTAAATTTCAAAATAGGTGGTTATGCACCATAACCACCAATTGTAAGCTATAAATATAGGTTCTTGAGTCATTTCAAAGTATTTTTGATAGTATGAGATTTTTTGGCAAGATGGAAGGAAAGAGTCTATATGTATAACCCCAATAATGATCAATATAGAAATAATTCACATATCTTTATACCTTGATTATTTTTTGGATGAATGATGTGAATGAGTATATCAATCCATTTTTATTATTCTTCTTTCAATTTGCTAAAATATTATTGTTAGATAGTCAATGAATGCAAATATTTTAGTGTAGAAGTTCTTTTGAATCTATATTAAGATTTTTTTTGCTGTGAAAGCTTGGAGAGATTGAAAATAGATTTAATGTCTATTTTCATTAGGAAATGTGAGATTGTTATTTATCTCATCTTTCAGTGTTATTCAATCTCCTTGGCATATGAATTTTATTTATATGTTTAGAATATGTCCTTCCAATTTCATTTTCATGACAAAGCTTTCCTATTTTAAAATCTAAATTTTTAAATAATTCTAGTGATTTTAGGTGTTTATATATCTAGAGTTATCCTTTTTATTCCCATTTCCCTTCATATATGTATTACCTTCCACTACCTTTCCTTACATTCCTTTTTCTACCACCTTTTTGTAATTTTAGGTTAAATGTACAATCCCCATAGAAAAAAAAATTACTGTAAATAAATTAATAACCCACATCCCTTTTTATTTTTAGTGAAGGTATCTATACTTGATAATAAAAGAAGGAATTTTTTCCTACATTATTGACAGAAAATCCACCTTTTGTCCCCCTAATTTTTTTAGCCAACAGTTTTTGGTGACCATTGGGAATTGAGGTGATTTACACACATGATTTTTAAACATTTCAAGGAACCTCCCCTAGAATGAAGGTTGGAGGATTCATTGAGATGAAGTGGCTAGTGCATACATCTTTATAAATGAACAAATGGTGTTGGTTCACCCTAACCCTAATGTTATTTATGTCCCATGGGGAAATTTTTGTAGTTCATTGGCTTTGCCTCAATATAATGAATTTCATTTAATCTCAAAGAAAAGATTCCTAAAAGTTTTAGGAGAAAGTTCTCAATATGTAGATAACAAAATATTTGTTTTCATAGTGTCTTTTAGTATCTTAGGATTTATGCATGAATATGTCTCTATGAGAATTTTTGTTGAAAATCTCACTAGACCTACTACTAAGTGGTTCTTGCACCTAGAAGATGGATGCATTGTTAATTAGGACCCCTTAAAGAATAATTAATTTAATAGATTCAAACCTACTATTTATATGTGTGCATTATTTTCATATTTCTTCCAAATCTAGAAACAATAAGATGAGCAGATGAGATAGTTCATAGCACACTTCAATAAATTATTGACACTAATTCCTTAGCATGATCAACAAAGTCCAAACAAAAAAACTTTGTGTCTTAATTGGATCTCTACATTTAGAGATCAGATTCATCTTGATGAGGAACAAAGTAAATGATAGAAAATCTACACAAGAAGATATTGACCTTAAATATGACATGGTTTTATCTAGAATGTTGAAGAAAGAAATTCAAAAATGTTTTACAACTACAATCAGTGATGCTTAAGTAGTGAAGGATAATATAATGAAAAACCTTTGACAGTTAGAATGTATATTTTGAAATAAAATCCTTGGTCAAACATGTTGAAACATTAATAAAGAAAAATAGAAAGTGCTTCCTATCATATATGATTTTTTTAGTTTAACAATTGTGGAAGGTGAAAAATTGGAAGAAAAAATGATTTATCAGTGAATAAATAAATAATTTAGCTTCCCATTTATAAATAAGATAAAGTTATGGATATTCTAAAATATTGTTTGAACTTCATAGTCTTGAGATAAAATGAGTTATTTGAATAAAATTTGATTGGATCATGAAAGAAAAAGAATAATAATGCATAATGTGATGTTTTGCTTTATGAAGGAGAGTTTTTTTAAAGAAGAAGATTCCTCTTGTATCAAGTGGAAGACTCAGTAGCCAAAAGTGAAGATTATCATGGCACTACCTTTTCACGTCCCAATATAGAAGAGTTATTTGAAATATTTGAATCCAATGTAGTCAATCCTACATAAATTGAAGATCATAGTTATGCCAAGATTGAAATAAAAGAAGATGTGAATGTGGAGCAAAATAAATGGTTCCTAATATTTGTTTTAAGTGAAAGCAAAAATATTAAGGTAAGATAAGTTGATGAAGATCATGATTGTGATTCATTAAATGATGAATTTATCTCTTCCATTAGAAGTAATTTGGCTAAGAATATCTGCACTCAATCCATTCTATAAGACAACCATATTCTTGTTCAAACTCAAGAAGATATATATGACACACTCCTCTCTAATTTTAGTCGTATATCTAACACAAATGCATATAAATTTATTAAATAAAATATTGAATATGTTCAATATTTATCAAGAATGCTCATATAAGATTGGATAACTTGCAATGATTCCATTTCAAAAGCTAGATACATTACCAATATGTTCATTCATGACTATCTCACTATACATAGTAATCATGAGTTCATCCTCTTTCCACCTATTTGGTCATTGCTACTGAATGTGTTAGGGACTCATAAGTCAAATCTATTGTTATAAAATGGTAGGTACTTATCCCAACTAGTTAATGGTTATGTATTATATTTTCATTTTCCTTAGCTCCCTGTATATAGTTTTGATTTCCCTATTTTGGATTGTTTTCTTTTCTTATCTTTATTTTTGTGTGTGTGTGATTTTTTTCAATAAATGTAACAACCTATCCATTATTCCATAATATCCAAGTAATTTTCATTCTACCTACACATGTTTTTAGTTGTGTTTTATACCTAGAAACTCATAGTAGACAATCACATAATTTTTAAATCTGTCAAAACCACCATTGCTTTAGAGTGGATGAAAGAACCACATTTTTAGGGGATGTATGATCATTATTTGATGGTTTAGTGATTGCATTATTATTTTTTTAAATACCCTATTTGAATCCAATTTAGTTAGATATATTTTATCCTATGCCATTACTATAGTGCAAATTTTTCTTTAGTTTTTGAGAATGATGTATAGAAAAAAACCTTGAAGTTTTTTAGCCAAACGAGCCTCCAAACTAGATTTTGACAGTGTATTCAGACAATGACATTTTTAATCATAAATATGAATATGGTGATATGAATGTATATTCTATGGACTTTATATAGATAGGTAAACCTTTTCATGAATCTCTTAAAGAGAACAAGTACATATACATAATTTTAGAACAAGTTATCTAGCCTAACAACACATGTTCATTTCTCATATGATTGAGATAGGTGAACTAGATGTCAATTGGTTAGATTAGGTTACATAAATTTTTGAAGCAACTAATTTGTCTTGACAATGCATGTTCATTTCTCATATGATTGAGATAGGTGAACTAGATGTTAATTGGTCATATCAAGTTACATAAATTTTTTGAATCAATTGATTTGGCTTGACAATGCATGTTTATTTATCATATGATTGAGATAGTTAAAATAGCTATCAGTTGGTCAGATCAAGATGTACAAATTTTATACACATTATTTTCATAAATCTATATCAATAAGGTACCAGTCGTAAAAGATTTTATATTTACCTTGTATTCCAAAATGAATGCGGTCCCATAGTTAGATCCAACTATTGTTGTGAAATTTTACATTTCAAAAACCACCCCCAATTACACTCCTACAGGTGATTAGAGGTGATTCAAATACATGGATGGTAAAATTTTAGAATAAATATATCAACCCTTTAACCAAATGGACAGGGAATTTTAATAATGAATTTTCAATAATCAGTGTTCATCACGTTTAGTGTTCATTACATCTAATGTTCATTACATGTAGTTTTCATTCAATTTAGTGCTTATTATATTTAGTCTTAACATCTGTTATTTTGGAAAAATATTGAGATGTGGTGCTTATTTCATGCACCACTTTTTCTATTTTATATGGAACTTGTTTAGCAGGCACTCATTTGACCTTATCAACATCAGAGTGAAATTTAAGATAAAATTAAACTGCCCAAAAATATCATGATTTTTATCCTAGTGAAAATACTATATTTGAGAGATGGATTTATATTATAAATACTTGATATAAAAAAAAATCTCAAACTTCAAAAATTAATGGGGAGAATTACAATTACAAAAGTAGGTCCAATTTTATTTTGTCCATAACTTTCACATCCAAACTCCATTTTGGCTCTCATTTGATGTGTTTTAAATATATTATAATGTGTAACATTTTATATTAAGAAAAAATGCTACAAAAATTACATATCAAACTTATCAAATTAAGGAGGAAAATCACAACTATAAAAGCAAGGCAAAGTTACCACAACTATAAAATTAGGGTCTAAGTTCCCTTTATCCATAATTTTCACATCCAAACTCCATTTTGGCTCTCATTTGATGAGTTTATAATATATTATAATGTATAACATTTTATCTTTAGTACCCATGGTACATAAACTTTATCTTGAACTTTAAAAATCAAGATGGAAATCCAAAGCTATAAAAATAGGGTCCAAGTTTCCCTTATCCATTAATTTCATATACAAACTCAATATTAGATATCATTAAATGTATTATAATATGTTTTTATGGAGTAAATTTTAACTTAAGGATTCATGGTCCAAAACCTAATATATTTTATTTTGGAATTTTAAATTCCAAAAGCAGTGAAAAAGTAGTTGCAAAAATAGGTTGAATTCTTGTTAGCTGTGAAGAAAGGACCAAGTTCCCACTATGACTTAACAAAGTTGTGTTTTGAAAAATAACTTTATGTAGTTTTCAAGTCATTTTCATAGTTTTCAAGTTGTACATTTTTTCAAATGCACTTTTTCAACATTTGAACTATGCATTTTTGCCAATCCACTTTTGTAAGTTTCAAGTTATGCAAAATGGTCAAGCCACTTGTGTAAGTCATGAAAAATTACTAATACACTTTTAAAATGCCCTTTTTGGTCATCATACTTTTATAGGTAGTCTAAATCTCAAAAAAGGTGGTTATGCATCATAACCACCCATTTTAATCTATAAATATAAGTTCTTGAGTCATTTGAATGGTTTTTTGATAGTATGAGAATTTTTAGCAAGATGGAAGGAAAGATTTTATATGTACAAACCCACAAAGGATCAATATAAAAATAATTCATAGGAATTTGTGCCTCTAATTTTTCAGTATGAATGATGTGCATGAGTATATTAATCCATTTTTATTCTTCTTCTTTCAATTTACTAAAATACTATTATTATATAGACAATGAATGTAAAGATTTTAGTGTATGAGTTACTTTGAATATACATTAAGAAATTTTATTACTGTGAAACCTTGATGAGATTGAAAATAAAGTTCATATCTATTTTAATTGAGAAATATGAGATTATTTTTTTATCTCATATTTTAGTGTTATACAATCTCCTTAGTATATGTATTTTGTTCATATGTTTATAATATGTCTTTCCCATCTCGTTTTCATGATAAAGGTTTCCTATCTTAAAATATCAACATTTGGATTATTCTAGTGAGTTGTGTTTAGCTATGTAGAACTATCCTTTTTATTTCCATTTCCCTTCATATATTTCTTCCTTTCCACCAAATTTCCTTACATTCTTTTTTCTATCACTTTTCTTACTTTTTGGTTAAAAGTACAACCCATATAGAAAATATTTTTGCTATAAATAAATTTATTTCTAGCATTAATTTTTATTTTCAATAAAGGTAGCTCTACCTGCTAATAGGAGAGGGACTATTTTCATATGTTGTTGACTAAAAATCCACCTTTTGTCCCCATGACAATTTTTTTCAGCTAACTATTTTTAACCCTAGATGATCTCACACATATAAATTTAAGGTTAAACAAAAAGCCAACATGTAGGGAACAAAAAACACTAGTAATCAAGCATGTAAGATAGCTAAAAATAAAGTTGAAGCCTAGAAGAAAACTTGAAATTGACATGTGTGCATGATATCATTGGGAAAAAATAATAGTTGGTTACATGATAATCAATATTAACTTAGTATATATGGTTTCTCTTTGGATCTATGAGCTATGTATTTTTATCTGATTTACCTTATGTTGTTATGAGCATATTGAATCTATCAATATTCCTAAAATAATAAAAATTTGTAAAAGATATATATGGTGATGTTATGTGATTTGAATACTAAATCTATTATTAAAGACTTTTTTCTATCTACATTTTTCTATATTCATTGTTCTTCTCTTGTCAGTATTATAGTGTAATACTTATTTTTGTTAGGGTGCCTAAATGAAATGATTTTTTTTAAAATAAATTATTATTTTATGTACATGATATATAGCATAAATATTAGAATTTATCAAAGGAAGAAAGATTTTGATATTAGGGTATAGAATTAGACATTTTTTCATAAGATATTTTGGATCTTGCTTAATAACTAGATCAAATTATAGACATGTCTTGAAATAATTTTGTTACATTTATTTATGGGGTAGGTCCATGTTACAATTTAATTGTATTTCAGTATGTTTCTAAACAGCTATTTTTAATGAACTAACTTGTTGGTAAAATCTATCTTTTGTAGGACATAATTATAATAAGTAGTTAGTAGAAGCTTTAACAAACCCATCAGTAACTTAGACTCTACTTTTTATTTTTGAAATCATTAGGATAATGCATTCCATAGCATTCACATACAACATACAATTTGATTTTTAGGAATTAATTATCAAGATAATTTGGGGAATCATACAATCAAGTTTTAGAGGATGCAAAATATGTTAAAAGTGGGATTGATCATATTTTTAAATGAGTTAGCAACATAAATGGGCTTGATTTTTTTAAGTTGTGTACCTTTTTTTAAACTTTGGTATATTTTTTTCTAATAAGAAATGGGTTATTATGAGAAATGGGTAATTCAAAAAATGTCTCTAAACATTAATTAATGAAAGCAGTTGATTATTGCAATGGTGTCTTAATTTTTTTTTATTGATCATAAATGAATATGGGTGAGTCGGGTGTATAAGGCACAATACTTGATAAAGTTTTTGTAAATGGGGTATCAAATTAAGTTGAATTTATTGTAGAATTTTTTAAGGTTAAATCAAACTTAAATTCAATGGTGCTTAGTATTTTCTTGATTTTTTAATATATAGTTAACCTATATTTTGTGTAGATAATACATATGCTTTCTATTGTGCTAGATTCATTCACTACCAATATAATATCACAATCTCCATAATCATAACTAGTTTTGGGAGCAATTGCAAAGTTATAAATATTTATTTATTTTATTGACATAATATTTTGTTCATGCATTTAAATAAGGTTTTTAGTTACCTTAAGATTAATTATGATTTATCCATTTACATTTGTCAAATATGCACATAAAAATTTATTGATCTTGTCTTTTGTAACATTTTTTTGTAAACAACATGCACATTTCCTTCAAACACATGTCCAATTTTATGGATATTAAGATCATTTATTGATGTCAAAGTAAAATAAGTTATTTTTTTACCATAAAATAAGTATATTGTAAATGTTTATAGGTATGAAATGACATGAAATTTTTAAAAATGTAATTTTGTTAGTCCATACCTTTTTGCTTTAGTCTTTGGTATTCGATTATATTATATGCTTTGTAATGCCCTCTTAATTTTGGTTGTGTTGGGGTAATTAAATTTGAAAGAGAATGAAATTAATAATATGTTTGAGTACATGAAAATACATTTTACTATGCAAAACATTAATAAATAATTAGTAAAATAAATAGTTATAATGTATTGCATGTGTACTTTATTATATCAATTTTATATTTATGTATTGCATTATTGCACATGTGCTTTACCTATGGATAAATAAATAATGTTATGATCATTTCAATAACAATTTAGTTTGAAAATGTGATGTTATTGTATTTCTATCTTTGTCCATACGTGATCAATAATTAGTGTTAATAAGGCATTTTACATTTGCATTAGAAAATGCATATTATGGGTTGCCATGTGGTGCTCAAGTATTTGTCCATATTTATTTTATTTTTTGTGTCAATGTTGAAATCACCTAGTATATACATATTGGGTACTTTATTTGTGTCTACTAATGAATAATTAGTAATAGATATGATATCTAAAATAATAGTGTTGGTGTTTCATATATATTTACAATTAAGATTTTTTGGTTATTGTTAATAATAATTATTAGTAACACTTTGACATTGATTCTCTTTTATTACATTGTTTGTCAAATATAAATTTGTTTTTTATGTAAACCATTATTACATGAACATGAAACATCAAAACCCAACTAAAATGTTGCAATAAATTATTTAGTGAAATATTTTCAATATGTGTCTCTTGGAAAAAAATATGTTAGAGTGCATCATGTCATGATCATTAAACACATCTTCCATAGGTTCTTGTAATATTATTATATTCAAGGATGAAATAAAAGTATTATGTTTTTCATTTATTATATAATTTATATTTTTTTCTAGTTTCCATTCGGCATGTATTTCGAAGCATAACATCTTTGTTATTTTTTTTTTACCTTAAAACTATTCAATGTTGATGGAGCCAATAAGTACAATGACTCAATGTTTCATACACATGACAATGTTATGTATGTTATCTCATGATGTGTCACTCTTTAAGGGTCTAATTTGATGCCAATCATTATGATGCCTTGTGATCTATGTATTTTTAATGCACATGAAAGTTATATAAGAAATTATTTTCAAATTTTTCGATAATGTTTGTTGCATGTGTTTTGTATAGGATTAACAATACACAAGATTGTATTCATGTCATGTTCAATGGAGTTATGATATAAGTGATATAATTTTGTTTATTAAAAATTTCTAATATGTGGATCATTTAATTTGATCTATAATATGTTTATATCATTCACACTCATGTGTATATTATGTATACATCTAAAATTAACCCATTTCTCCATCATTATTAATTTTGCCATTATCCAATACAAATTTTTATTATTTATAGTTAATTAACATAATATTATTAACAATATCTACACCATACTAACATTCCATCCACATTTCCTACATCACATTAACCTTATAACATTCTTTGAATCAGTTCATCTTCCTATTAACACTCCACTTAACACTAATTCCCACTTACACAATATTTTAGGAATTTTAAATTCCTCTCCAAACTACTTCCACCTACCTCCATTATGTCTCCTAAAAATCATCCCTATAACTACTCTCTAATCATAATTAACTAATCTTAATGGATTTTATAAAGCTTTAAACCTCATAGATCCCCTCACCAAGTTTCTTCTAGAATTATCTAGGAATTTGTAATTCCCAAAAAAAATTTGCAACTATAGATCTTGATCTTCTAGCCATTGACTCACTCAATGAACTCCTATATAATAAATTAAAACCCATGAAAAATATATATTTATTGAATAGTGATATAATCTTGATGTCATATTTCCAATCAAGTCAATCAAACAACTATTACTCACATGATGCTACAATCTTGAGCATCATAAAAGTAATCCAACATCCATACTCAAGAAACTGCAAGTCACTTTGGGCTCATCTATAATGATCAAGGGAGAAAAAATAATTTTTTATTGAGGTATAAACTTGTTTATGTTTTAATTATATTTTCATGTAATTCCCCTTATTCCTTTTACCATTCTTGAGGTGTTGTGTAGATTGGATTAGATTAGGAATTGTGAGTTTGTTCATTATTCTTAGTATAAAATTCTATGTCTAATTTTACACACATATTTTTGTCAACCTTAGAGGGAGAAATTGCTTGTGAGGATTTTAATGTGTTTGAGTAAGCTTGTAGGTTCTTTGGAAAGAATATTTAATGACCAAAAAATCCAAAATTTTGTGAAATAAACACTTCCAGGTTGATAATGGATTCAAACTATGTTAGACTAATTTAAATTTGAGGTAATATGATTATGACATCATCATTAGTGATTTCACACTTGACTATTACAGTTTACCTAACCATTTGAATTTTCTATAATTTTTGTTCAAATCCACTTCTTGTGTATTTTTTATTTCATTTAACCACTAATGACTTTGTGTTACATGTTAGTAATTTTTCCTTTGTTTATTCTTGTATGTTCACAAGTTTCAAAGTTGTTATTATAGACACACAACTTCATCAATCTAAAGACAATTTTTAGGGATAACTTTTTCTATTGTTTGATAAAAAAAATTATCTTTAGTAAAGTCCCTTATATATTTTAGAGGCTTTTTGTTTATGCGTAGTGACTTTGAAATTTAATTAATAGATCTATATTTTATGTAGATCATATTAATTTCTTAGTATTCTAGTCTGATTTTCTATATTTATGGATTTAATTTTATACTTATAACTTTACATTTGACAAAATTGGCTTTTATATTTAACAATCCTTGCTTTATAATTAATCTATTTTGTTTAGCAACTTCATTTTGTGTAGAAGTAGATTTATTACCTTAAAATCAGCTTTGCTACTATAATCAAATTTTATAACCTTATAAGTGGTTTTAATATCCCTAGAAGTGACTTTAAGAACTATAGAAGTAGATTTGACCTATGGTTTTAAACTAAACATCCCATCTTCCAATGGTAACTTTTGACTCAGGTGTCTGTTTGACCTCCAGTTTGTGGAAAAATGAAGGTATTGAAAAGACACATAAATTCATATAAAAATATTTGGGTTTTTTCAAATAGTGGTGGATTAGATATCCTTAGTAGCATATTTAACATCTTAATTAATAATTTTACTAACAAAAATAATGACTTTGAAATTTATGTAACACATTTGAATATGTTTACTATTTTGGCCTATTTTTTACTATTAGCAAATTTGATCTAATACTAATGGATAATTGAAATAAGCAACTTTGCTCTAAACAATTTTTTATTTATTTTAGCTTATTTTTGTCTAACAAATTTGTGCTATGTAAAATCAGCTTTGTATTATAGATAAGCATATTTTATCTAAGTATCAATGGTTTTGATTTATGATGGTGTTTTTCATGATACCCATCAAGAATCAAATAAAACTATAAATTTGAATTGTAGGTCCACCCATAAAAGAATCAAAAAGTCAAAACTTGTATACGCATTTTTAATCACATCTAATTAAGTCATTTAATCAAATATTTATTTATGTTCTTTTAACCATTTTATCTTACTTTTTCTATTTGTGTGTTTGTTTCTCTCAAGGAAAGATTATGTATGCTCTCCCCTTACACCCATAGGGTGACTTTTGATATTAAAAAAAATTGACACCTTCTCTTTTTTTATGAGAAATGTGACATGGAATTCATCCCCACACACTTGCCATAGTCACTAAGTTGGTTGTGATGTGGATTTAATCACCATCCACTAATCCAAACTCCATGTTCTAACAAAGCATAAATATCAAGGAGATTTTTCATAAATCTAAGCATAACTCCCCATACAAGATTTCATGAAGTGAGGAGGTTACACTTCAATACTCAATCATCAGACAACATTCTTATATGGAATTGGGCCCCATATATCATGAGTTATTTAGGGTACTCCCTTAGTGAGCATTGTATAACCTAGATTAAGACCTTTTATCCATAAAAAAAAATATTAGTGTAGGGGAAACAACATCCCCAAAGATCACTCAACACATACAAAAATAGAGTGAGGGTTGGGAGACAAACATTGTCACTACTTTACATGAGTAAATTAATGGGTTGTTAGTTAAACTGCACACCCATATCTAATAGTATAGGCTTGTGGTTGGTTTTATCTTATTTGAGTGTTGTTGAGGCTTATTATATATGTAAATAATCAAACTAAATAATAACCATGCCAAAATAAATAAACCAAAACCAAGATCTAATCCTCACACTAAAGTGGCAGATTAGATCGAATAAATCTAGAAGGATTTTCTTTGGAGGGGAATGGAGGATAGATTTAGATTCCCCATTATATCCTATAATAAAGATTATATTATTTGGTACATAAATGAGGATTGGTGATTATAAAGGTGAGATCCATGAATCAATCCCTCCTAAAAAAGAGTTTGGAGGGTAATCAAGGAAGACAAACATTGCATTAGGATCATCAAGGCTAAATATTTGAACTCTAGGGATGGTTCTTGTTTCCTGGTAAAAGATGGCCTAAGTAATAGTTCAAAATTCTAGAAAGCACTAAGGGATGGTAAGGAAATTCTCAAAAAAGGACTAAAATGGAATATTGGTAGAGTTAACAAAGTGGATTTTTAACAGGACCCCTAGTTCCAAACCACAGTGGTCTCTTCACATCAAGTAGTGGAGTTATCAACTCACTTCAAAGAGACTATCGATCATAAGGTGTGTGATTATTGGGATGAATTTAAAGGTATAAAAATGTGGAAATCTCTCCATAAATAAGATTTGAGTCAGCATGAATCTCTTTTCTTACAATATTTAAATCTCACACTACAAAACATTCATATTAGTATTTTCCCAAAAGAAGATGCTCTCATATGGGGAGAGGATCCTAGTAGTTTATATTTAATTAACTTTGGATATCTCTCCTCATGGGAACATGTGGAATTTGAAGAAAGCTGGGATACCCTCTAGATAAAAAACCTCATCCCAAAGATTAATATTTTTTGGCTGGCAACTCATAACAAGATCCTTATGGTGGACAATATTTTGAGGAGGGGAATCCCAATCCCCAATAGATGCATGCTTTGTAAATATGAGGCTAAGTCCAAAGAACACATTTTCCTTTCATGTTCATTTGTCTCCTCCATCTTTCAATTTTTTTTTAGCCTTTCCAACTACTCTTGGGTAACTCCTGAAACTATTAAGGATATGATATTTCAATGGAAATCCCCTTGGGATTTTCCACCACTAAAGTTTTGGAAGAAATTTCCCCTACCCCATATTTTTTGGGGAATTTGGATCTCAATAATTTCTATCATATTTGATAATGTCAAGCCTAACCATTCTTTCACCTTTAAGAAAATTATGGATTTTGTTAAATAAAATTGGATTTATTATACTTCATATTTTGATGGGCCTTGTTCCCCTTATTTTTCTTAGATCCTCAGACAACTTAACCTTGAAATTCTTGTCAAATCCCCCAACCAGTATGTTGATATATCTAATTTCAAGTGGATTCATCCTCCTCCTCACTAGTTTAAGTTGAACTTTGATGGGGCTGCAAAATGAAATCTAGATCTGATGGGAGTGGGAGGAGTCATCATGGATTTATAAGAGAATTTTAGGGAAACTTATGTAGGACCACTTAGGATCCAAATGAACCATGTTTTGAAAGCCAAAGCTACTTTAGTGGCATTGAGCTTGCATTTAAACTTGGAATGGAGTATATTCAGATTGAGGGGGATTCCATGACTATCATCAACTTTTTAATGTTTGACTCAATATTATTGGAATATATCTAGGATTATCAATGATGCTAAAAACTTGTTATCCTACTTTAAAGGGGTGTCTATCACTCATGTGTATAGAGAGGGAAATAGAAGTGCTGATAAAATGGATAATATAGGGGTCTTTTGTAATTCCCTTATATGTTGGTAAGGTGATGAGTTACCTAATGATGTCACTCCTTTTAATGATCTTGATAAAGGACATCCCATAGAATGAAATGATGTGCATATTTATGAATCATCACACTTAACATAAGATAAATGACATTCACACGTATAAAGACATTATAATCTAATCACCCCTTAATACTTTACATGCATAAATTAATTTGTCACTTCATAGAATTAATTTACATGACTCCATTCTTAACATCCCCTTTATTCTCATTTTCAAGGGCCCAAGTTGAAAAGATTATAGAAAAAGCTCACAAACAAAAATGGGAGGATATCATGACCACTTTGAACCCATATCTTGCATGGACATTAAGGAGGATGAGTATGTCTAGCATAATATGGTAAAAGGAGGGATGGAAACCTACATGGAGAGGTTGGTCAGGCATGATACAATGCTCTCTAGAGATTTTTTTATGGGTGGATAGATAGATAAGTCTGCATGCATTGGCTTAGTATTTTGATCAATAAAGACATTATTGGTGAGATAACATGGATGGACTGCTCAAGGGCTAAAGATTTCAAGGATAAAAAAGGAAAAAAAGAGCTTTTCAACATTTTATATAGGAAGGAAAAGAAGCTGTTGAAGGTTTCATCACCAAAAGGGTTTATGAGGGTTGACTTATCAAAAAAGTGGTCAAATGTATGCCTAATGATCATGCACTACATCACATTGTAAGGAAAGCATATGATAATATTTTCACGCTAATTTATTTTGCTTAACCACTTTAGGGGTCACCTTATCATTCTCCCTTTCTTCCTTCTAAAATCTTCGGAAGCCTTAATTTTGAATTTAAAGAACAATCCCTTAGTAGATATTATTCACCAAGGATTTATTTTATTGATAGTAAAAAAGGGGGAACCCCTATGGTCATAATTTATGATGGAAGATATTAATATTACTAGTAAATAAGAAGACTCAAGCAAAAAAGAGGAATTTTTGATGGAATATGAGTCTGGGAAAGCAAGAAATGTAGGATACTAGAATGAAGGTGTTGGAGAATATTTTAAGCAAGAGGAGCATAAATTGGGAGGTAATGACATGGGGGTTATCAACTTCATGACCCTGATTGCTATCAAGGGTCATGTTTTCCTAAATCCCAAGATTAAGGAAGACATTAAGTAGTCCTTTGAAAAGCTACACACCAAGGTGGCCATCTAGAAACTGTTGTGTTTAGAAATTTTAGATGAATTTGAAAAATTAAAATGTCTTATAGTTTAAATAGCATCTGATATGAGCCTTGGTAAGGATAATTTTGGCATGGATGAGTTTACTCCCCATGGATATAGGACCACTCACACTGACAGAGTAGAGGAATAGTAAGGTGATTGAGTAGGGGAGGGAGGAAGTCAAGCTTACTAGTATGAAGTGCAAGAAGATAGATGAGGAGAAAAAATAGGTTGTTAGGAACCTCACCATAGGGAAGAGTAAAAAAGTGGATAGCACTAAGACCAAAAAATTGTTTTATTACTCCAAGTCAGAATAGGTGGTCTCGTTTGGTTTAGCCTTTTGGTCTACAGTGGGTTTTTTGATAAATTTTGGTGTCTTTTAGGCTGAAGGTGGATTATCCTGTCAAGTACTAGGTGTTATTCTATTTTTTCTATTGATATATCATGCTTATCTTCCATTTTCTTTTGTAAATGTATGGGACCCATCAACCCATTTCAATAATCTATCTAATTAAAAAATTATCATCCTATTAGGTATTTTAGGAGCCTTAATAAGATTTAAATCATGTGAGAGATGATAGAAATAAACACAAAGTAATATTAAAAAACATATAATATATTATTCCTTATTACATTGTATTTTGACATAATACATTTATATAGGAAATAATCCTATAATTTAGGAGATTATTCTACCCATAATATCACCTAATCTCCCTAATAATACTCTCAACCAATATCAAGATATATAAAACACTATTATTGTTAGATAATAATATTACTCGTATATCTTATAACTAACCAAATATAATACATTAGAAATAAACTTGTAACCATACTATAAAACTAACAATTACTAATTTACCAAATGGTAAATAAATAATCACTAATTTATCCAATGTAAATACTAATCCCTAGCATATCCCCCATCATTCTAACAAGTCAACATTCTAAACAAAGTCCAATCTCATTATTACTTCATAAATCCAATCCAAATCTCATACCATCACTTATAGTCTACTATTATCCATATCCATACTTATTAACTAACCAACCCAATCAATTCAAGTCTGAAATCATCCCTAATCATATCTAACTCACCAATTAATCATACACTTTCCCTGGTCTACATAGGAAATAACCTTGTCACATATCATAACCAACATCATAATCTTACTTGGACCTAAGGCCTAATCAAGTTTGAATCATATAGTAAAATCAAATCATCTATTTTAGTCCAACCTAATCATCCAATTCATATAATATAACTTGATAAAATCAAATCAAGATCATTTAATTACTTGAGATAACTAGTCAAAACCCATCCAACATCATGTCAGGCAATTTACTAACTAGTCAAACTAGACCAGGTCTTAATCAAATCCAAAAGACTTGAATTTAAAATCCATGAAAAATGTCATCATGCTATCATATTGTCTAAAATATCATAAAAAACATATCAAAATGTTATGCAAGTATTGAGTCTATAAGAGCAATCAAACATCTATTATCAAGCTTCAATTATCTCCAAATCTATTTGAGTACATCCACTTCATCAAGGGAGAAGGATTCCATTCCTTATTGATGTATAAATTTATTTATTTGTATATAATTTGTATTGCATGTGAATTACTTCTTAATTTGATTAATCTTGAGGTGTGTGTGGTTGGGTCTAGCATATGAATATTGAGTTTCATTTCATTTTTCCTAATGTAGCATCTTAGATCCAACTTTACATATAATGTTTTTGTGACCAAAGTGACTAAAAAATCATTCAATAGCTTACAAAGAACATATCCCAAATTTTTATTTTGGATATTCTAAAATCATCTTCATCCATTATGACATTCTAAAAAAACCTATCCAGGAGTCAAGAGTTCTAATAAATATTGAACCTAGGTAGTTACAAGCCCTCTTGGGTCATCTCTCATACACCTAACAACTTACCTTTGATATGTAGGATATTTATCCTCTTGGTCCCAAACATAATATCCCCTTTTATATTGAGTTATTCAATTTTAATCTCAAAATTAAGAGAGTTCTTGTAGATGATGGGTCTAGAGTCAACCTATGCAACATCAATTTGATCAAGAGTTTGGGATATTCAAAGCCTATGATTGGGCCATAGATTATCATGATAAAAAATTATGATGACAATGAATGACATTAAACTAACCCTGTCTACCTTCCTATCATGGGGGTGTTTGCTACACATAAAACCCTAATCTATGTGGTAGAATTTAAATTAACCTACAACACCCCTTTATGTTATAACCCCACTTGGATACACAAAAGTTCCTACACTTTTTTTGGCATACATTATTTATATAATCTTTGTTAACTATTAATATGTCCCACTATTTGACTACTAAATGCATCAAAATTAGTGAATGTAGAAATATAATTAACCCACTAATTTAGATGTGATCCATTTAGTTTTCAAATAGTCTATAACAAAATAGAAGATAAGTTTCCTCATAAAACTCATATAAAAGCGATAAGTACACTAGTTTACTAAAATAATTTTAATTTATAGCTGTAGATTAATATACAACCTATCTTATTTATAACATTCAAGATTATGTATAAGATTCATATCTACTACTGTACTAAATAGTCATAAATCAAAATGTACAATATATTACATTTCATCATTGAATATCAAATCTACATGATAGAATATACAAAAATACAATTAAGCTTCATTAAATAGCTCAATAATCCATAAAAATATCCATGAGTATGATTCCTAAATGGTTAAATATTTGAAGAGAGGGAGAGCATCATCAGGTTAATTTTCTTCCAAATATAAACTGCTGATCCCCACACACCTCCCCATAGGAATGGCATTTCCTTTCATGCAAGGGCAGATAAAAGCAGTGCGAATATCAATAATTTTAATTAGAACATGTGTGTTGTACAATAACTAATACATGCAATAGTCACATAGACCATGGAAAATAATAATATATCTAATATGACATTGCACATACACATGTAAATTAGAAAGTACGATGGAATGACAATGTCTCGGCTATAACATTACTTTGGCAAAAACAATTATTATATAATTCATAACTCTCATGGATCTGAGTCAATTCGACACACATGTATGCTCTTCTAATTAGTCAAAAACCTATCAAATGATACCAGATGATAGGTATATATATTTAATGACAATAATCTCATAAATCTATGACCTAGTATCAACTAAAACATGCATGGTGTTGTCTCATAAAGTAATGTTCAAGCATAATAAATATAGATTTTTAGCATACTATCAAATCCAAACATATCATTATGTTTTAACCTTTTAAGAATTATCAAGTATAAATCCTATCTTTGTTAAAGAGATGAGTATACTATATTATGGTAATAATATGCAATAAATACAACCATTAATTTGTTATAGAATTGACTAACTTTAACCTTTATAAAAATGGTAATAAATAATGCAAGTAAGAACTTAGTTGGAAAATAAATGAGATGGATGATATGGAAGATAAAAACTAAGGCATAGGCTTGTATGAGTGTCATAAATAGGATCTAGGTGTCAAAATCCCTCTTAGATAATATTGCTTTAATTGGACACAAGCACCTTAATTGGATATGTGGTGCTAGTGTCCTTATTTTGGTAGTAGTGTCCTTTGTGCAGGATAATCCCAAACTTTTAAGTGTACTTGCATCTAGATCTATGAGGTTTTTTACAACATGAATGAGTTATGAAAACCTATATATGGCCTAATTTGACTAATTTTATGATCAAACCCTAATCCTCTATGTTTCTATAACATCTAATTGATACAAGTTGAAAAGTGTGTTTGTTAGTGGGGTAGGTTGGACATCTTCAATACCCCATTGTGATGAAAATTTCCTATATGCCAATATTTTAAAGAGGGATCAAGATTGATGTAGTTCTCTCCCACCTAAGTGCTAGTGAAAGTTTAAATGAAACTAGTATGATAGTTGACTTGTGTGATTTGAATGTGCATGAGACTAGGAATCTATGTAATTTGAGCTTAAGAATGTTGTAGATGGTAGTATGTAGAAGTAGGGCATAATAGGGGTTGATAAACTTAATTGTGCACAATTTTTTCTGAGTTTGAATGTATATTTTACATTTTATTTCCATCTAATGGATATAGGGCTAAAAGTCATGTATATATACTATTATGTTACTTATGTGGGTGTTAAAATAAGTCTACACTAACTATAGGAGGTTTTAGATTTTAAAAAGATGCTCATTTGTGAAAATAGGAGGAATATGATACAAACACAATTATTAGGACACTAGCACAATTATTGGGACACTAACACCATGTGGCACTACTATCCCTATTATGGTGTTAATATCCAAGTAGCAGAACACCATGCACAAAGGGTCAAGATGAAAAAATGAGGGTCTAATACTCTTTAGGGATGACTAGGGACACATGTGGCCCACATAAAAGATGGATAAGTGTGAAAATAGGCTTGAGAATAGGTTTAAGGATAATATATGGATAGGTGGTTTCAAGTAGCACTCAAATGCTACTTTTAGGTGATTACATTTGCCCCCATTTATTCTATAAATGCAACAAAATGAAATGAATAAAATAAAGGAAAAATAAGCATACCTAGACTTACCTAAGAGGTGAAGACCATGAATATAGGTCTAAGTATGTGATTCATGCTCCAATGTGTTTCCTACAAGTGAAACGTGCATAGATCAATCTACACAAAAAAATATAAAAAGCAAAGACAAAAATGAGTGAAGAAGCAAAATTGAGTAAATGGATAAGAAAGAGAAAAGGAGTGAGTACATTTTATTGGGTACATTAACCAATGCATAAACTCAATGATAACCTATGTGACTACATTTATATAGTAATAAATTGGTGAATAGTTTAGACTGAATTGATGGCTTGCTCAATCCTCATGTGTGGGTGGTTCAAGAAATTAATCCATTTTTGACTCCATCATTTCCCACCCCCACTTGGTAGATCATGACCTATGAATATCTTACATTAGACTGATGGTATGCCCAACCCTCTCATGTAGGTGGCTCATGAACTTAGTTAGGACATGACTCCATCATTTCCTGCCCATAGATGCATCTAAAACTAAAACTATACTATGTAACTAGGAATGTCAACTCTATGACCACTAATCTATATTAGGTGGCTCTAAGCCACTTGGGAATGCCAACCACTGTAGATAGAGTAAGGCATTAAACTAGTGTGCAACCTAGAATATGATTTCATATGTATACAACATAGAGAATGATATAAAATTTATCATTCCATCTGATCAATCGGTGTGTAAGTGAGAAAATAGAAATAATGTGCCATACACATGCCCCCAAATCTAATATCTAAGTATATGGATGCTATATCAAGTTGTAATAATCTATATCTAAGTATTTGAATAGTAAATTGGAATGGTCATGTTATGCATGATTCCCCAATCAAATAAAATTGGTATGAATATGAACTAAACTAAGAAAAACTAGTAAATATATAACTAAACTTGTGCAAACCTAGACTATACCTAATCTAATTTTTCTAGCCAATCTAGATTTTTTTGAAGCTAAGGCTATTAGATAGTAGTTCCATATCCTATAAAGTATCTCCATGTGGCACTAGTGTCTACCTACTCTGATTTATATGCAACTTTACTAAACTTTGTGTCACTATTTTCCCATTATGTTTACCTGAGTTTGATTTTTGTAATCTGAGCTTGTGTGCTAAAAATGTATTATGAGTGCATTTTTGTAGCCTAATCTTGGTGACAAACTCCTCTTTTGATTGGATTTGTTGAACCTATGTAAAAATTGTACTCAAAATAGAAATCTCTGTGAGATGTGTGTTATCTTGAGCATATATGATATCTGCATAATAATATAATATAATATGAATACATAACATCATAATTTAAGATAATCTAAGCATAAGTTTGTAATGTGTTATGTATATTATGTCTAGCATTCACAAGGGTGTCAATATGTGTGTGTGTGTGTGTGTGTGTGTGTGTGTGTGTGTGTGTGTGTGTGTGTGTGTGTGTGTGTGTGTGTGTGTGTGTAACAATAAATCTAAGTAATAACTAGGTAGCTACCTATTGGGATGGGGAATGGTGTCCATCATGGCACCCAAGTTGGAAAGGGAAATGCATGAGGTCCTTCATGGCATATAAAACTAGAGTGTGTAATAAGAAAGAGACAAGTGTCATGGCCATGATACATACAATAAAACATACATACAATAAACACTAGGCACACAAAGTAGGCCAAGGGACCACAATATAAGGTACATGGGCACATGTCACTAAATTTTGAGAAAAGAAGACATGCAAGAACATGTTCAAATATACACATATGAAAAAAAAATCAAGTTGGCTTAGATATAAATATAAGGACATGTTTAAATGTTTGCATACACAATTAGGAAAGAACACGCAAGGACATGGGCACATGTCTAAAGCATACATACTATGAAAATAAGTGGTATAGGGCCAAAGATCAATGGCATATTCAAATGCCCTAGAATAGAAGAAGCATAGAAACATAATCAAGTCTAAATGAGGAAAGCTAGAAATGAAAGTATGCATGAACATGTAATACAAATTTGTGTAAGATCTAAGTTGTATATATACTAAGTCTAAAGTAGTAGTAGCTATAAAAAAATATGAGTAAGTGTAGCATGATCAATATCAAGATATAACAATGTTAAAGATATGATGTAGAGTATATAAATATGTAACTTGGTAATAAAATTTGTGTATAGGGTACCCCTAAATGGGTGAATTTGTCAAGTGAAGAACTCATGTATCAATGTATATGCCCCCAGTGGGTAGATAATAGTAAATATAGATTGATGTATTCAACCTAAGTCCTATAATAATTTGCAAACACTCAAAAATAACAAGTGAAGTATGTATGTATGATAAAACCAACTCTACTAATATAAATAACATATGTAGTGTTTGGAAAATATAAGAAATGTAAACATGGTAATGCCTATAATCTATAATTTTGTGTTTTCCTAGTAAATATTTGAATGGTTTATGCTTTTTAGAATATTATATTATTTTTGTATTTTATAGATATAAGCTATGTATAAGCAACATGAAAATGACACTATATACAAGGAGCAATAGATAAGGAAATTATATCTAAGTAAATACTGGAAATAAATGAGATAGTGTAAAATCAAAGTGCAATGTCTCTATAGACCCAAGAGCACATCCATGGGATATGGATAATCAAATAGTGGATTAGGTGGGTGGTTATCCAATGTTAGATACTAGATCTGTCTGAACTCAAATAAAGCATCATCATGATCATCATGATCATCATACCATTATATATGTATTATTGGAGTCTTACCTATGGCATTAATTTGGATTCTATGTATCCAAATAGCATATTTCTCTACTATTTAATATGCCTCTCATATGGTCACATGGTAAACCACATTAGACCATAGAATATTTGTATGAAACATGTGGTTCTCATTTGATCCATCATGTAAAATACAAACCATGAGTCCCTCATGACTCAATATCAAACATTTGTCTAATCAATCAACTGTGTCATCCATCACTTGTAACCATGTACTCCCAAGTGTAACCTGTAGATGAGTGCTCATGCTCATTCTAAAGAATAATGTGTTGGCCACCTTGGGGCCACATGAAACTATTAGTGTGATATATACAATAGAATATTGATGATGTATGGCATTTTTTATTTCATTTTCTTGATAGCCTTTGTGATGTAAAAATGCCAAAGTGCAAGTATTAAAATTGGATTATTCATATATAGCCACATGAGGGATTTATCTATTTGTAACAAAAATTTGGATAGTTAATGGATCATTATGTGAGTATCTATGTCCATAAAAACTCTATCATGGTGCATGTATTTATGGAGGTGGATGTTGTATAATTTGAATAATTCCCTAAGCCTTAAATTTATTTAGCTTATGATGTAATATTGAGCATGTATCAGTATCATGTCCTGTGAGTCTATGAAAATGGAAAAAAGTTTGACCTTCATATTATGATAATTTACTAACAATTCTATGATGAACTATGGGTAATACCATCAATCCTCTATCAAGTTATATCTATATAATCTAGGGTGATCTATCTAGTGAACTCACTACCTAAATTTGTATAACTAGGTCTATATCCATAGATATAACCATATGTACTAAATGAATGGAGGGATATTTCATTGACTGTAATTGAGTAGGGGATCATGTAGCTATAGGATTATGAATGAGTGGTGATACTAGTGTATAAAAAGTTGAGTACCTTATAATCATCTTTGTACTCTCCTAGGTCCACTGGTGTGAAAATTAATCCACATAAATAGTCGCCAATGTTAATAAGTGTTGGATTATCTTTTGTGGTGGTCTAATAATCTATATCAATTTTATGGATGTATACTTCCTTTAAGTTAACAAGTAATCATAATTATGATATGATAATCTCATCATCCACCCTAGGATGTGATATCTATATTGAGAGAGGGTGTTCCTCCATCATGAATGAAGGTAACTATGTTTAATAAGATCTATAAGAGGTGTAGGAATAGCCTTGATGGATTCCTCAACCTTATATGTATGAATTTGCTTAATTGGAATCTTATGATGTGGGGAATCGATGAGAACATGAGGTGTCCCATCTAAATATATACTCATGGTAGTAGGTTTGGTGAGTCTATAATATCTAAATGGTTAATAATTTGATACACAAATTTATAAGTATCTGTCATTTAAAAACTTGATAGCATGTATCCAAGATCTCCCAAGTAATAATTTATAGTGAAAATGATTAGGCATCACTTAAAAGTGTGTAGGTAGGGTTTTTGACCTTACCATAATATCCAATGTAATAAAATCAATGTCTGCATAAGAATGTCATCAAAACCTCTGATATTTTTATATGTATTCTTAATGGATGTTGTATCAACCCCCATAGTCCATAGAAATGTGATGTTGCATATGTTAAGTCCTAAACCATTATCAATTAGAACTCATCTAATAGTATTGTTATTGATTTGTGATTGAATAAAAAGTGGTAAATTCTAAGCAATAATTGACTGAGATGGAAAATTTTCATTATAAAAATATATAACATCCTCAATGTCCTTGATAGTACTCATGATAGATGAAAAGTAAGTTAGTTCTATGTCAAAAATAAAATATGTATGCTTGAGTGTTTAAAAAATGATATCTTTGAAAATAGTGGCCTTTTGAAGTAATTCCAATATGGATATTTTATCCAGTGTGTTTCTCAACTGATTTATAATGTCAAATGTTCTGTGTTACTCTTTGGGTCCCATTGTAGTGTTTTGGGGATGAGAGGGGATGGTGGGATTATGTTGTTCCTATATAGGCTGAGGCACCCTATTATGTCTAGCAATATCTCAAACCATAGGATCTATTATTTATTGAGGGTAAGTTATAGAGTTAAGATGGGAGTGAACATAATCAACTAGTCTAGGTGGAGGTGGAACAAAAAGAGTCCTCTAAGCCCTCTATCATTGAGCAGTAACCAGAGGTAACTCAAAGTGAGCCATGTAGAAATGATCCTCATAAGGATGGGACTCAAAAGAGGGAGGACCAATGTCTAAAATAATCTTAGCTTTGACATGATCCATGAGAGGAGCGATATACATGTGCATTTTTCTATTAATGGTGGGTAATAAGCATCCTAAAAAAAATACTTTATACCATAGTGTATAAAATGGCATTCATCATGATAATCATGATGATAGGATAAAAACTAAAAACTAATTATAATCTATAAATAAGACTGAAAAACCCTAATGCTACATTAGGGTTTTAAAATAATGTGATCAAAGTAAGTTAGGTTCACCAAATGTTTTAACCTTTTAGGACTCAGTGAATGTAAATCCTATGTTTGTTAAGGAGCTAAAAATACTAAATCATGGTAATAATATGCAATAAATACACCACTAGTTTATTACAAAATTGAGTAACTTTGACCTTTCTAAAATAGTAATAAATAATGTAAGTAATAAATTAGTTAAAAAATAGCTAATATGGATGATCTAGAAGCTAAAAACTAAGGTAGAGGCTAATCTGAGTATTTAAATAGAATCTAGGTGTCAAAACCCCTCCTAGATAGTATCACCCTAATTGGATAGTAGTGCTATAATTGTATATGTGGCATTAGTGTCTCTATTTTGATAGTAGTATCCTCTATACAAGATGGTCATAAGTTTCTAGGTGTTCCTATGTCTAGATATTTGAGGTCTATTCTGCATGCATAAGTTCTAAAACCTTTTATATGGCCTATTCTAACTATGTTTATGAGAAAACCCTAATCCTCCATGTTTCTAAGGCATCTAATTGATACAAGCTAAAAAGTGTGTTTATTAGTGTAGTAAGCTAGACATCCTCAACACCTAATAATGATGAGGGTTGCCTACATACCAATACTCCAAAGAGGGATCAATGTCAATGTAGCTCTCCCCACCTAAGTTTCAGTGCAAGTGCAAGTGAAGCTATTATGATAGTTGACTTGAGTGCTTTGAATATGATTGAGATTAAAAAACAAGGTAATCTGAGCTTAGGAATGGTGTAGATGGTAGTATGAAAATTAGGGATTGATAACCTTAATTATGCATAACTTGTTTTTATTTTGAATGTGTATTTTGCATGTAATTTCCATCTAGTGGTTAGAGGGATAAAATTCATGTATGTATGTATATATATATATATATATATATATATATATATATATATATATATATATATATATATATATATATATATATATATATATTGTTATGTTGCTTTTATAGGTGTTAAAAGAGGTCCAGGCTACCCGTAGGAGGTTTTAGAGTTGAAAAGATCTATGTTTGTGAAAAAATGATGGAAAGGATAGTAACACCATTATTGGGACACTATCACCATGTGGTGATAATATCCATATTATAGCACTAGTGTCCAAGTGGTAGAACACTAGGCATGAAGGGCCAAGATGCAAAAATAAGGGTCTAGGACTGCTTTAGGGATGATTAGGGATGCATGTGGCCCACACAAAGGCTTGATAAGTGTGAAAATAGACTCTTGGATAGGTCTAAGGATAATATAGGGATAGGTGGTCTCAAGTATCAATCTTATCACTCAAATTCCATTTTTATGTGATTACACATTACATGCTCTATACAATACAAGGTAAAAACATCCATTTTTCATAGAAAAATAATATTCATTTCCCATAACTCAACCACTATTGACACATATATGCATTTAATTTTTGATACAAAACAACTTGAGCAGAAGATCTTGATAGAATACTAATTAGTTCATTTTAATATAAACAAATACTTCCTAATAAAATAAAACATGCTACTAATTCCCTTATTTAATTTCTAACTAACTTTAAGCCTTTGATACTTACTTGATAATTTATTAACCATGTAAGGTTTATATTTTTAACTACTATAGATACATAGTCCGCACCCATGTATATTATTTTCAAATTCCACCTTACTATTTTATAACTATCAAGGAATCCATTTAAAGAAACGTGAACATCTCTAGGCATGTTTAAAGTATAAAATCCTAACAATATTTATTTTTATTTATGTGAAAAACAAGAATAATTAATCCAAGTTGACCATTCAAAAATTCAAAACCATTTAATTCTGATCAAAGTCTACTCTTCTCATACAACTATATTTTTATTTCATAACAACAATATCTCAAAACTCAGCTAGGTCAAAAGGTGTATAATCTAGTCTTGTATTACAATTAGTCATGTGTGTGTGTGTGTGTGTGTGCGCATGTACGCATATACATTTATATCTATTTCAAAATAATAATATCATAATTATGGACTACCTTCAACTTGAATACATTATCTGATATTAATTAATAAAATAGAGTACATATATATGACTGTGTCTATATGTGTATGTGTGTGTGTCTATATATATATATATATATATGTATATATGTATGTATGTATGTACATATAGATACATGTACATATATTTGACTGTGTTTAACACACACACACACACACACACACACACACACACACATGCGCACGTGCGCATGCACACACATGTAGTATTGGATTACAAAGAGGATCAATTCAAACATTAGTCATGAAAACAAAAAGAATGCATAAGAACTAACAATCTAAGCCAACCTATTCTATGAGCTTTGATAATGATAATAAGAAGCTTAAAAGAAAGCACATACTCATATTACCTTTATAAATGATTCCACCATCCAAGAGTGGCTCCAAGCATATTTTTCCCCTTGATATAGTGTTATTATCTTTGTCAACAATAGATTTCAAGCTCCTCCATCATCTCAAGACCACTATGCATAATCTAGGCTCAAGATAAGAAATCTAATCTATGCCTCTCAAATGAAGCTTAAAAATAAAACATAATGACTAAAATAAAGAAAGATTATGGAGATAATTTTGCATTATAATTTTAAAATACTTTTAGCTTAAAAATGATGTTCTATGCCCTTCTATTTATAGATTTTTCAAATGGTTCAAGATCAACCATGACTGTCCATCTCAATATTGAGATGTGTGGCCATAACTAATCTAATATTTATAATTAAATATATAAATATCTTCATAATGATTTGGGAGGAAAGGGCATTAATGAGGCATGGGTGTCCATAATCTTGATATTTGTTACATTTATGGCTTATAAATGCCACCCCATAGATCATGTCACTAGGTGATATAATTATTGAGAATCAATTTCCAATAAATAAATAATCAATAACCTCCATGGAAAATCCACTTAAGCTCTTGATTTGACTTAATTAACTTAAACAAGATTAATAAATTGTAGTGCAATTCTTTGGAAATTGGTGTACAATTAATCAAAATGGTTAGAAAGTCATATTATTGGGTTGTAATTTTATTCGGGAAGAATTAAAAGGAGATGTTAGATACATATAGATCATGATCCCATTTAGGATGTTATCAACATAAAATAGCAAAGGTACATGATGCGTATTAAAAAATTAGAATAAAAGAGTGATCTATATCATAAAAAGGAAAAATCATCATTTTGACTCAAAATGAATTAATCAAAGTTAGGAATCACATAAAATGCATTTCCCCATTTAGGGATACATTGGCCTGAATTGACACTTGTATATGATAAGCTCGAACCATTTATCAACAATGGATACCAAGCTCCTCCATCATCTCAAAACCACTATGCATAATCTAGGCTCAAGATAAGTAATATAATATGTGCCTATCAAATTAAGCTTGAAAATAATACACAATGATCAACACAAAGAAATATTGTGTAGATAACCTCCATAGTAAATACACTTAAGCTCTTCATTTGAATTAATTATCTTAAACAAGATTAATCAATTTTAGTGCAAGTCTTTGGAAATTGGTGCACAATTAATCAAAATGGTCAAAAAGTCATATTACTAGGTTATAATTTGACTTAAGAGGAATTAAAAGGCAATGTTAGATGTGTATGGACCGTGATCCCATTTAGGATGTTGTTGACACAAAATAAAAAAGGTACATGACATGTACTAATGAATTAGAAGAAAAGAGTGATCCAAAGCACAAAAAGGTGAAATTATCATTTTGACTCAAAATAAATTAATCAAAGTTAGGAATCACATAAAATGCATTACCCTATTTAGGGATACATTGGCCTAAATTAGTACTTGTATAAGATAAAATCAAACCATTGAGCATGTTTTTAGTGATTTTGGCCTAAATTGTGCATTTAAGTTCAATTCGAGTAAGATTGACAATTTCAACACAAATAGTGTTAGGAATTAGATGTCTACATTTTCCCCCTATTTGAGAAGGCATAGTGAGACATTTAGGTGAAAAACTGTCTTTTCAAAGAAAATAGTTGTCAAGAAGAAAATGTAAATGACCCATTATGCCCCCTTGAGAGGACATACTACGATGAAAGAGAAGGATGGACTCTTGAAAAGAGAGGGAAAATGAGAAATTAAGCCCTAGAATAGATCACATCCAGATGAGCTAACGCTTACACACATGGTTACCATCAATGATCAAAATATAATTAGAAGTATAATGGGACCCATGATGGGGGGAATGGGAAGGATTTAATCCAAACATATAAGTGACACACTTTAAACGCACCCAATTTGAGAGTGTGAGCTACATGCTTACATCATTGATCAATCCCGAGACAAATTACACACTAAAATAGTGCCATCATGGTTAGTAGTATAGAGAGCTTAGAATTAGAGGAAAAAGAGAACATGCTCTCCAAAAAGATGATAATAAGAAGTGCCCCATTAGAGAATAGTTGGTCGTGATAAGACAATTTTTCCCCAACAAGGCTAATTTTGATCATTAAGAAATAATAAGTAATGGCTTACCCCTATATGGATGATTTATATTTGTTAATTGGTTCAAATGTTATACCCCATCATGGTCAAATTGGCAATCAATTAGCTTAAGGATATAACCTAAAACATAGATTAAAGATGAGTGGGCACAAAGATAGATGTGATGGTACAATAGCTTAGAAATCCATAAAGAACCAAGCATACAAGGATGCAGAAAGGGATGAAAGAAATGAAAAGAGAAGTGAAGGTGGTTGAGCTGACCTGAGATACGTCTAGTATCCAAGTGTTACCTACATAGTCCAAATGAACCTCAAGCCAATGTTAGTTCACCCAGAATTGGGAGATAATGGAATGAGGGATGATGAAAACTGACCAAGAGTTGATTAGACTCATGATGTATGTTAAGAGATACACATCTAAGAATAGAGTCAAGTGATAAACCTATTGAGCCTAGTTTATGCATAGTGATCTTGAGATTTGTTCATTAGTGTTGTGTTGACTTTATGACTTAAATATAGAGCACAAAGTGCTTCCTATAGAAAAATAAATTAGGAATCATAAGAATGAATAAAATATAATGACATGGCATTTCAATTACGTGAAGATGTTTCAAATGTGAATAACTATAACTAAGGCTAATGGTAAAATAATGACCAAAACTAGAGTTAAAGCTATTTACATTTAAAAAAGAAAATACACAAAAAATATAAACATAAATGTATCCAACTTAAAATCAAGATATGAATGATCAAGACTTAAGTAGGAACAAGAATGTTTATAAACCAAACAAAAACAACTTAATAACATGAGATCCAGTTATGAATAATCTAGATCCATGTGGTCCATCAAGATTTACTTACAAAAGAGAAATACAAAACAAGACCAAGTAGTAAAAAAAATAACAAATAAATAATGCACATAAAACAAAATGTTTTTTAGTTTTTGAATGATTTATATTTTTTAGAATTTTCTAAGTATCTCAACTTGATTGAGGATTAAGAGACACAGAATGGTCTAGCTAATGAAACGGTGAGAGTGAACCAACTTAAAATACTCACAAGATGGTGAGAGTGTAATGAAAAGAGGGACTGAGTTGACATCAATGTGAATTGAGCACAACCTACATAATCCCATTAGGACCTCAAGTCACAGTAATTATGCCAACACAAAAGGCAATGAAAAACCAACTAGGCCACAATAAGTTTATAAATAAAGGCAAATGGTAATAGTAATGACCAGAAGATGTGGTAATGCATGATAAAAATGTGTTATACCTAATTTTACCATAGGTGTTTATAATTATGGAACAACATCATAATTATGATTATACCAAAGGTGGTTACAATCAAGGGTATCAAAAACAATACTAATTTTCACATAGGTAGTTATAATCAGTGATACCAGATAAGATAATTAATGAAAGATAACTTGCTATATCAAATGTCACACTACTTCCATAGACTATCATTTGACATGACACTCTAAAACTATTGAAAGTAGATCAAAATCCCTTCATAAAAGGTGATGGAAAAACCAAAGGAGTCACTGCTTCCATAGATTGTCATTCAACATGACACTCTAAAACTATAGAAAATAGATCATAATCCCTTCATGAAAGGTGAGGGAAGAACCAAAGGAGCCAAGATCAATATGGTATAATCAATATGGATAAAACAATCCTTTTTCAATAGTAAAGGAATGGTATAATAAAATATTATAAGGAAAATGATCAAAATATAATTGGCTATAGTGGCAACAAAGTTACCCCCAAGTGATGATTGGCTTAGTTTACTCGTAAAATAGTGAGAGAATAGTTTAGTTTACTCATAAAATAGTGAGAACATTCATACTTAACAATTTCTTGTAAAAGGTGAGAGCATGGTAAAGGGGTGATCGAGCTAACCTCAATAGAAATTGAGCACTACCTACATAGTCCCGAAGGACCTCAAGTCAATGTAGTTCAAACAACATGATAAATGGATCACAATGGTATAATATGCCTATAATTAAAATGGTTTATATGGTTTCCCCCAAGAGATAAGTCATGTTAATGGCAAATGATAAATGGTAAATGACAAATGGGTTTAGACTACTCCTAATAACATGGAGATGCATGTCCTAGTCAACATGTGGAGCAACAAAGATGACTAGTTATAAAAATTGTTACCTAACACCTTTTAGGTAGAACTTCTCTATTAAGAACTTGCTACAGATTTGGAACTTAATAATGTGTTCATGATCTTCCTTGGTCATTGATCTTGATTCCTTCAAATTTCAAGATAAGATATCTTTGTAGCCTCTATAAAGGAAAGTGTTACTAGGGATGATAAATAATGTTAGGCTCATGATAAATGGGATAAGTGGGTAATGAATAGGTGGATAATAATGAAATGTATAATGAATGGTAAATAAATTAAGATTAGTACTTTTAGTCACATGTAATGTTGTTGATTTTAGATTTGACATAATTTTGGTTATGGTGGGGCTAAAGACCTCTAAATATGTTCTCGATAAGATCAATATATTTTTTTGTTATTTGATATTGAGACTATCAACCATTGGATTATGCTATAGATTGGAAGCTATAATGATTTATTATTTGATAACATCTTCATCAAGAAGTGAACTTTTGTTCTTAGTTGTTAGTGCCTCAATGAGGTTTTCACCAATGAATTTATCCTAATTATCCCATAGTGCCTCTGAGAAGGTTTCATGAATCGATGTTAACATTTAAATTTGATTGTATTCTAGTGCCTTCGATAAGGTTTCATTAAAAGATGTTGAGTTTGATATTTTATCATCCCTTAACACCTCTAAAAAGGTTTCACTATGAGATTGTTCTTTGTCTACATAAATTTGGTCTTGGTCTCCTCAAAATTATACAAATGGTATGTTGACATGGATGTAGTTCAATAAAGTGTGATTATGTTAGTCCCAATAGATGCTTGTGGGAGATGGAATGTCAATATAATGGCTATATTGGGTAAGGGTAATGGAATGATGAAAGGTAACATAATCCATGTAGAAGATATTATGATGATTTGAGTCTATGTTAAAGTAATCATCCTCAAAAACCTTAGAAGGATCACACATATATTCATATTGATCCTCAAGGCAATTGTAACCAATGTTGTAACAACCATGACTGTACTCTATTTTTGAAGTTGAGTCTAAGTCAAGGGAGTCTAAATTTGATATCAGATCTGATAGTGATTCTACTAATGCTAAATATGATGTTGATTCAAAAAAGGAACTTGAATCTAATGTTGTTTCTTCATTTGATGTGGTTACTTCTATAATGATGTTTTGTTGAATGATTGGTATCAAATAAGTAATGGCCTGTGATGGCATAATGGGCTCAATAAAAAGTGATTCATCTAGGAAGGGTTCAACATAGACTAGCTTGTCTAAGTGAAGCCCCTGAAATAAAGGGTACCACTCAAGGGATGAATCGACAACATCATGTATATAAAAAGGAGACTCCTCAACAAGTGGGAAAATATCAAGAGATAACTCTGTAGAGACTAGCTTGTCAAGGAGATGAGGCTCTTTAAAAATAGGTAAAATATGAATAGGTAAATTATCACAGGTTGACACATCACAAATGGGTGTTTCAACAATAAAATTGGGGTTTTGGTTCACAATTGGTTGTAAAATATCATTTTTGAAAAAATTATGGTCCTCATAAGATGGTTCTTAAAGAAGCAATGGTTACTATTGAGGCTCAAAGATTGGTACAAAATTTCTAAAGTGGGGAACATTTGGTTCAAGGTAATCAATGGTCTATGGTTCAATAATGGAATCTCTAAAAATTAGACTATTGAAGAAGGGATGGGCCTAGAATGGTAATAACTAGATGCTACATAGTTTGGTTGCTTATGCAAACCAAAGGAGGAGGTCCTAAAATGGTAACCTTTGTGCACTATGGAGCTTTATTAATCATACAAGTTAAAGGAGAATAGCCTAAAATGGTGACCTTCACACATTATGGATTTTTATTACTCATACAAGGTGAAGGGGGATAACCTAAAATGGTAACCTTCGAGCGTGGTACATAAATATAAGTGGAAGGATGTGGATGACATATAAAAATCAGCATGGATCAACTTGGTTTTCAACAAATAGGCATAAAAGGGTGACATCCTCAAAAAAGATAGAACATTCATTTTTGTAATAAAAATTCTATACATTGAAACTAAGGCCATAAGAGACCCTAATACAAGTGTACTTTTGAGTCATGTCTAAAAAAAAGGTTATTATACATGTTTGACAATGTTTTGTAAATGTTTTAAATAAGGTATGTGTTTTGATCCTTTCTAAACAAGGCGATGAGGTACCAAAGAGACTATAATAGGGAGGGTGGAATGAAACCACACACAATTAGGAGAATATGTTCATAAATTTACTCAACCTTGAGTAAAGTTGAAATCATATGAATTGGAAGAGGGTATGATAACTCAAAAATCTAAGGTAAAAACTAGTTCACCAAAGCCTAGATTTTTATGATACATCAATATGATAAAATTTAGTCTAACTTCAATGAGTTGATAATAGAAAACTAGAAGAAATACCTTTAGATTAGGAAGGAGATAATATGAATTAAGAAACTCATAATGTGGAAACATGCTAGAATTCCTAAGTATAAAACTAGAACTAAATGGGTAGCACAATGCTGCCACATGGTAATAGGAAAGGTAGTATAAAATATGTTCTAGGACTTAAAGAATGAGAAATATGAAAAATTAATTAATTCCACCAATGATGATAATGATAATGAGTCTATAAATGACCTTCAATCCAAACTAGAAATTGAACCCAAGTTTCCTCAAGTCAAGTGCAAATGGTGAACCCAATTTAACACATCGACCTTATGAACTTGGAAAAGTAAAATTTCAAATTTGAACTATCAATGAAGGAATTAATAAAATTTGTCAAGTGTTTTAGACTCAAATTGGAAGAATAAATTCACCAATTAGATGATATGACATAATGCTTAAGATGACTGATTTGAATAATGAAAATATTGATTTTCACTTGAACAACATAACGCCTCCTTGTTCAAGAATTTTTGGACAATGTGTTTGGTTTTGAAATTTGTTTAAAATCAAGTTTTTAATCAAATCAATGACCAAGTAAGCTAAAAATACTTAAATAGACCAATATAACTAAGTAATCATCTTAAATCCCTAAAACTGACAAGGTTGCATGATATTATTGAAGTCTATCTTTATACGTGCACTTAAGAGGAAATTAAATGTTCATCCAAAATAAAAGTGCATTATATGGTAGGTTATTTTACACCCCCCTTCTCTCAAGTGAAAATAAAATTACATGGATCTTGGGGCACACCTCTCATCAACAATATTTATGTGGCAAGTGGGGTTTATCTAAAACTCTACAATTTGTGACCATTTAGATTGATTTCATGTGTACAAAATTTCACATTTCCACACAAGAGGAGAAACACATCAATTGGATCCAAGTCAAATGTATTTTTATGAAAAGGTATTTTTCTTTTCACAACCACTACATATGCCATTTACTTAGTGTAGTGTGATGTCCTAAATGATTATGCATTATAGGCCACCTTACTACTAACAAAGATAGTTTAACCATTCAAACCACCATCCTATTGGGGTGATCCCAATTTTTATACCCCCTAAAAAGGGTTTAAATACGATTCTGGGAGATGAATCCCTGGGTCAAAGCTTCCCTAAATAACTTATGGGAGGTAATGACATCCCCCTCACAAGCCAAATTACATGAAGTAAAATATAAGAAGGATTTATAGGTTATTTTTAGATCACCCAAACCATGAAAGTTTTGGGGAGAGCCTAGATAAATTACTTTTTATGACTTATACAAAGGCACAATTTTAATTTAAATGGTTCTTTTGATCACCCAAGTTCCCTATAGGGGATGGGGGGAGCATACACACGCGAATTCATTTTTGTTCAAACAAGTTAACAAAAAAATGATAGATGACTTATACCAAAATAAAACTCTTTTGAAAAGATTAAATGAGTTTGGTTTCAAGCACTGAATTGAAGTGTTTGATGATGTTCTTTGGCACCTTGGCCTTAGTTGTATAAACTTTTGAAAAACAATCACAAAAAATTTAACATAAACATGTAATTTTTCCTTTTAAACCAAATGGAAAGTTCCTAGTTCTTTTTAAGCACCAAAAGGAGGTTAAAAAGAATTAATTATTCTCAAATTGATCACTTTCCATGATGGTCCTGCATAAAAAGTTATATAGTCTTGTTTAGCTTTGAAGCACTTTCACTTTTGAAACAAGCAACTTTGGAAAACATGCTCTTGGGTCTATGTTTTTTTGAAAACACAAATATTGATGCCAGTCACTGTTAATCAATGTCAATTCCTAAAAGACCATCATTAGTCTAAACCCAACCATTTCCAGTTGAAAATAACTACCAATGGTCACCTATGAACCCAAAAGTAAAAATTTCATGCTTGAAAAAGTTTGTTAGGATAAAATATTTAAAAGATAAACTTCTAGATCAAAACTATGTTTAGACTAGAGACTTATGAAATTCAAATTGTTAGAAATAAAGTTGAATAAAACTCAAAATGAAAATTTTTAGACATTATTTCCCTTGCAACCCGATTGACCACAGTTAACCCTAACCATCTCCAATCACTAATAACCATCACCGATCATTATGTAACTTGTGTGTACATAAAAATTGTTGGAAACAAGGGAAAATGAGCTAAAAAATGATGTTTAAGGACTTTTTAATGACTAAAATGAAAATTTAAAGTTTCCACAGTCTTCCTTGCTTGAATGGACTCTATGGTCCCACCAGGCATGCCAAGATGTAGGATTGGATTATAAAGAGGACCAGTTCAAACATTAGTCATGAAATCACAAAGAATGCATAAAGAACTAACAATCTAAGCTAACCTATTCTATGGGGTTTGCTAATGATAATAATAAGCATTTAAAAGAAATAACAAATTCATA